>CM034540.1:41347578-41947578 GCA_020002185.1 Paraescarpia echinospica | reverse complement strand
CAATTACGAATTATAATTGACCCCAACCCTGAAACAGATACACTGCATGATGGTAAGAGTCGAGCAATGTTTATGACAGTCAGATATATATTTATGACCAGACAACGTCAGAAACAGTCACTCAAAAACTACTGAAACTAATCTTACATAACCTTATTATTTTGCTCATTATATATGACCTATGAAATGGAAAAAAATATAATATACATTATTCTTGCATAAAAGGAGAAAAAAATGTATGAGATGTGAACACATATATTTAATATAATATAATTTAATATTTTAAAAAGTAAACAGCAATGGACCTACTAACTTCCATATCAACTCTTTTAGGTACTCTGTGCAACGTTGGTAAAAAAATCCAAACTTTTTGTAACTGAAACAATATAAATGATTCCTGGATGTGACTGGACTGTTTCTTTTATATTATTGTGTTGTAATTAATCTAACTCTAAAGCTCCAGTTCACACTGTTAGCCACATCATGATCTAATGATGGGCAGTACAGTACAGCAGCCTGGAATTGCTTGGAAATGTTTTTTGATGTTGGCCAAGTTAATCAGTTCCAGCATAATGTACCAATATGGTCTATAGTTTCAACCACAGTTGAAACCGTCCTGTCAGAAATTTGCTAATTCTGAAAGTGCGTAGTAGAAAGATCATTATCTATAAACATAGATCTGAACTTTTGGCAAGGCAATACCTCTTAATGCGAGGACGCAGATTATTTCCAGTTATGCAGACTTTGTGGCAACAATAATCATTGTTGATGACATAAGTGGCTTAAGAAAAACAGACACATGCGTAAGTGCCAAAATGTAGAATAACATGTAGCTGGTCATGAGCATGATAATTTTGGGAGAAATTGCTGGCTGCATTCAGAAACATATTTCGATAGCATCATGGCTAATGAAAAGAGTGACCCACTGGACAAAGAACAGCGCTCGTGTAATTTGCATAAGATAGGTAGATGGTCAAGTTTACGACCGCAAAGATTTTGTAGTCTTTCATATATAACATTATGTATATATATATACCTTTTTATTAGAATCAATGGTGCATTAACCATGACAACCCCGCTCAAAGATTGTTTAATACAAATTAGTCTTTTGATCATAGACAGATGGCTGCATTACAAAGTCGTTAGAGAAAACTTGTGTAACTACCTAAATGATGAAATCCTATGTGGTGGATTGTTTGAGAATCAGCAACGCATCAATTACCCCACTCAGAAAGAATGATGGACACGGTCTCCGGATAATTGTTGAGATACAAAAATGAAGACACATTCATTATCATATGTTGACGTATGTGGGTCTAGCTGACAGTCTAAGCACAACTCTTTCAAGGCCACACGTGTGAGTGGCTTGGTACAGTCAGCTGTGTGCATGATTGTGAAAACCCTAATAACGTATGTACAGTGACACCAGTTGACTCATTTTGGACGAACTTTTGTATGTGAAACGTGTAAAATTGATAGTGAAATATTACACAGTTCTTTTGTTGTTGCAGCCTACATTGATGCAGTAAAAATAACTGATCCCCCAGCGCATGTTAGTGCCCTGGTTGGCGGGAACGTCATCCTAAGATGTGGGCTCGATGGCGCCCTCGGTGGAGAGACCCTGACATGGAAGAGTTACGCCAAGAAGAGCGATGGAGATAAAATATACTACTCATTAAAAGGTGTAATCGGAGACGAGTCTAAATACAAAGTCAGTGACACCTACAGTCTGACGATCGAGGATCTTACGATCGCTGACGGAGGATATTACGGTTGTGAGCTTGGATCAAGGAATTCAAAACGGGCTGACGTCATTGTCATAAGTGAGTGACCAATAACCCTGAATACAGTGGCTTATATCATCAATGATTTTATTGTAGATTTAGTGTGTAAACAGCTACGTGTTAGTACATTTTCTATTTTTAGATTTTGTATTTAAACGGCTATGTGTTCAGTATATTGTCTATAGTTAGATTTAGTATATAAATGGTTATGTATTGAATAATTTAGATTTAGTACGTAAACGGCTGTGTTTAGTACATTGTCTATAGTTAGATTTAGTATATATGTGACGGGGCCAATTTGTACAACAACAAGTCGGCTCCAATCTTTCCGATCAAGTTCTTTATTTGTGGCCTTACTTCCGGATACAAAAAGAAACCTAAACAAAGTAAACAGTTTGTCAATACAGTACTAACAATATAAATTTACGTAAGTAGATATATTAATGATTATGATGCGTGGACACATGTCACACAGCACGCACGCGCAATATAATGAATCCAGTATAATGTAAAGTAACCTAAAGATCTATAATTGTCGTACCAGTTATACTAGGAATGCAAATGTATGTAAATCAACAACACAAGTATAAGCATCTAACAGATGCAATAATTACATAATCTACCATGACTGTAATGACCATGCTCACCCCAACACTGCTCTGGAGGCTCATTAATGAATCTCACATCATTCATTCCAGGCCTGGCTCCCTCCTGCAATGGCATGGTGCAACATGTCATTTATAGCAGAACACAGATAATTATTTAAACAAGTATTTCAATTCCATATTCCTATACTACTTTTTGTTACCATATTCTGTTCCAATTTACTACCCAGTATACCTATTCTATGACTTGTTAAATGACTGAACCAAACACTTGGCCAGTGTTTACCATCTAGCTACACTATCCAGGGTGGCTCCCAACTTGTTTTCAAGTGTCAGTCTCTAGGGAATATGCTCCACACCCTACCCAGCCAACCCCATAGGGTGATTAATCAAGAGGACATTAGTGGTCACTGGGCAGTTTCTGATACTGACTGCACAGCTTCATAGAACACATTTTGTTACTAAATGCATAATCTGGCCGTATATTAACCTAATAGCACATAGATTAAGCATCATAATACAAAATGCAGTACCTGATTAAACATGATTAAAACTGTATACTCTGCAAGTTATATCACCAGCAGGATGCAAGTATTCTAAAACTCATTAAGACCACTACTGTTTACAACCAGCCAGTGGGGGGTCAACCACAGCATCCTGGGGTGTCCACTCAAAGCAATTTTCCATATAGTGAAAACCCTTATAACTAAATAATTGCTTTAAAACATCCATGCAAGTTTAGGTCTAATGATGGACAATCTTTCACTTCATGATGTGGTATAATTAGAAAAGGGAAATAATACCTTAAAAGTATTATTGAACAAGTTGACACTCACCAAAAATAAATGTCTCCTTGTTGTGTGAAACCTGAGCCAGCCTAGTCCACAGCTGCTGTACCAATGCTTGGTGAAAATACACAC
Organism: Paraescarpia echinospica; assembly: GCA_020002185.1. NCBI lineage: Eukaryota > Metazoa > Annelida > Polychaeta > Sabellida > Siboglinidae > Paraescarpia > Paraescarpia echinospica. Next base: position 41,944,269 of record CM034540.1, on the reverse strand, counting down.
GTGACCAGTGTCTCTGGAGTTTATCTCATACCATTCAAGCAACTGGTTACTCATAGTAATTAATTACCAAAATATAATTATAATCAACACCTTAGCAATTAAATCATGAAAATGTAGTTTCACAAAATAAAGAATGTAACAATATCCGTCATCTACTTAGCATATGGTGCTGCCATATTGTGGCTGGTAGCGACATTAGGATGAAAATTAAGATGTATTCCATCTCTTAATTAGCATGTTACAACATAACTATGAACATGTGTAGGTGTCCAAACTGCTACCTTACATATAAATGGTTATGTATGTAGTACATCTTAAATATTTAGATTTAGTATGTAAACGGCTATGTGTTTAGTACATTGTCTATAGTTAGGTTTAATATATAAATGGTTACGTATTTAGTACATCTTCAATATTTAGATTTAGTATGTAAACGGCTATGTATTTAGTACATTTTCTACATTTAGATTTAGTATGAATGTCTTTAGTACATTTTCTATATTTAGATACATTTACCAAGTCTGTTTTCACATAAAATGTTGTAGCCTGTATCCACAATTGTTTGTTGTTTCCAGGTGAGCCGAAGATTTCAATTGATCCCTCCAGCCAAACTGTGGATGTAGGCCAGACCGTCAATGTGAGATGCACATCGCTGTTCGGCAGTCCTCTTGAGGGGGACATGCCTGATGCACCCACAATGTCACTGTGGATAGGAGGGTCCTTGACAAAGTACAACAAAGTAATGCGGGGCAAACAAAGAGGAGAGAAATCAACGCTTTCTTCTGTAAGTCTTTTGTTTGGGTTGTTTTTGAGAAGCATCATTCAGAGAAAGTAGATCAGTATAACAGGCCTGGGGTAGTACGTAATAGTAACAATTGCAAATAGTGAAGTAATAGATTGAATAAAAACATAACGTAATAGTAATAGGAAGCAATGTAATTGTGATTGACCTATTTTATATTACTATTGGACATTTTAAAAGTTCAATTTGAGTTGCGTTTATTTGCAGTCTAGTTATGTAATTATTTATAAGGAAAAGAATACACCACTAGTTTCACCAGGTTTTATGATTGGTCCTCTGTGAATCATGGCCCTCAGTCAGTTTCACCCTGGAGGTTATGAGAGTTTACACAGCACTAGCAGACATTGGGACAGTGTGACAGCTGCATGGCTAAAGGGATTCAGTAGTTCTTTGAAGCTGGTTCTCATGCCAACTATCCTTTTCACACAAACTTATATGGGTTTAGTGGCTGTTTGCACATTACTAGACTTATAGGCCATATCTTGTCCAAATGTTTTTTCCAGAGAATTATGTAAATATACTTGTACATGTGTGTTATTTAATGTTATCACAAATCCAACGCCACATGTTTGCTAAAACATTGATAAAATTGGTCTTAAACAGTGACCGGTCACAATGCAAAACGTAAAATATCTGTTTTCCGGAAATGTCCGAAGGCGCAGATATGTGACTTCACTAGTGGAACGGCCTACACATGGTCACATGGTCTATGCGGCTAAATTGTATTTCATTTTAATTATATTTTCAACTGTTTGTATCACTAACATATATAATTGATGAAGATAGGTGGCAATTTGGGTTTTGACAGGAAATTCGGTGCACGTCTTCCCAAAGACCCAATTTGTCAGCAGAAAATGTACATTTTGTTTGCAAAGCCAAGGACAGGATCCACGCTACGCCTATGGTGAATAACATCATTTATGGTGCAGATGATGGATATATATCTTATAAGATGGAAGATGGGCTTCAAAATACAGATACATAAGTACGACAACAACGCCAAGTCAACAGCCGGCCGTCAGTTGCCGGACTCTCGACAGGTTCATGCCTTGGCCTGTATAGCACCCCATTGACACCAGGCAATCTAACACCAGCAAAATCAACATCTCTCAAACATCATCATCACTGTCTCCAAAATATATTTGATCGTCGTATGCATCGGTCTCAGTAACAGAAAAGTCACCGCTCTCAGCCCGCCGGCCGCCATTTTATGAGTTGTTTACATGACGCGGGTCGCACACGGGGCGGTCCAGGCTGGCGGCCATGTTCCACTAGTGATGTCACACAATCCTGCGCTGCTGTTACTCGACAGTTTCCGTAAGACAGCAAATTTAGAGGTTCTTTTTAAGTTGTACTCTCTGCGATGCGATTCGTTAACATATTTTCAATAGCATAATTTTAAAGTGCATGCATCATTTGTTATTATGGAACACAGCACATTTTATCCCAGGATATGGCCTTTAAACAACAGAGGTGTGGAAAAACATCCTGATATTATAAAACAGTTCGTTCTCTGTTTGTTTGTGCACCCACATCTCCGTCAGTTTTGCATGTATTGGGCAGGCATTTTGAATGTGATCTAGTGGGCCCATTGAGACAGTTCATAGATTTAAACATTTTTTTCTCGAAATTCATCAAGGGTGGTGGAGAAAGTGGGGGTGCTCAATATTTCAAAAGGCTGTACGTGGAGTTCCAGCCACAGAATTCCGTCAAGTTAGTATAATTTTTATTATAAAAAGTGAGTGTTAAAAGTTATATTGGATAACAAAAAAACTTCATCTTCTACTTTATAAAACAGTTCGTTCTCTGTTTGTTTGTATCGGGCTGAAATTTCAACGCAGCATCCCCCTCTGCCTGTTGCTGGTTACATCAGTTAGACGGGTGAGCGCGTGCAATTTCTGGCAAAAGGTTGCCCTAACAACTAGGCCAGTGACCAGTCAAAATTTATTAATGCGGTTAAGCTGGACAGATTTGGGATGGGTTTGGGGTGTGTGGTACATACTACATATGACTACCTTTTTCCCTGGGCAATGCCACGTAACTCAGCTAGTATGCCAATACTAAACTGTCAACCATGCAGTATTACAGTAGTATGGTTTAATTACACTGATTATAATTCAGCAAGTTAAATCGTAGCAACACTGCTTTTGTCTTTCATTCCTGTATGTATAAAATATAAAACGAAAAAGATGTTCTATTCATAAACAGTGTAGTTAATAGATAATAGTAAATATAATAGTTATATTTGGTCGTACATATTAATGCATAGCGTGTATTATACTATAAATAGATCCAATGAAAAATGTAATAGTAATATATCAAATTGAGCATGTAATAGTAATAAGAAAGAAAGTAAATAATATATGATATTGTGATGTAATTGTAAGAGTATAAGTATTAGCGTGGTGATATGTAAATAGAATTGTGTTCTTAGCATCGTTATGGCAATTTTGTTCTATTGTGTTTGTAACAGAGTGGGAACTACACCACCACTTCTCGTGACCGAAACGTAGAAATCACATGTCGCGTGAACGTTATCCAGTACGTCACAGCCGAGGCCAAAGAAATACTGGTGGTGAAATGTACGTACAATTCTTATTTAATAGCTTGTTTAATAGAGACTAATTTTTATACAGACTACCTCTTGTGACTCATCTATAATAGAGACTACCTTCCATTGATACAGACTACCTCTTGTGAATCATCTGTAATAGAGACTACCTTCCATTGATACAGACTACCTCTTGTGACTCATCTGTAATAATGACTACCTTCCATTGATAAAGACTACCTCTTGTGACTCATCTATAATAGAGACTGCCTTCCATTGAAACAGACTACCTCTTGTGACTCATCTGTAATATAGACTACCTTCCATTGATACAGACTACGTCTTGTGAATCATCTGTAATAGAGACTACCTTCCATTGATACAGACTACCTCTTGTGAATCATCTGTAATAGAGACTACCTTCCATTGATACAGACTACCTCTTGTGAATCATCTGTAATAAAGACTACCTTCCATTGATACAGACTACCTCTTGTGAATCATATGTAATAGAGACTACCTTCCATTGATACAGACTACCTCTTGTGAATCATCTGTAATAGAGACTACCTTCCATTGATACTGGCTACTTATTGTGCTAACAGCTGGAAATGTAAATTTTTCAACTTATCCAAAACTATTTTTCTACAAATAACATTGTCTGTTTTGCACATGAATAATGCTCTTTGTTTGTAATTTTTGACGAATCCTAACTGTGGGGCGTTATATTGCAGATCCAGTGACAGATATCGATTATGTTCCCAAGAAGAATGAATTGTTCGTGGGAGAGACATTGAACTGCACGGCTGACGCTAACCCACCACCGACGTTTACTTGGTTTCCAAAAAAATCACCAGGTGGTCGTAGAACACAAAGCAGCATTCTGAAAATCACGCAGCAGATGATTGGTGACAATACTTGGGAGTGTACAGCAACTGACACCCGCGGTAACTCAATCAAGGAAGAGGCAACGTTCAATGTTGGTGAGAGGATCACTTATACAGTTTCATCTCTGTACATATATATACATATATATATGTATATATATATACATGTATATATATATACATATATATATACTCCTAACAGCAGCATACGTCCACCAAATATGCATAAGGGACCGCCTAAGGCAGACCGTCGTTTTTAAGCAGAGCCGGTCTGCAAAACGTTTTGACCCCTGGTTGCGAGGACAATATCTTTTATTTAAAAATTTGAACCGTTATTATACGTAGTATACCCAGACGTATAATGATAACAATAATTATTTGCACACACAAAATATTGTTAGTGATTATGAGATACATTTTCTCGGAAGTTGTATATCCTATCTCTCATAATGGAGCGGTCGAACTATGCTGCCCTTAGGCTTATATATATATGTATATATATATATGTAGAAAATATATATATATGTAGAAAATATTATATACATAATCCTAAAGGCAGCATACGTAGACCGCTCCATTATGAGATATATGATATACAAATTCTCCCCAAATCAATGCTCTCAAAATCACTGGGGAAAAAATGTTGTTTGCTAATAATTACCGATATAATATATATTGTGTTATACTACATGTACTAACTGTCCACATTTTAAAATAAAAGGTATTATCCACGCAACTTGGGGTCAAAACTAAACAGACTAGCTTTGTTCTGCTTAAAAACAGCAGTCTGCCTAAGGCATATAATTTATATATATATATATATATATCACTGCTGGAAATCTCATGATTGATCATTGGTTTATCAATCTGATCAATGAGTGATCATAACAATGCTATCACTGCATGTCAGGGTCAAAGCACATTTAATCAAGTACAGACCTGTTGAAACATAAGGTGGAAGATGGGCTCCAAAATACAGTCAGATGTATGAGTACGACAACAACACCACGACACTGGCCCTTTCAGATTGTTTTAAGTGGGAACGCTTTGTACGCATGCTCACATAACTAGTCTTTTGCACAAGTCACTTACTGACAAACCCTTATACCTAGTAAAATGCACACATATGTTCGAGGTATTTCATTGTTCAAGTAAAGCGTTTATGTTCATGGTGATTAAAAAGTCTGACTGCGAACAAAGTGAAACAATCGATGATCTACAGCTAATGATGTTTCTTGTTGTTTTAGTGGCTGCTCCCAATAATCCTGATGACAAGGATCCAAAAGCTAGTTCGTCTGGTCCACGTGAGTGCCAGCTTAGTTGTTACATGGAGCACTTAATTGCGTTGTCACCTCAAAGTCACTGGAAACTCTCCTGTTTTGATTAGTAAACATTCTTCGGGATAGTTCATTTTATAGAATAAAAAATAGAAGAGTAAAGGTAAGCTGTTGCCTTGCATGATACCTAATCTTAAGATAGTAAAGGTAAGCTGTTGCCTTGCATGATACCTAATCTTAAGATAGCACTGAGCAATTCACCCTACAGTCTGCCTGCTCAATTGAATACCATCTCGATTTTTCACGGAAGCATTCAGCCACCCTGCAATCAGTGTGCAAAGACTATTCGTGCATAGAATATCCAACAATGTCTATGGCGAGGTGTTCATTCATACAGCAGCGTCAACTGGAACAAAGTAGAATGAATGAACTTGTCCAAGGTCGGAAATAGCAACAAAATTCTGTGACTACATTTCATGGCGGCCTATCCATATGTCAATTTACCTCAAGAGAGTTTGTGTCTTAAATTTAAGGAGGCATTATGGATATGAAAAGCAGGCGGCAATCAACCGAGACAAGGGGAAATTCTGTGGAGTGCAGTGGCCCAGTAATTAGAATATCGGCCACTCAACCTGCCATTTTCAACCTTGGCCAAGCTTGTTCACTCAGCTGTATGAATGAGTACCTGGCTATACAGACGGTGGTGGATATTTGTATACCTACCAACTTTTTTCCATGTCACGCTGTGTCGGATCTTGACATCAAAAGATGTGCTTTTGAAGGTTTTTTTTACGGAAATTCAGTAGTTCCGCATGTCTCCCAGTGTGTTGTGCTGTCTCAAAGATGGGGGTGTTGTTGCAGATCGTTAGATTTTTTTAATCCGGGAGATTTGTCTGTATTTCTGGAGACCTGGATATTCACCCACAATCCGGGAATCTCCCCAATTTTCTGGGAGAGTTGGCAGGTGCATATCTGTGTATGAATAGTCTTTATTAATAATTGTAGCATGGCTGAATGCTTCCCAGAAATCGAGATGGTATTCGATTGAACAGGTCAGCCAGGGAGTCCAGTGTATTGTGGTTTGAGCAGTCATAAGGCTATATAAGAATGTACTTTTTTAACTACAAAATTCCAATGGTATAAGATGATGTCATTTAACTAGGATGTTAGTTGTATACTGATGATGCCATCTTGTCTAAAAGTGTCTAAACAGGTACTCCAGTTGTTGGTGTTTGATACATGATAACAACAAATATATTCAATGCATTCTATCAAGTTGTAGCTGAGTTTTTGCCATGATTAGCTTCTTCCAGCTGATTTCGTCCTGCATTGTCTCGCTTTGGTTAGTCCAGTTAAATCCTTGATTTGGTTCATCTCCCCTCCCGTGTTCCAGCCACCTTTATTTTATTTAAGCATTTATTTGAAGTTTTACCGTTTGTGGAAGAACTGCTTTAATAATTCATAGAATTGTTTTATTTTATGGAACATTGTCAAGCACACCAAAACCAATATTTTGATTAAACTCTATATAAAACATTTTTATTGTTATTGGAACCAAAGTTTGTTTATTAGCTTTACTTCTTCCTTATGACTGTACATGATTCATTGTCTTACACAGTCGCTGGAAACTGTAATGGGTTGTGCAATGGCAATTATCCTTGTTCTGACTGACCCTCTTAATAGTTGAGAGCGGAATATCGTAAATGACATCAGCAAATGCACTCCACATTTTGTGGTACTCTTGGTGTGAAGGTGTTTATTTAAACACCACTTGATCTTCTATAGTGCATATTCACAGGTGTACTTAGAGAAAGTCAACCAAATTTTGGATATTTCAACATCAACACAGCACCTAGAACCTAAACCAAAATGGCATCTTAAAAAGTTTAGCAGAGCTCTACCATGTTTAGAAGATTACATGTTAGGATGTTTGACCATTTACAAAATGCAATGCAATTGCAGTGTGGGGGGCATATCACTAAGTTTGATTGGCTCTCGTAGCGAGTCAAGAACTACATCTGTGCTACATTTACACATCTCTGTTTGTGAATAATTATGATATAATATCTGACGAGTCTTGTTTGTTGCACCTCTGATAAGATGCATGGCTTGCACATCGGGTGCCACATTTTCACAGGTTCATCTACGACACTAGTGTAATGCCTTTATTGTCTAAAAATTCCCCATGGGTTAAATGTTCGTACCGGATAAGGGGTCGTACCTCGTGCTTAATGTTTTCTACGATTGTTTCTGTTTGAAATTTGTTTGTTGTTTTCAGCGACTGTGACGGTAGTATTGGCCGTGGTCATTCCTATTGTCGTCATCTGCATCATCGCCATCGTCGTTATTCTCTACATGAGTAAGTTTTTCTTCCCATTTGTGTGATATTAATTGTCATGATTGCGAAACCACAGAAAACTGAAACCGAAGTCATCAGTAAAAATGTTATTGACGAGTGAATATAAACATTGATGATAGAATTATGTACTAGAATAAACCCTGAACATTATTATTTCTTATTCCATCTTTAAAAAATGGCATAAATATGTGTGATTGTTTTGTTTAACCCAAAATTGGCAGATTTAAAATGATCCACATGCCGTTTTATAAATTGTTATCAGCTCGATCTAGCTTTAATTATCAGTATGCTGTTTAAAAACATCATGAGCATTGTATAAATAGCAACATATGGTGTGTATATAATATGTCATTGGATCTTTGTTTTGATGTTTCCACCTGTTGTAGTTTGACATGTTGTCTTATACATGTTTCCACCTGTTGTCATTTGACACATTTTCACCTGTCATCACTTGCCTGTTGCAGGGAAGAGACGAAGGGAAAGAGAATCATCAGAGAAGATGAAGAGCGCACACCATCACCCTAACGGTGACTCGGGATACGACGAGCAGGCACCACGGGAAGCCCCAGTCACCCCCAACCCATCTGGGTACCCCGTATACCCCGGTCCGTACCCCCCAGAGGGTGGCAGCCAGACGGACATGCCACAGACGTACCCCGGCCGCAACAGCCCCGGTTACGCCGACCTCGGCATCCGACATCTTGGTCAGACCAATCCGGGCGTCGACACAAACGTGACTGCCTCGCCTGACCCCATTGCGCCCAACCGCGGCTACTCCAATGAGGTGTACGACCAGTCGCCACGGCAACAGGAGTCTGTGTTCATCACCGGTCCAGACCCCGGATCCATTGTCTAAGTCTGCATGACGACCCATGCTGTGGGCTGATCAGCGAGTTGATTGTTACAGCAATGGCTGCATTCCATGACAGCGGGGTTGTACATCGGTTGTAGGGTTTGTGTCGAACATCGACACATGCCTCTTATCTTGGTAAAGCAAATTCCAGTAGAGTGATCTTTACGTGGTTTTGTATATAAGATTTGTACATTTTAAGCCTTGAAGGTAGGTCACTTCTGTGTAAGCTGTCGAAACAGTTCTCGCCATTTTATTGTTGTTTTTATGCCAACTTTATAAGTATGCAAAATTACATGGTACTCTTATAAGTTATAAGGAGTTCGGCGACTCATTGGTCAGTAGCTTGACCCTCTGGCCATGTCTACGAGCAGCTACATTAACATGAATCACTTCTTTTGCAACAAAGATTTTGTGAATAAACGACTGACCTATTCTGTTGTAAATACTTCCCAAACAGAAACCAGTCTGACGAACTGGACAATCAAATGTGCAATCATGTTCTGTGGCCAAGTTCACAAATGACAACACAAGCTTTCAGTCATTCATTGTCGATGCAGATTTCCTAAATGACTGTTTTCTTGATTTTTAAACCTAAGTATTCCAGTTTGATGGGTTGTTAATAAGACGGGGAGAATTCCTGTAAATCATGGCTGGATGCAGCCAAGAAATCATTTCAAAGATGGGGCAGCCTTGGGAAGGGGGAGGATGGTAGACAGTTGCATTCCAGCATGCAGCTGTGCATAGTAAGGTGCATTCATAAGTAATACGTTGGTAGATTTGGCTGTAGATGCTAAGGACGAACGACGCTGTGAACATTTGAAGGTACACACTCTGCTGCTGAAACTGTGATATCCAACGTGGAAAGTAAACGATGTTGCAGCAATTCTAGTAAACACAGTAGGTGGCGTGTTTACCTTAGCGGTGTGTCATCAAACATGTGCTGTGTTTAGCATTAATGACACGGACAGTGTGCAAGTGGAGCATTGTTCCCGTGAACACAATCGTCACTATCAACTTGAATCAAGTAGGGTATGAACAATGCATGCAACAGCTTGTATAGTTTATGGTGTAACTAGTGTAGCATAAATCTGAGTACCATTATAGCGTCGTGCCCTGCCGTGCTGACTTTCAAAGTGTCACTGGTTGCAGTCACACTGCATGGGTCTAATATCTCGTCTGGTCTGCTCGGGGACAGTAACAATGAACAAAGGGAGTACTGTGCTATGATATATGTATTTAATATATTAATTATACGTTCAGTGGAACATCATTAATTTGGACCCTAAAGATCCAAAAACTTTGACATCTGAACATCATTTCCCCAGAATGGAATTCCCATAAACTAATATACCTGGTTATGTGCATAAATAATTTTTCAAAAAAACTAATCACACATTGGGGCCAATAAGTCCGAGTTAACGACATTCCACTGTGTATCACACATTAAACTTTGGATATAATAACACTGTCGACCTTGTGGTTTTGATCATGTGTCAGATTTTGTGCCAGCCTGTATACATTTTAATATATTGCATGACGATGAGATGTATTTTACTGTAGCTTTAGTGAAGTAGTCTGCTGTATTTACACTTGCTGTGCAAATAGTTTTATAATTCATTGTTATTCACTGTTTCGTAGTTTACAAGCAGTCAATCAGAAGGTTAGAGGTCGAGCAGTTTTCACATAGCCTTGCTTATATTTCGCATCACACAGATACGGTCAGATATTTGAAGATTTTGTAGCATTGTGATGCGACTTCAAAGGGTGTTAACTGGAGGATAGAGTGAGATTTAGAAATCACACTAATTAATATTTACATTCTGGACTTTAGTTATGTCATGACAATGTGTACGTTGAGATGGAGTCTGTAGATCGTTTTAACTGCTGGCAATGGATGCGATTATCATACATATGCTCGGAGATTATATTTTTATTTTGGTAAGCACGGTTTGGATGTTGTTTCGAACTCCATCCACCCAGTGTAGAATATGTTTATGTACACGTACATAATAAATTAACTGGGTGTCAATGCAAATATGTAGATGGACAATGATGAATGCACACATGAAAGAAAGCACCAGCTTGGTTGTATTCATGGTGTTGCACCACTACCCCCAGGTAGTTCTGGAGTTTAGCCATTTTGATGATTCTAAATAAACCATTGTTTGAAAGCAGAGAAATGTAGTTGTTGCACACATACATCACAGCACACCATCACACCAGGTACATTAGCATTCTTTTAAAAAGCTGCTGATGGATTAATAACAACAGAACGGTATGCGACACACCCACCTGAAATAAACACTAGGCCCTGGTTACAGGACTGAGAGAGTATTACATAACACAACAGACAAAGACAAAGTTATTTCTAGCTGCTAGCAGTGTCTGGGTTAAGTTGCACGATGTCTAATTACCAACAACAACGAGATGGTCGTTCCATTGTGTTTATTCGAGATACAACGCAGAACCTACTTCCAAGCAAAAATAGTCATCCTTGATATATCCCAAATCACAGCACGGTTACCATGCATCAATTAGATAATTAAAATATATACCCTTCTGTGTAACACCATATATACATATCAACATATGCAGCAACGTTAAGCTGCGTGTTTATGTGCAGCCGCAGATACATAGGTTGGTCTATTGTGTGACAAATAAGTGTGTCATGACTGTCACGGACAGCATCGTGGCAGGACATCAACCAGAACACAATTCACTGACATTCAACATGGGAGAACTTTTGTTTTACATTTCCACACAAAGCAGTTTCTTGTCACTTAATTTTGGGCTTTCTTTCCACTTTAGATATCTTTTGTCAACAAGTGGCTGTGTGGGTAAGAAAATGTCACCAGGTCACCGCACGAGTGATGACTATACTGTTATATGTATTACTGATCAGTTTTAGGGATTTGCTGAAAGCAAAACTTGGCTAAAAGATAACACAACTATTTATAAATGACTATTATTAACACCACAAACAGATATATGATATCAGTTAGCAGTCGATTATTAGTGGATATTATGAAATTACCCATCCATTGACTGTATTCGAATCACTTGATTTATGCTCGTATTTCAACCATTGCATTCTGCGGGACACAAAACAAGCAAATTCACGTGTAAGTCACAGATGCATAGTGTATCCAATAAACCTGTCTTCAGTTAAGTCTGGATTACTGCCCGGTCCATCAATAATATGATCACATGACTACACATATCATGGTACTTAGTCACTTAACCAAGTTACACTTGCCTGCCATGAGTATTTTCTACCAATGTCTCCATATGATTTCTACCACGTGGCCAAAACTCGAAAAGGTTTCTGACCCAAGATGTTATGCCCAACAATGCGGTAATACCAACTAGAAATTGACAATCGAAATTAACACAGAGAGCAGAGCTACTTCACCACTCTTTATCCCATTATAACTCGGTATAGCTGACGTTATTGAAAACTGGGTCTCGAAAATGGCCACATATGAGGAATCTAATACTACAGGAGCAGCGAAACAGAAACACTGGGAAGTAGAGGGTAGAAACTGGTGTGAACCACCCCTGGGAAGAGATTAATTTATCCAGAATCATGATTGTTCCTGTTTTGGCTGAATGTCCTAGTCATGGAACTTAACTGACAATTTGGCAAGGCACATCCTAGAAGCAATCATTTGACAGCAATATGTTCAGATATTTCCTAATTGTGATTGTTTTATAATTCAGCCTTGCATAATAAGCAGGCGTGTTGTTAAAACTTACAAAAATAAAATTAGTTAAACAATAGTAATAATATGACATGCAAGCATGCGCAACGAATAATGTTTTCACTCCTACAGATATTAACAAAATAAGTTAATTTTCCCTTATAATGCGTAGCTGTGTCAGGAAGGGAAGTTCTTTAAGAGGATCAATGAAAGGTTAACATTTTTGCATCAACTACATGGCATATAGAGTGTCTAATATTGAACCATATGATGGTTGTCCAATTAAGTGGTCTTTCACTGACCATAGCAACTTACAGAACTAGACACAGCCACTGACGGAAAGAAACACCCGACATAAATGCATCAAATAAAGGGAATTGAATTTGGAACGAAAAAAACAGCAGGGATTAGAATTCTGAAAGATAAATAGCCGAAATCATTTCAGCTGTTTCTGTTAGTACTAGAGTACCATGTAGATTATACTCGGCCCATTTCACCTAGATGATCGCTCTAATCCAGGGGCCATCTTTCATCTGCAGTAGATCATCAAAGGCGAATCTGCAAGGGCTACAACTACACATTGACCGTCACCCACATCTATTTTCCCTAACCAATTACGCTATATGGCACGTCACACGAAGACTTATGTGAGTGTAGCAACGCAAGTCTTTGCCCATAGTCCAGACAACTGTACAGATTACATCAAATCTTCTCATGGTTTGGTATATTTTACCAAACCGTTCTCTCTTAAATCCGATCTTCTTTCGATCACAGCTAAGAAGTTGGACTTGCATCGCTCATTACTGCATGACATGTGTGTTGCTTGCTGGGGAAAAATCCAGGTTGTTTTGTGCCAAATTTAATTAATAGTCATTAAATTATTAATGATTTGGTTGTAAAGCACTTTCCTGTGAGCAGTACAGACACAAATGTGTAGTGTTCAATGATTACCACATGTAACCCTTCACTACAAAATAAGTCTCATTGCTCCATCCCTTATTTTCTAGTTAAGCATTCACATGAAAGAGGAGAAAACCGGTTTTCCAATGACACCAACGATATATAAGTCGTGTAGTTTTTAACTGGGTACTAAAAAAAAATACAGTTGCGATAAGTCAAGCTCTAAAGGCTAGAGCATTGAAGTGTTCACCTGAAGGTAATCTCCTTCAAAAGCTTATACCGAATACCTAAGATAGTTTACGGTAAGATACGTTTACAGAATATATAGTTTATGTATTATTATTTAGCAGTTGCTAAAACCTCAAAATCACCCAGTCAACCCCTCAGCTTCATTTGTGTCTCAAAATAAGTGTTGGTGCATTGATTCATTTAACAGTGGAGGGACACACATCGTGACGAGAATAAAGACACACATTTAGACTGCTCGCTAACACCAATGAATGCACCCAGATGGTGGAACCAAGTCGTGACTGCCTTCTGTAACATACTCCTTGTTTGTTTGTTTCCTCAGTCTGTTTACTAGGAGTCTGCTTTATATAACCTGTCACTAACCTGCCCTTGATCACAGAAACAAGTATGACAACAGCTGTTTTGGATTAAACAGTTTAAGACTTAACTTGACACAAGAAGACACAAAAGGTAACACACCATGGCCTTGGAGATTTAACACACCTTGGATATAGACAGTTACCACAACACTGCAAGAGGTTTGTAACATACCACGAGGTTGACTGTTAACCTTACCACGGCCTTAGAAAGTTAACTCACTATGGCCAAGGACTTTTAACACACCTTGACCAGAGACAGTTAACGTACCATGACCAAAGACAGTTAACACACCATAACAATAGAATGTTAACCCACCATTGCCATACCACGCATTCTAAACAGACATATAAATACATTATGGCAGTGCATCCAGTCATACTCTTGGTGTTGTCACAACTTTCCCTTAATCCAGTTACTTACCCCGGCCTGGGAAGGAGACCATTTCTAGTCCCACACCAGACCGTGTGGACACTATCGTCTCTCCTAGTAACAACTCTCAAACCACGACAACATCTGCCATCTGAAGAAGCTTTGGCACATGTCCCGAGAACCTACGATCCTGTCCAATATGGCACGTTCCCATTGCAAACCTGCAATCCTGGTCAGGACGCAAAACACACCACACACATTCGCTGTTCGGCCGAAGACAATCTCCATAAAACACATCTGATTGGAAGAGTTGAGTGCATAGAGCCCTAGATGGTGATCATGCGTCCGACGCACCGATTACATTGCAAGTAGTTCCAGTGCGAGAAAGAGTTCTTGCCGCCGCCGGTAACGTTCGAATTGCCAATCTCTGACAGCAGAAGCATGATCTGTTGCGCTGTTCGGTCGTCCACTTCGCTCAATGGAATGTCTGAAGTTGCACCAGGTGACGCCACCTGCGACGAGTTGTCGCCGCCGGCCCCACCGATCACGGGCACTGTGTCACTTTCGTCACCGCTTGAACTACTCGAGCCTGGCCAGTCTGAAAGGGCATGAATGTGACAATTATGTACTCAATCATAGATTGGATGGATACAGTTACAGGTACTCGGTTAAATGTAAATCTGAGGAAACTTGGGAAACAGAGATTGTATTGTAGCTATGACACAGCACTATAATATATGTTAAAAGAGTGAAGAGACTCACCAGTGGTTTAAAATGATTTCTCTTTTTTTGTATTGTATAGTCAAATTTAATTTTTTTGGTAACAAATGGGCTGTGAAATAGGAAACACAATTTGGGATAAGTTTTTTAAGAAGACAGAAGTGTTGTTTTTACTCTAACAGGAACACTGGAGTGTGCACATTTCAAAAGGGTGGGTTTGTGGATTTAATTTCCCTTTTCCTTGAATGGTGAGTTTCTACTGTATATAACACACAAATTACTAGACACTGAGATGAAGTACATGTCACTCACCTTCTAGATTGTCGCTGTTCACAGTGCCATCTAGCAGGTGTTTGCGACTGCGCTTCGATGACTTTGTGTTCTGTGGTGTGTGATTGGCCAGGGCCTTGAGGGCGGGTGACGCTGTTGCACTGACTGCCGTGTGGAGTCTGTGTCGTTCATCCAGCAATTGAACCACCAGCGTCTGGAGCTTTGCAAGTTTGTCCTGGTGACAGAGTGGAGAACCAGTAGGTCCGAGATTGTCGATGATCTAACTATTGCGATAACTGTATTACTATTGCTATACCACTATGACAGTTTTGTCACTATTGCAATAGAATTGTGTAATTAGTAGATGACAAAATGTCACATATATTACTGCTGCTGGAAATGAGAATAGCCAGGAAAATAGTCCAGAATCATAATCGATGGGTGGCACCAAAATGTGGCCTTAAAAAGTCGATTCAAAAAGGTGAATCTGTGAATGACATTGCTTCTAGGTGTACTATTGGTTATACTATATTTACTATCGTTATTACGGTATCGTCACATCACCAATTGTGATGCATCGACAGTGTGATCTCCTAAGAATCAGTGTCATTCGCAGTAATACAGTAGGCCCGACCTCAAAACAATACGGACAGATTGCTGTCACTTCACTACATCCAGCATCAAGTTTGCACATGTGTTATAGGTGGACCCAGGGGGTCTGGGGGCACATGCCACCTAGACCTTAAACATTTCCTGTGGAATGTGCCCACACTAGAATGATGTGCCCCCCCTAAACGTTCAAGTGTTGGTATTATTCAATTTATTGGCGAGCCTCGGGGGGTGCAACTGGAGGTTTTTGGAAAGCCTGAAGTGTCATCTGTGACCCCAGGAACGACTGTAACGCTTTTATTTTTATAATTTTATTGATCGCCGTGATATTCAACCCTCCGCTCTTCACCCTTAATGTCTGACAAAACGCTAAATATCACGGAACTGTTGCCATGGTTACCTGCATGTGCTGGTGGTCACGGGCCATTTGTGAGACGTAGTCGTCGCGCTCGAGCTGGCGTTGCTTCAGTAGGAAGCGCTGCTGCTGGTAGAGGGCGACGTACTCGCCGATCGTTTCCGTCTCACCCTGCAGCTGCATCACGATGTGCTCCAGCTGCTCCCTGGAGTCAGACAGCTCCGCCTGCTCTCTCATCACCCGCGTGTACTTCACCTGCCACATGAGGGAAGTCATTATACAGCGTTGTATTTAATCCGTAATGGAAGGAAAAGTTGCTGGCAGCAGAAGCAGAGGAAGATCCAGGAGACAATGGGAGAAGGACACGGAAGAAGGGATGGGACCAGACGTCTGGTAATCGGGAAGATTGGCAAGTCAACTTGCTAGCTATAGACAACCCATCAAGGCTGCAACGTCAGGAAATTAATAAGCACATCCATGAATCCATCCAGTGCTGAGGACAGTTCAAAGTGCCTTACACGTTACTGACAGACCTGGGCACTGCCTTACACGTAACTGACAGACCTGGGAACTGCTTCACTAAGACAACAAGCTTACAAGGAAAACCCTTCAACAGAATCCATTCTTAAACTTAACCTTTTTTAAAATGTAAAAGCCATTGCAATATTACAGAGGATAGTATTACTGTGACACACCGGCGAATGTGTCCCAGTGGTGTGTCCAGTCTTTCTCTATAGTTAGAATGGACCAAAGTCTTTTAGTGTCTCTACTGAAAGACACAAGCAAACTTGGTTGAATGGCCCAAGTTTCGAAACAGCAGTACATGGAATCAAACCACCATCCTCTCGATTGACAATCAATGCTCCCACATGTACATGTACAGATAATTAACGTAGTAAATAATTACAACCGTGACATACCTCGAGTTGTTTCATGGCGTGTTGCAATGCCTCAAACTGGGCTTTGTTGATGACATCACCATTTAAAGTGGCTGGTGCTGAAAGCAATACATTCAAGTATAAATACCATCCTCAATGCTAACTAATCAAGAGTGACTTCCCTACTTTGTCATTGAACCATCAAAAACCAAGCATGCAGTAATTGAAATATGATTTTATGAATAGCTAACAAAATACAAAATAGATCACATGATCAGTATGAACCAACCATGGTGAAGCAAACAGTCAGGTGATAAGTCTTATGCAACATTCAGCTAAAGTAACAAGTGAAGTATCATCTATCGTTTACAAACAGAAATGAGTCAGCACTAAGTAAAAACAGAATGTTGAAAAAACTATTTCTAGGTTATGTCACAGGAAAAGTGGGACATAATGTTCTCCTACTTTGCATCTTGTCCAACTAATATACCCAGGATATTCTGCACATATTGGGCATTAGTTTCCATGGCAACAAGACTCACTCTGCGAGGCGAGTTGAGAACGCAACTCATCAAATTCCTTCTGCACCATCTGTCGCTGTTTCTCCTCATTCTCAAGACCTCGAACCATCTCATTCCTCTCCATCTCCAGCTGACGAATCGACACCGACATCTGCTCCATCTGGTGGGCATTTATGAAAGTATGAAAAAACGTAAACTTTTTGGCTTTTAAAAAAACAGGTCTTCATTATCTCTAACAACAAGTTTTGATAGGAACTAAATGTTAGTATATAGTTGAGTGGGGACTCTTCTGGTCCTATTATTTCAACTTGACACTCCCACTACCAGCGAGAAACCAATACTGGCAGCTGTTTTTTCCTTGGAAATAAATATATGGACACAGGAAGCTCCATAATCATATACAACGATGGAATTCACTGATGCATATTTTTCCATGTAATAACATAAGATGAAAATTACCAGCACAATTTTAGTGGCTAGATACCATGCTATTAAGGTTACCTTTGGGACTGGTCCATAGTGACCTGAATAGCAATGTGACTGTATTAGCGGGACTAATTTCACATACTTTGTTGTAGAAACAAATTCAGACTGCCCTAGTGTGATGTGGCTGTATTATCAAGGTGACTGTATTAGCAGGACTAATCTCACATACTTTGTTGTAGAAACAAATTCAGACTGCCCTAGTGTGATGTGGCTGTATTATCAAGATGACTGTAAAGAGAAGGTTGACTAGATTGACCTCAAAGGCCGTATCAACTTGAGCCGGAAATGTGTGACATAGCTGAACTGAGTAGGAATCTCAATTGCTGGAGGAACAGTTACTACGGGGAGCATTCCTTACCTGCGCTGAACTATCTGCATCATTGCGGAAGTTGTTATTGGATACGTCTCGTAGTAACTGTGACTTCAATTCACTGTTCTGATTCGTCAATGCATTGATGGCATCCTGAGAGACAAAAACAACATATTAGTATAAAATATTTATATAAGATATACTGTATTGTTCCCAATAGATGCACAGTGCGGGAGTGCAAAAGTTTGGGCGCGTTTATAGACAACACGTAGCAAAGACAACTGACAGTACATGACTCAAAACATTGCATTCTTTTGTTTGTGTTTTGTAATTCCATATAAACATCAGCTAAAAATTAAAACTTACTGTACAAAAAAATGTAAGTTCTTATATAGCACAGTATCCAGTCCTCAGGACTGCTCAAGGCGCTTTACACTTTGTTGCCTGGCAGACCTATTCAATCGAACACCATCTCGACTTCTCTGGGAAGCATTCAGTCACACACAATTAATATGCGTACAAAAATATCCACCACTGTCTATAGCCAGGTACTCGTTCATCCAGCTGAGTGAACAGGAGCAATGTACAATGAACAAACTTGCCCAAGTTTCGATATGGCAGCATAGAATTCAAACATGGGTTCTCTCAATTGACAACCTGATGCTCTAGTACTATACCACTGCACTCGACAGGAACCAGAAGGAAGTACAAGAACTACTCACTTGGGCGGATGAGAGTTCTCTCTGGAGAGACTCCAGCAGTGGTGTCTGTTGCTGGAACTGCTGTAGTTTGTGGTCCAGTTCCTCCTCTCCCTCCTCCTCTCCCTCCTCTGTCTGCAGTCTCAGTCGCAGTCTCTGTAGCTCCTGCTCCTTCACGCCAATCTGTCACATAACAACAATCATTGTGTCTTATTTCGTTCTTCAGGATACCCTAATTCGAAAAAAATAATTATGTTTTTGGACACATAACACCAATGACTGTCTTATTTTGTACTTCAGGATATACTAAAATTCGAAAAAAATAATTATGTTTTCGGACACATAACACCAATGACTGTGTCTTATTTTGACCTTCAGGACACCCTAAATTTGAAAAAAATTATTATGTTTTCGGACACATAACACCAATGACTGTGTCTTATTTTGACCTTCAGGACACCCTAAATTCGAAAAAAATAATTATGTTTTCGGACACCACTGTAAACATAATTTACATTTGTTCCTAATGTAAACAGATAACAATTAGTCATATTATGAATGAAGTTATAAAAGTATGTTAATAATAATAATAACATGATGTCAGGACTCATGTGTGCCCATAAACATTCAGACAGTATATCTGAGAATTATATTTGTGTACTGTATGTTTCCGGACAGCTTATAATTTATGTAATATTTTATTGTGCTATATTACACGTTATAAAATAATAATTATTATTACAATATATTAATATGCTAACACTGGAGCATTGAAAGTGTATCTCTTCCAAAACACTGAGGTCCGCATGAACATAGAACGAGGCGAAAGGACCTTGGCGCCTGGGAGAAGATGCATTTACAATGCTACAAAGTCAGCCTATAAATACATAGAGCCTACAGATTCTACACTCACGTCAGAGCGTATCTCTTTGAGCTCCTCCTCCTGTTGAGCGAGCCGACTCGCGAGCTCTTTCGAGACATGTTGTTCTTTCTGGAGCTGAGTCATCAGCTCCATGTTCTCATTGCTCTGTTACACAAACAAGTAAAAGGTGAGTTCTTATATAGCGCAGTATCCAGTCCTAAGGACTGCTCAAAGCGCTCTACACTTTACTCCCTGGCAGACCAGTTCAGTTGAATACCATCTCGACTTCTCTGGGAAGCATTAAAAAGAGCAAACACAAGACTGAAATAACTTTTGTACACAATGTATGAAATAATTGTTGCATATACAGAGGCAAAGAAGTAAGGTAAGTTCTTATATAGCACAAGATTACTTGTACGCAAATATCCACAACAAGCTACAGGCAGGTATTCACTGAAATAGCTGAGTGAACTGGAGCAACGTGGAGTGAACTAATTTGACACGGCAACAAGAGTAAAACCCGGAATCTTTTATTTATAGTATACATTAAAAACACTTCTGCTTTTACCGTTATCTGTAATTCCTCAATTTCATTTCAAACAAACAAAATGTTGCGTATCTTACTTGTGTGGTGTGCAAAGGCTTATGTCACAGAATTAATGTTATTTGTATCACTGCAACTTTACACTAGAGAAAGAGAAGTTAAGCAAAGGGAAATTGGCATTGACTGGATTACTTGATGGCAAGTTACCTGACGACGGCAAAAATATATCGATTGAGAACAGACTTACCATCTTGACGAATCCGTTCTGCAGTTCGGCCAGTTGTGTCTTGAGTTCTCTGTTCTGTGCAATGGCGCGACTCAGAGCTGTCTTGTCACTCTGCATGTGTTCCAACAACTTCTCACTGTCGACCTGCGTCTCTGAGAGTCTCAGAGCCTGTAGTTGTAGTTCCTCTATGTGGGTCTCTCTCTCTCCCACCAACCTGTCAACACACACACTGTGAACTCTACTGACAGTCTCAGAGCCTGTAGTTCTAGTTCCTCTATGTGGGTCTCTCTCTCTCTCTCCCACCAACCTGTCAACACACACACTGTGAACTCTACTGACAGTCTCAGAGCCTGTAGTTCTAGTTCCTCTATGTGGGTCTCTCTCTCTCTCCCACCAACCTGTCAACACACACACTGTGAACTCTACTGACAGTCTCAGAGCCTGTAGCTCTAGTTCCTATATGTGGGTCTCTCTCTCTCCCACCAACCTGTCAACACACACACTGTGAACTCTACTGACAGTTTCAGAGCCTGTAGTTCTAGTTCCTCTATGTGGGTCTCTCTCTCTCCCACCAACCTGTCAACACACACACTGTGAACTCTACTGACAGTTTCAGAGCCTGTAGCTCTAGTTCCTATATGTGGGTCTCTCTCTCTCCCACCAACCTGTCATCACACACACTGTGAACTCTACTGACAGTTTCAGAGCCTGTAGTTCTAGTTCCTATATGTGGGTCTCTCTCTCTCTCTCCCACCAACCTGTCAACACACACACTGTGAACTCTACTGACAGTCTCAGAGCCTGTAGTTCTAGTTCCTCTATGTGGGTCTCTCTCTCTCTCCCACCAACCTGTCAACACACACACTGTGAACTCTACTGACAGTCTCAGAGCCTGTAGTTCTAGTTCCTCTATGTGGGTCTCTCTCTCTCTCCCACCAACCTGTCAACACACACACTGTGAACTCTACTGACAGTCTCAGAGCCTGTAGTTCTAGTTCCTCTATGTGGGTCTCTCTCTCTCTCCCACCAACCTGTCAACACACACACTGTGAACTCTACTGACAGTTTCAGAGCCTATAGTTCTAGTTCCTCTATGTGGGTCTCTCTCTCTCTTTCCCACCAACCTGTCAACACACACACTGTGAAATCTACTGACAGTCTCAGAGCCTGTAGTTCTAGTTCCTCTATGTGGGTCTCTCTCTCTCTTTCCCACCAACCTGTCAACACACACACTGTGAACTCTACTGACATTCTCAGAGCCTGTAGCTCTAGTTCCTATATGTGGGTATCTCTCTCTCCCACCAACCTGTCAACACACACACTGTGAACTCTACTGACAGTCTCAGAGCCTGTAGCTCTAGTTCCTCTATGTGGGTCTCTCTCTCTCTCTCCCACCAACCTGTCAACACACACACTGTGAACTCTACTGACAGTCTCAGAGCCTGTAGCTCTAGTTCCTCTATGTGGGTCTCTCTCTCTCTCTCCCACCAACCTGTCAACACACACACTGTGAACTCTACTGACAGTTTCAGAGCCTGTAGTTCTAGTTCCTCTATGTGGGTCTCTCTCTCTCTTTCCCACCAACCTGTCAACACACACACTGTGAACTCTACTGACAGTCTCAGAGCCTGTAGTTCTAGTTCCTCTATGTGGGTCTCTCTCTCTCTTTCCCACCAACCTGTCAACACACACACTGTGAAATCTACTGACAGTCTCAGAGCCTGTAGCTCTAGTTCCTCTATGTGGGTCTCTCTCTCTCTCCCACCAACCTGTCAACACACACACTGTGAACTCTACTGACAGTCTCAGAGCCTGTAGCTCTAGTTTCTATATGTGGGTCTCTCTCCCTCCCACCAACCTGTCAACACACACACTGTGAACTCTACTGACAGTCTCAGAGCCTGTAGTTCTAGTTCCTCTATGTGGGTCTCTCTCTGTCTCTCCCACCAACCTGTCAACACACACACTGTGAACTCTACTGACAGTCTCAGAGCCTGTAGTTCTAGTTCCTATATGTGGGTCTCTCTCTCTCCCACCAACCTGTCAACACATACACTGTGAACTCTACTGATAGCCTCAGAGCCTGTAGCTCTAGTTCCTCTATATGGGTCTCTCTCTCTCCCACCAACCTGTCAACACACACACTGTGAACTCTACTGACAGTCTCAGAGCCTGTAGCTCTTGTTCCTATATGTGAGTCTCTCTCTCTCCCACCAACCTGTCAACACACACACTGTGAACTCTATTGACAGTCTCAGAGCCTGTAGCTCTACTTCCTCTATGTGGGTCTCTCTCTCTCCCACCAGCCTGTCAACACACACACACACACACACACACACACACACACACACACACACACACACACACACACACACACACACACACACACACACACACACACACACACACTGTGAACTCTACTGACAGTTTCAGGTCCTGTAGCTCTAGTTCCTCTATGTGGGTCTCTCTCTCTCTCCCACCAACCTGTCAACACACACACTGTGAACTCTACTGACAGTCTCAGAGCCTGTAGTTCTAGTTCCTATATGTGGGTCTCTCTCTCTCCCACCAACCTGTCAACACACACACTGTGAACTCTACTGACAGCCTCAGAGCCTGTAGCTCTAGTTCCTCTATGTGGGTCTCTCTCTCTCCCACCAACCTATCAACACACACACTGTGAACTCTATTGACAGTCTCAGAGCCTGTAGCTCTAGTTCCTCTATGTGGGTCTCTCTCTCTCTCCCACCAACCTGTCAACACACACACTGTGAACTCTATTGACAGTCTCAGAGCCTGTAGCTCTACTTCCTCTATGTGGGTCTCTCTCTCTCCCACCAGCCTGTCAACACACACACACACACACACACACACACACTGTGAACTCTACTGACAGTTTCAGGGCCTGTAGCTCTAGTTCCTCTACGTGGGTCTCTCTCTCTCTCTCCCACCAACCAGTCAACACACACTCTACTGACAGTCTCATGGCCAGTAGCTCTAAAAGTTAAATTCTTTATAGCGAGCGTGGTATCCAGTCGTTAGGACTGGTAAAAGTGCTATACACTTTACTCCCTGGTAGACCTGTTCAATAAAACACCATCTCAAATTCTGTGGAAAACATTCAGCCATGCTGCAATTATTGCATGAAGATTATATGTACACAAATGTTCTCCATTGTTTATAGCCAGGTACTCATTCATAGAGCTGAGTGAACTGGAGCAACGTAGAGTGGACAAACTTGCCCAAGGTTTGAAATGGGAGCAGGAGGATTCGAATCTGGAATCTCTCGATTGAGAATCTGACACCACAACCGCTGTGCCACTGCTCTCCTCTTTCTCTCTACCTCTTCTCCACCTGCTCGATCTCGCACTCTCTCACACTCTCTTGCTCTCCTCTCATGCTCTCCCTCCCAATCTCCTCACTGCCTCAGGGCTTGAAACATTTTAAAAACGGCAGCAGATGGACTCAAACCTCAGCTGCAGCTGCTAGACAACCTAGATGCTGCCTGAGACTCACCGACTCAGCTGTGCGTTGTCAGCGACCTGTGCCTCGTACAACTGCCTCAGTTCTCCATGCTCAGCCACCAACTGATTCAACGTCTCTGTCAGCTGTTCCCTCTCCTGGGCTGCCTCTGTCGTCCCCGCCATGGTCGTGTCTACAGAGAGACAATACAACTCACTGAACACAATGGGTTATGTGTGATCTATGTTATAAACTCATCTAAAGATGTAGCTGTGTCAGCATGTATATGGCAATGCATAAAAAGCTGGGCACAAGCATTGTTATGTCTACAATCAGATAATACTCACTGCATGCACAATTGGTTATACATTTACATCTACGATATAGAAAAATCTAAAGATGTAACTGTTTCAGTATGTATACGGCAATGCATCAAATGCTGGGCATAAACATTGTCTTGAAGAATTTGTATGACTTTTTTCCTATTTTGTTTTAATTAATGAATTTATTTAATATTATACTTAATTTATCCATTTACTGACGTTATAATTATTTTTTTACTTTTAATTTGTTGGCGCTTTGATTAGCCACTACAGCTATATATTTATTGCATATCTAAGAATTTTGATTATTATTATACAAGTAAAAAATAATAATAATTGGATGTTTTGGGGTGAATATATATGATTACATTGCATGATGACCAGCAAACTCAATTTTAATAAAAACATAACGGTCAAGTTCTAATAAAACATGTCACTGGTTGTAATATAATTTGGCAACCAATATGTAAGAATTTACAATGAGTTTACGTAAAGTAAACCCCACGCATAATTCCCTTTGTGTCCCATAGACACTTTGGAATAATCACCCATTGCCACCAACGATCATGCCAGAGTAAGTGATTTCACTCAATCAGTTACCTTTGTAGCGTAAACTCGATAGAAAAACAGATTTGTGCAACTAAACAACTTCACTGTACTATTTGGTATATTATTTTTTTAGACATATGAATGTAATTTTTCATTAAACATCCTACAAAAATATCTCTAGTAAGACTATCTGGTTACCATGGTCATGCAAACTGTTTATTATGTTACATGTGACCTTCTTGTCATCTGTTTCCTTATTGCAGTGTATGCAGCTACTAGAAGACACTGTCCCTTGACAACTGGTAGAACTGAAGAAGAAACAATGACACTGTGAAGCAGAGACAGAGAAGTGGCACTGACCTTGTGTGTTCTGTAGTTGAGCAATGGTGGAGGTGAACTCTTCTTGTTTTGTCAGCAGTTGATCTCTCTCCTCCACTAGAGAGCCAATCTACACAAAACAGAGTTACTGATCACGTAAACAGTCAAATATTTGTTCTATTAAGTATACAGCATGCTTTAAAATATTTGAAGTGTAAAAATATTTCAAAAGTTCAGTTCTAAAAAGCACACACCATTTATTTGGTTCTCAAAATTATTCAGCTGTTTCATGTTATGTGGCTCTAGTTTGATTTCTTCCACTTTCGTTGTCACTGAATTACAATAGTATTACAGTTATAATACAGCAGCTGTATGTTAGGACTAACAACTTCAGTATGGCACAGCATCACATGAACATTCATTGTGGAGACATTTACCTCTGAACACATGAAAGTAGTCAGGAGTAGACTGAGATGAACAGGACACATAAATAAAATGAGGAAAGATGAAAGAGAGCACGGTAAACTGAAGAAGGTGGTAGAAGACATTACAATGAGATGGAGACAGTGGGAAGGATGATCTCAAAAGGGCACAGATAACCAGGGGAGAGAGGGAGAAATTTGCAGAAGATCGGGACAGGTGGAGAAGTATTGTCACGAGGGTTGACCGGACTGAGGAAAAGAAGAAGATTGACAGACCTGTGCCTGGAGACCGGCCGACTGTTGTGTCAGCTGGTCCACGTACTGCTGATACTGCTCAGCAATCTGCTCGCGCTCAGAGCTCACTTTCTGGAATGCTTCGTCATACTGGGAACAACAACAATGTCTTCGTTACAATGATAATGATTTTTGAGTATTTAAGAGGTACAGTAGCTAGAATAATGTTTTGTTTGAAAAAATACTCAAAATGTGTTTCTTCCATATTCTAATAGCTTTGAATGTTTACTTTCAATAAAGTTCAATTTTAGAACAAGTGTGACTCTTTCAAGCAAACAATGGTGTTGTTTAATCTTTGACAGCTGTTTACATAAAATCATGTCTTTGGCAACAATAAATGCAATACACTGGAAGTATAAATGATCTGCTGATCTGGTTTGGATTTTTTTAAATAAATATAAATGTAAAAAAATTGAACTGTTTTACACAATTTTTAAATAGATAATTTAAAAAAAACTGTAAAAGTATGGACTTTAAACCACCAGTGGGGTTTTAAATTCCACCATACAGTGTCCACTTTATTTACTGCCATGGAAATGAGACTCTGGCAGAAAAACGTGTATATATCTTACTCAGTAAAACGAAACTGTCAAACACGTCACAAAAACGCTTTTTTGAATGATTGCTAGTACCAGTGTGGTTCATCCGATCCCAACTATCTTGATATCGTTTGAATGCTTACGCTTTCTGCTATTCAAACATATAAAAGGTTTCCTGATAATCATTCATAAAATAAACTATAGTTCCGGTGTCTTAGACACTGCGAACGATGTTGGTTCATCGACACAGTTCACCAATCTACCATTTGAAGCACCACTATCTGATTTCATGCTAAACTCCACCCACTTTCAAACTGCGGCTAAACTGACATACTTGAAGTAGGAGTGACGTCACAATCACTTATATCAACGAACCAATGCAATTAATTTTTACCCTTAGTCTCCGTTGGTTGGCGTATGTTATTGTGACGTCACACCAACGTAGATACATCGGTTTCGCTGCGATCAAAGCACATCAGTTTCGCCGCCATTTAAAAGTGGGTGGAGCTTATAACATGAAATCAAGAAATGGTAAAATGCGCATGTCTGAACCTATGCAAATGAGGAAAACAATATATCTCCACTTAACACACTGTGAAAAGTTGAACAAATACACAAGAACGTTTCTTTCTCAATGTGGATACGATCCCTGTGCTGACCGACTGACCTGCATCAGCTGTGTCTGTAGGTCGGCCTTCTCAGCCAGCAGCTGCTCCACCTGCTGTGTGTCCACCGCTCCACCTCCTCCATTTTGCAGCTGCAAGCACATGACATAGTCATATAGGACACTTAGCAGCTGCAAGCACATGACTGTACAGTCATAGGATATATACAGCTGCTGCAAGCACATGACATACAGTCATATAGGACACTTAGCAGCTGCAAGCACATGACTGTACAGTCATAGGATATATACAGCTGCTGCAAGCACGTGACGTACAGGCACAGAGGAAATATATACCAGCTGCAAGCAAATTATGTAGAGCCATAGAAGAAACATGTAATGACTGCAAGCACATTACACAGCAATAGGGGAAACATAACAGCTGTAAGCACATGACTTAGACCCATACAGGAAACATACAACAGCTGTTAGAACCTTCGATGTACAGAAAATTGCAAACACGTGTATAAAATGACAACTGCCAGCAGAAATGACATGTGAAAACATGGCAACTGCAAGCACATGTGACAGACAAGAAAACTTTTGGCCAAATAAAACAACTGATGTAACAATCGGAATTATGCATAAAACCATCAAGCTTTGCCTTATCAACAACATTTGTAATGTTCGTAAATCACTGTGTCTTCTACGATTGTACCAAGTTAAGTAAATCTACGTCGGCTATCCCCGTAAGAGCACACGGGCCACAGCATTGTCTTTCATGCATACCAAGTGGCAAATATTCGCTCAGTTGATATCTCAACATTAGTGGCTAGCATCTACTCAGTGTTTTATACACTAAAACGACAAATTTTTAATCAACATTTATTATCATGTGTTTAACGGAGCATTTTTTGTCAATAATTCCTTGACAAAATTATATAATTTTGTTTTTGTTTCCTTGACCTTAGACCTGTCTACAGTATCCTCTGTAATTACCTGCTGGTTGTTAAGTTGAGCCATCTCCAGTTGACCACGGAGAAGTATCAGTTGGTCTTCTTGCTTCCCACACTCCGATATCTACAATTTGAGCAACACTCAATTTCAACCATCCACAACTTACAGACCCCTATAGGGAGTCAGTGATGACACTGCTGCTGTACACGCTACACAGCTTACTCGGCACTTCTCACGTGTCCCACTGGAAAGGAACTCCGGCCACAGGGAGCAAGATCCAGTAGGTCAGAGATGTTTTTTTGCTTCCCTTGGCTTTGTAGCACAAGTATTAGGTACAAGTGTCATACGTGCATCTTTCATTACTACTGTATGTGTATCAACCAACACAATGTCACCTCAACATTGTAGGGCTTTATTAAAGCAATGTATCTGTTCCGTTATCGGGAATCAACAGGGGCGATATTTATTACAAGGGAGTTTGTTGAATCAGTTGTCTTGAATATAGAAACTACGCAAACAAACCAAACATCAAAGAGCCTTGTGATTAACCCAGCCAATGTCTGCAGTATTACAATTTGAACATTTTGCACGTGCAGGATCCAGCTAGCAAACACTGTTTCGAGCTTACTAAATGTAGTTTGGCAGGCTGTATACCTTTGAAGTATTTATTCTTGTATTAAGAACATTATACATTATATTAAAACATTCGGAACAAACAGCCTCAGTTTAAATTAATAGTATCTGATTCCTACTTGAATATTGGCCTGAAACAGAACTGCAACAAAACAAAGTTATTCCCACCTTTTGTTGTAGCTTTCCCTGCAGTTCTGACGTTTGTTGTTGAAATTCTTCATTTGATTTACTGAAATCACAATTCAGTTGTCACTTCTTAATATGCATATTTATACTTTTATAGCAGGTAATCAATTTTGTTTCCTTATCAGTTACACACAATAATAGAATAAGGCTCAAGATATTCAAAAATTTGTTTACCTAAAATGGATCTGACAATGACTATTTTTACAGGAATAAATTTGCTTGGATTTACACTGACTACATTTCACAGATACAGCTTTTACTTTCTATCAATTTTGAAATCATTGCAAGACGGCTGTGTTAATGGCCCGGCCTTGAGTTAAATACAGCAGAACCTCTTTATTTAGATCACCCTTGCAACCAGGCCAAATGTACTGAATATCAGTGAACTCATTTCCCATACTTTGTTTTATAGAAATACTTTGTGACTGTTCTATGGTGATCATAATTGAGAGACGGCTGTATTATGAGGAGACTGTCAAGAGAGGTTCGACTAGATCTGGCTTCATAAAATCCAGGCTGCTTTATTTGATTTTCACTGCGAAACTGCACTGTAGGGAGGTATGTCTATTGTAGACCAGTGACCATTATGGTTTGTTGTAGCATGACTTTCATCGACACAGTGACCTGCAGGAATCAGTTTCTAACCCAATACGGTGAAAGTAGTTGTCATCGACGATAGGAATATTTACTTGAGTTTGTAGAGTTCTAGCTTCAGCCTGTCCACATCTTTGCTTAGGTCCTTGTTGCTCTAAACCACCAAAGAAAGACACATATTAGAGCAGGATTTTTCAAAGAAAAACACTTTATGCATCACCCAGTTCACTGTATCGGGTGGTTGTGTAATTCTGCAAAATCCCCAAAACTGTAAACAGTATTACACATGGGTGTGTGGTGGTTTAGTCGTCACCATGTATCACTAGTTTTGAAAGTCATTTTTGGGTCATTCAAAATCAGGAGTCCTACATGACGTCTTGGTGAGGATGGGCAGTGGATTACACCAATACTTAATGCTATACACATTTTTGAACTTTGCAGACTCGTGAGACCGTCCTTAACTACTTCAGAAACTCTCTTCACTTCTTTTACTACTATCCTAGGGGGCCATCTCGAAAACACTGATGAATAATACAAACCAAAAAAATATTTAGGGGTTAGCAGCTATTTTGTTTACTTTGCTATACATTGATGTATTTCCTCAAAACAACATTGTTTATTTTCCAATCACTGTGATGCTGACTTCTAGCATATGCAGGTAGTTTTGCAACAGCTGAAGAACCACATACAGAATATGACTATGATTATATGAGGTTGCCAAACTTGAACACAGGTTGATGTAATAATGATTTAATGAGGTGGGGGTAATTCAGTTTCATGTAGGGCGTTCCAGAGAGCGTCATTCATCAACATTCTGAAATGGCCCTTTAGGAGACTGTTCTCTCCTCCTCTTTATAAAATAAACCATTCTATTTGCAACAACTACAGGTGATAGTTTGACGGAAGGCGCTCACCTTCTCATTTTTCTGATTCAAACTGCTAGCCGATGTGAAACTCTTCTCAAGTTCTGCAACCCTCTGTCTTGAAGCCTTCAGCCTCCCACTCAACTCTTCGACCTCTTCTGTAACAGAAAACACAAGAATCTCATACAGAGGATGAACACACGTTTAATGTTCTACAAAACGAAAACCTATTCAAACAACTCTTACATTAGACAGCAAGAATTAAACTTACTTTGGAGCAACTGTTGAAACATGCAACGTTTTGACCCATCCACAGAGGATATTGTTCACACACTGATCTCATATGATGGCTCAGATTATGTTCGTATGTTCCAACAATTGCTCCAAAGTAAATTTATTTCTTGCTGTCTGATGGAACATTGGAGCGATGAATGATATCTTTCATATAATTCTTACATTCTCAATATATATTTGCAGATAAAAAGTCAATGTTTTTTGTAAGGAAAACAATTACTAATTAAACATTGATATAATACCTAATTTTGAACACTATATGAAATAATGACCTATGGTCAATGAAGAAAAAGTTATATGAAGCAAGATTCTTCTCACATACATAACAAATAAGTAAATAACTAATTAGGTTTCAATTTTAATTTAGCAAACAAATTTGTTTATTTTAAATTGAATATCACTGTAACATTTCTTATAATTATCATATGAATTTGTTATTTATAATGATTTACACTACCCAGGCCAGGTAGTTGAATGCCCGGCTAACTTTATTTTATACACAATAACACATTCCGGAATCACTCAAGTAAAACATTAAAGCCATCTCATCAGAAGAGACCCCTGTTCAGAGCCTCACTGCATGCATATGCATGAATAGGTCACATGACAGCCACCGCTGGGAGTTTTACCATAGTTCCCACGGTTACAAACGTCACACTCCACTGATCGTGAGCGTCACGGTTCACCGAACACAGCCAACTAGACACAAAGGCATCAGTCAGAGGGCAACAGTTTCTCCTGTTAAATGCCTTGTGGGGTATTGAAATCATGATTGGGTCCTGAAGTCTATTGATTACATTCTGTGCCCAGTGGCAGTTCAAACTAATGCGTATTGACGTCAGAAATAGCTTCAGAAAGAATTGATTGCCTCACGACATAACTATTTTGAAAGGAAACAACTTGTAAACAAAATCGGACAAAGCACAACCGCAAGTTTATTTACGGTTTGTTGACCCGGATACCTAGGGGACTGCTTGTGCCACATGGTGGACAAAATACAAGCCATATCCACACGTATAAATCATGGATGTCATCATTTAACAAGTGCCAAAACTGGCAGACTTGTGTGATGGGATGTAAACACAGTTGTAGAAACAGGATGTGTGTTTTAAGGAGAAACAGTTTCTTACATAACAGATGTTAGAAAACTCTGTCTTGACATTGAACATATGATTTAACTCCATAGATACATAATTGTATGTACATAACACATATTACAATATGGAGACTTGCCTAAAATACCAAAATAGGAACACTAGAACGAAATTACACACATGTAATCATGCTATTTCCAGTGGACCTAATGATTCAGTTGAAGAGATGTTGACTCACTGGCCGGTGAAGCGTGAAACTCTCAACATGGATAATTGGTCAAACCCAAGATAAGCATGTATTATGTAATGATACAAAGATCTGTCTGTTAGCTGAACATTGACTTTGTAAACTGCATCAGCAAATACAGTTTTATACAATGTGGAGAAAATTTGCCTACCAAAACAAAGGGATTACCTACAGAGTGATATAAACCAGAACAATAAATAATCTACTTCCCACCATGAAGAAAGTACTATCTACATAATTTCGTTCACAACAAAACTGGTTGTCATTTTTAAAAGAAATATAACGTGTACATTTTTCAAGAACAGTGAAAATATCTGTGTGAAAGATAAATCACATTGACAACATCTACCTGGCAAATAGAAACATGGCTAAACTGATTTCCCAAACATATAAATAACATTCCCATTGGGGTTTCAAAAGAATCATCTGCAAAATACTGCAAATATTTTTTGTATTCCCAGTTATTACCTGCAAATTGTGTGTAATCAAATAACTACAGTTCATTCCAACAGTCATTCATTTATATATACACGGACAATCCAAATCACTAAAACAAAAGTGGGTAATGATGTAGTTCATAAGTTTTAAAACATACAATTCTTGAAAATGTTGTGATCTTTGTTTCTATGAGAAACTAAGTATAATAAATTAATAATCAAGCAAACTTTATTTTTTACAGAGGGTAAAAAATATACTAATGATGACTGCAGATGCTTAGAAGCAATATATAATGGTAGTCACACAATATTCTCCTCTAGTCTATAGCACACATCTTTCATAACTTTCTGGACAAAACTGTCTTCATCTCTGATGTATATTGTACACCCTTTTACCTCCTACTTTATCCAGCAGGTGGCAGCACTCTATGATGGCAGAGGTGGAACTGTGCTGCCACCTAATGAGGACTAGATAACCAAATGGTAAGTTGAATTATCAATAGGCTGAACATGAACAACATACCTACATTTGACTAGTGTAAGTAAATGCCACAGCAGACAACTGTAACCTATAAAAATCAGACATTTTGTCTCACTTTTGTCATAAAGATGTAATGAAGATGTATCGTTGTTTAACGTTTGTCTACAAAATATCCCAAACTATGTGGCACATTTGTAGATGTTATTTCCAGAATTCACACTTAGCGCACTGTTTCATATTTTTTATTTAATCAATGTAAAAGCAGTTTTCAAAAATCTGAATGTACGAAACAAAAGCTGTAGCATTTATCCGGCACATATATAAATGTGAGCTAAGTCATGGTACAGTCTATATGATCAGAACATGAGAAGAGTCGCCTCGGTGACAGAAGCTATAAGGTCATAAACTTGTGTATGTTTATAGCATGAATAAAACTCCGACAGCTGAGTGAGGATACTCACCAAACGCCCAAATGCACCAGCCTTTATAAGTAAACACAGATCACATGCTGCTTTTAAAGGAACTAAAAACAAGGCGACAGCTAAATTCCATTTTCCACGTGTACACAAAGTATGCATTAAATGTAACATTTGGCAAAATGAAAAAAATACACAAAAATGCATTGATAGTTTAAATCAGATTTCAAACCCATCTGTATTGCGATTCCCGTGGAAAGTTGATAGTTAATAAGCTAGGCGATCATGTAAAATTGTGACGTCAGAGTCGCGAAACATACCCGCACTTTCAATACATTCACAGCATGTTTATATCAGATGTTGAGTCGAAGCAAGCGTCAGAATGAGTTATTATGCAGTATTCCGATGTAATAGGCCCTACAAACACTAGTCATAATAGAGGAACAATAATTTATTTTATAGTTCCACACAAATCCAACTTTGTTGAAAAAAATGAAGCGAGAGAACCTCGTGTCAACCTGACAACGTTAACAAAACAAGCCAACTGCAAAACCTTTGCCGCTTCAGCTTATTTTGAGAAAAATGGTTTCGATAACTCGCTCATCCAAGATGTTTGTAAATTTTGTAAACATATTCACACTTCTAGCATTTACACCAAAAGAATTATGTTCCTTCAGAATGCACATTAAACATGATATTTGGACAGAAATATTCAAACAAAACGAACAACTGTCAACTTATGAAAATTAAGATTAACTAAAACAAATCTGGGTGGTCAAAGGAAAAGAAGATAATCTATGCTAAATAACAAAATTTAAAGAATATAACAGACTACCCCTGTACCTTTCATATCCAATATTTTCTTGTGGAAATCACTATTCTGAAGCCTCCTGACACCCATTTCTCAAAATTCTAAGAAACACGTACCGTGTCTCTGTTCTGCAGTTTTCTGTTTTTGGTTAAGTGACGACTGAAGTTCCGTTTTCTCAGCAACCAGGATGCCAATGGTCTGGATGTGAACCTATTGATGGAGGAAAGTATTTAATTTGATCAACACTGGCTTACTCAAACTTAATGCGTATGCTTTTATTATATGATCTAAAGTAATCACACCATATTTTCTCGGTTAAATCCATATTTTGACTAGATATTCTCTATAAACTGTTTTCCAATTGTTAACCACCCTATAGCACTCTAATTCAAACCAAATGGTGCCATCTACCAGGTTACTAAATGCAGCTACATCAAGCAAAATCTGCTGTTTTGTTAGAAATCTGCCTAGCATTAAAAAGACACTGAGTATTATAAGCAGTTCATTCAAATTTATACCTGAGCTACATATCATGTCAAGAAAATCCATAATTTATCATGATATTTACATGTGAAGCAATCTGTATTAAATGAAATGTTAGAGCCTTTATTTTGCCCAAAATAGAATTAGATATTTCATGTGGGACATCTTTACCAGGTGGCATGACATTATCTCTATCTTTAAAATATTTGTTACACATCAAAAATATGTGTAATTCATACAGTTTCAACAAAAATTGTTGAATGACAATATGAGTGAAGAGGTTCACGAGACGATGGACAGTTCAAATGAGTGATATTTTCACTTATTTCACATCACGGAAAAAAGGTAAAGTGACTGTGAAATAAGTAAAAATGTCACTCATTTGAATGACAATATATTACACCTTATAGACATAACTAAAATAGTTCAAGTTATTTCACTGCAAAGGTATAGATTCTATGCCATTCATACAGCAACAATTCCATGTCAACAGTAGCTATTTCAGCCCTAGTTTGAATGTACGACTAATAGCATTAGCACGGTTTCAGCAGACACATGATTTTGGGAAGTGAGTAGATCTGCTAACATTACATCATTTACGAGAATTACATGTTTGAACAATTCCTAATATTGTCCTGTTATTCAAGTTCATTACATCTTTTGGAGTTTTGATTGCTCCACTGATATTTTAACTCGTTATTAAACCCTGT
This sequence comes from Paraescarpia echinospica, assembly GCA_020002185.1. Taxonomy (NCBI): domain Eukaryota; kingdom Metazoa; phylum Annelida; class Polychaeta; order Sabellida; family Siboglinidae; genus Paraescarpia; species Paraescarpia echinospica. The sequence continues at coordinate 41,908,765 of CM034540.1, read as the reverse complement.
AAAAATAACAGAAACGTGAGAACAGACATACCTGTAATTGTTCCTTCAGTGCCCCTATTTCTCGTTTCAATTTCTCATCGAACCCTTTCCGCTCTGTGTCAAGACTACTCTGAAGCTTGACATTGTGGTTTTTCTGAAACACGCCATGTTACAAGTAAAATAAATCAAACTAACAAAACACATGTAATGTGCTGAAAGTTAAACATATTTAGCTTGAAGGTATGCCGTCCGTTCCTTGGCCAGGAACGAGACTGGGTTTAATTATAAACCCAGACTCAATGAATTCAATGAATTCTTTTTTCTTGACTGGGAATATCGCGACCATGATGAACATCAAAGAGTTTTGCGGGTAAACTGGCCGGCATCCATCGTATTGCCAAACGAATTGTTCATGTTCTAAATGTTTTGTTTATTTTTTGTGGGCAAAAATTTAACAAACTGCAAACAATATTTTGAGCTTGTTATATGCGATTTGCCAGGAAATATAACTTCAACATATTTAGTGAACTTTATATTAATTTAAAAAAAGAGGAACAGACAACACTAAGATGTCAGCTTTGCATGTGTGATGACACTGAACAAAAAAACATTAATTATATACTAGTTACACTACAGTAGAACCTGTCATGGGCAACATCTCTCACGGGTGACCACCTGTCTGAGTAACCTATGGTAGTCACCTCCAGCAGTACAACAAAAGTAAAAACCACATTTATTTTCTGACAAAGTTCTGATAAAAAACTATAAATTATTTAAAGACACAATGACCGAACTGACCAGGTCTTGTAGTTGTTTCTTCAGTTGTTCATTGGCCTGACTGTGTTGCTCCAGTAACTGGGCCAGCTCACGGTTCCTCTTCTGAAACACAGACAACATGCCAAAATCATGGAAAGTTTAAAGGTGTTTTATCACTTAGATTTGTTGTGCATCTCATTTAAAAAAAAAAAAAATTTAAATAAAGAATGCCTCGTATAGATTGTGACATGCTAACTTATATGTGAAATGTTTTATGTAGTCTTGCAAAATTCATTTGATAAACTGTTAACATATTTAATGGTGGATCAAGGATCTGTTAGACTAATCGAATTGGAATTTAGACATGAACGTGCGATACAATTATGCAATTGTCCAGGGGTAGAACTTCAGCATTTATTTTACTGGACAGCAGGACTAGTAAAGACAACAGTTTACTAGTCTGCCAAAAGGTTTACTAGTCCTGAAAATATCAAAATATAACACAAATTTAAATTGAAAAAAAATGCATCAGACGGTCCATGGTGGCCGTGTTCAGCGCTTGAATGGCTTGGTGGGCAGTTGCAGGGCTGTTCATGCTTTTCCAGCTTGCGTTTTACTGCTGGTTTTGCAATCCCAGTCAAGTAATGATACATCGTGTATAAACGTAGACTAATAAAGCAATGTAGATGTAAACCGTATTCGAAAACCGTGCATTTGAAAATGGCCAGATACACTAAACCAAACAAAACTCATTTCAGAATTCGATGTCACACAACAGCCAATCAAATGCACTGTTCCACTGTCGCCTCATTAGGTAAAGAATTAGTTTGTCAATGGTACGGATGGTGGCGTCAGGCAACATGCTGATTTTTACTAGACAGCCGGACTAGTTGGTAGGCGGATTTACTAGTCTACCGTAATCTTTACTAGTGTAAGGACTAGCGGACTAGTGGGTAGTTCTACCCCTGCTCTCATATAAAACACGACTGACAAAGTCACTGGATCAAAGACATCCAACAGCAGCTTTAATGTTGGAAATGAAAACATCAGTACCGGATTGTCTGATGGAACATAGTAACCTGACCAAGTGTACGCATCCAATTGGTTAGGTAGGTGACAATGTGTCACCTGGCAATATGAAAATTAATCAATTCGTCTTATTTAGGAACTATTGTTTAAAATAATTTTTTTAACAGAACCTACAAACCATCCACGACAAAATTATAGCTAATTTTTGAAAATGTGTTTTGATGAACTAAAATGTAAAGACAAAACAAGTTGTTTTGTTTACATACCTCGAGGTCTGACATGCTCGAGTCTGAATGCGAGTTGTTGTTCTCCATTGTAAATGTGTCCGACTGGAAACACAAACATTGAAACATCTCACCAATATATTTATACTGATTCCACATAAAACTTATTTTATGAACAGGACAACGCTCCTGCTGGATACAAGTGAGAACAAGTTCATGGAGGAAGGTAGAGGGAATCATAACAAGAATTTGTTTTAAAAATCTGGAACGGAAAGTCCTGAGATCTGTATGGTCTACAGCAGTGGCACAGACAGAACAACAACAACGGATGCTGCACGTTTGCGTGAGTAATCGGGTTGGGATAATTACAAGAATAAAGATGGTAGATAGAAGGAGAATGAATGACCTAAGGAAGAGATGAGGATACAAACAGATTAAGCAGTCAGATGATGTGGGCAATCACGTGATAAGAATGGCTGCAGAAAGACTACCAAACCAACCAGAGGCTGGGAAATACCAACGCCACAGGAAAAGACCTCAACTGATATGGGAGGAATGTATAGAGGGATTGCAAAAAGACAGGAAGATGAAAGTCGGAGAGAGAAGCTGCAGACAGAAGGCAGTGGAGGGCAAGAATGGAAAGAGCTCTACAACAATACAGGACATCAGGACCTTCACCTCGCCCCGTACACCAGGGAACCAGGAGGAACAAGAAATACTCCACGAGTCAACTCTTATATTAAAATTAGCTTAGCATTCTAACAAAGAGTACAGATGACAGTTCTTTATAAATTGTGCAACAAAACAACAATGCTAATAAAGGTGAGGTGATAAGCTCGAATGAAAATTTAATTAGCAATGAGCCGTGCAACAGCTTTTAACTGTACCATTTTATCCCACTCTACCCTGTGTGCACGTACTGTTTGCCCCATTCTACCCTGTGTACCTGAGAGATGAGACCGTTGATCTGACGAGACATTTGTTGCAACTGCTCCGTCGACGCTGTCAGTCTACAACAGATATCACCATGTGACCACCACAATGACCTTCACCTACCTCCCACATTCGTTTAAGACTTGAGACTTGTATAAGTCATTATACCAACTAATTAATTTGTTTAAATAGTTCTGAATAGATGACACTACATGACTATTCTATTAATGATAGTCACTAGGTGGCAGCATGTGGCTATTCTAGTAAGAACAGTAGTATTTTGGTTCAAGTGGTACCACCACGTAGCTGTCGTATCAGCAGTAAAAAGGCAACCGGGACATACAAAATGCCAACTTGTTGAAAGACGATTGTTAGCAGTCAAAATTTATTCCAATTCAAGACAAATAAATACATACAATGTGAGTAACTTTGTGGAAATAACATTGAGTCATTGAGTAGAGATGAATTACGCAACTAAAAAAATAACACACACCAGTGTTCTACACTAAAAGTTGGTGGTTAGTCGGATCTTCAACTTTCAAAAGTTGGTGGTCCCACATAAAAGTTGGTGGTCCAAATATTAACATAATTACAAGAGTATTCACATTTGCACTGTAGCCCATGGCAATTATTAATACACTTGTCCAGGCCAAGTCTGTCCTGCATATTTATGTTATTCAGATTAATAAACCAGCGAATATATAAAATTAAAACATAGGCAACAGTTTATTGTTGACAGAAAAACGTAAATGTTGCAAATTACAACAGGCACCACAACACGAATGTCTGCAGGGGACTACTCTGAACTGTTGCCATCATCTGCATTAGCAGCTGGACTGTCAGGCTCCGTGAAACACTCGCTTCAATGACTCCAGCTGAATCCAAGCTGGACTTGGACAGTGACTCACTCACTAAACTCAATCAATCTATCAGCATTGATCAGCTCGACATTTTATTGTTTTACCACCTTGTTTTCGTTACACTAAATTTCCCGTTTGGAAGTACATAAATGTCACCATTGTTGGCACTTGTCTAGCATCCGGGCCCACCTCAACTTCGTCGTTATAACAACATTTTTGCCGAATTTTGATACCTCATGTGTTATTGCCGTCATTCAACATCATCCCATGCATATTAATATTACAAAAATATTGCGTCTTAGTGTACTTTTGAACCCCAAAGAGTGAGACAGTTCGCAACAACATATGCTGCTATACCGCTCACTGCAGTAGTGCGCGGCCGCAGCAGTGCAGACTGACACAAACCGGGTCGCTCTTTGGACTTCAAAAGTATGTTAAGGCGCAATATTTTTTAAATATGAATATGGCTGGGATGATGTTAAATGATAGAACTAAACCACTGAGGTATCAAATTTAGGCAAATGGGTAGTTATAATGACGAAATTGAGGTTGGCCCGGATACTAGTCAAGTGCTCCATTATTTTCTTTTAAATAATCTGCCGGTCTTGCGGGCCAGCACTTTTTCAAAGTTACCGGCCCGACGAAATATTTAATGGTCTCGGGCCTCCGGGTCAGCAGTAATTTCGAACATCAACACAGACTATTTTAATGTAGCACAGAAAACACAAGACAAATTATATTTGTATAATGAATATTGTGAGTATAACACTACCGTTCATTGGGAGTGACAGTCGAGAGTACGGGTGTAGTTTGGGTCGAGTGGAGTGGGGCGTCACCCCCTGGACTGGCTGCCGTGCCACTGGTCAGTTGGTCATCTCTTCGGATGGCTTGGTGAGGCGAACTACAAGAGGAGACAACACAAGTCAGACCTTCGTACTACCAGATACATGTCACATTCGCAGAAAATGTGGAGGTTTTATGTGAAAGTCCATATACATTAATTGAATCCATTGAATAACTGGACCTATTCCATTTGGTTGTCCCGATTCCAAGACTAAAAAATATACTTACATAAATAATCTACTAGGTTTCACCAGATATTATCGAGTGCCACCATCTATGAATCATATCTACATCAAACCAAATCCGCCAGGTTTTGTCATGAATTTGTAAGAATGTAATGGTAAGTTCTTATGTAGCATGGTATCTAGTCCTTAGGACTGCTAAAAGCGCTGTATACTTTATTCCCTGGCAGACCTGTTCAATCGAAAACCATCTTGACTTCTATGGGAAAATTCAGCAATGCCGCGCAAAGACTATTCGCACAGAAATATCCACCACTGTCTGTCGCCAGATACTCATTCATACAGTGGAATGCTGATTGAACTGAAGCAATGCGGAATGAAAGAACTTGTTCAAGGTTCAAAGCCGCACCAACGGCAGCGATAGAAATAAGCCAGAATATTTACTTGTCAACAGGACAAAAAGTTTTGAAATCTACTTGTCTGCCAAAATTTTAACTTGTCCGAATGGTTGTTATGGGGAATCGAAGCTTCGGAAAAAACATAAAAAAGTCTGACTTATTTTATGACAACAAGCACAATGTTCCTGCTGTTTTATTGCATATACAATATACATCCGAGTACAGTCAAGCCTCGTTATAACGTGCCCGGATATAACGTGGATTCGGTTATAATGCTGTCGGGTCGTGGCTCCCGTTTGTTCGCCGCCAGGGGGAAAATGGGCGCTATGTCAAACTGTATTAACACGGTAATAACTGTAAATGGTTTTGTGTGAAGTTATCCCCGCCTTTGTCCATGACATGTATATATTGAAAGATTAGTTGGCGGACAATAAATTTAACGTTGACGTACAACTGCAACAAATCAAGTGTGAGGCGCGTCACTACGTTGCCGTTGTTTATTCTGCACTGCCAATGCTATCAAAGGTATAAGTTTCTTTGACTATAATTATGGTCAATTTTAACTTTAGGAACAGTAAATGTGGAGCGAGGTATTGGTTGTTTTGCGCCGACATCAAACGAATTGTTTCCAATCTGCTTGTCATGCTCATGGCTTCCGCGGATCGCGAGTTCGCCTGGTTTCAGCACCGGGTGGCTTGTAAAGTGCAATTGAAATTCACAAATACGCCTTGCTTAAGAATATGTTAAATACGTTTTAATACAGCTTAGTAGGCAAGATCAGTAAGCTAACATTGCGTAACAAATATTAGCTTTTTGCTGCGATGAACGCAAAGCTACTGCCTGTACTGCTGCGCCAAAATATTAATTCGTCAACTGCACATGAATTGGTGAATCGTAATATTGTTCGGCACGGTAAATGTACTTTCAAAATTTGTATTTTGATATTGATTGAAAGACAAAGTTAAGCCAATTGTGAGCGTAATTATAGCTTTAAATCCTTAATCAACTCTAACACAGCGTTTGTCAAATCATTTGCGTATTTGGCTGCCGAGTGCCAGGTCATTATTTTAGATCTTACGTCAGCAGTACCATATTATCGTTCAGTTGACCGTGGCTTGTTAGTCCGTTGTTTATTTAAAAACTACACAGTTCATGAATTTTATTCAGTGTATGACATTTAAACAGAACACACATTGAAGTTGGCTGGCAGTTTATTAAGGTTCATAAACCGCGTATAGACTGCGATGCGCACACTTTGGCTTCGATGGCGTTCTTCGTGCAGCAGCGGTGTCAGTCGTCGACGTAGCGCCCCTTACGGCAGTTACGGGAACGCGCCACGTTTGTAACGTGATTCATTCGTGATCAAAGACAACAATTTGATCTAATCTGCAAATTTTTAAATTGCAAAATTATATTTGTGGTCCATTATCATTCATCACGAATATTAAAAGTAGACATGATGTATACCAATATTTTAGTGATGCTGATATGAACGCTTTTATTAATAACAAATAATTATTATGATGATAAGAATGAGACAATTGTTTTCCTTGCTATTTGTTGTGATGTTGCAAAAACTGTTTTTGTTTAATATGGTATATATATATAAAACATATAACACTGCTGCAAAATGTTGGCATCAGTTTGTCATTGAAGATGCCACTCAACCATCAGGGACATGACCAATGCAAAGCCAGGAAATGTTACAAAAATCATAATAAACTATATAATGTGATATTATTTTGTTCAATCTCTACGAACTACAATATTAACAAAGTTCTGTATTTTACAAACGAAAATAATATTCAATTGATCACCACCAAACGCATATTTTTTACAAAATTTTATATTACCATTTAAATGATGTATAAACAGTTTTAACGATGCCCGAATTACATTTACCAGGCGGAATATAATTTATAGATTTAGTTACGTTGCTGCCGCGTGCAGACCGCCGTAATTGGCGGAATACGACATGTCAACGGCCGTGCGTCTTGCATAATTTTGCTTAGAAAAGTCACAATTTATGGTTAGAATAAATGTTACATAGATATAACACTTCTGAAATTTCATTAATATTCTGTTTATTAACCATCACCATAGATTTACCGGAGAGTCAGTTACAAGTTTTGAAAATTGTCACCGATCTGGGACTGGATTGGCTAACGTTCGATGACTTGGAAGACTGCCGAGTCCGCGTGGGTTAGGCGTAATAATGGTTAAAACTATATAATTATTCAAATAACAGGTAACTACTATTTCCAAAGTTTGTCAAATATTAACCATGGGTGGAAGCAAGTTCTACGTCAGCCAAACTGAACGATTTACGATTGTATGAAATACATCCTCGATCAACGATGGCTGATGCAGAGTCTGTCCCAAGCGTGTGACAGAGCTAGGTCGGTGCACTCAGCGGATGACCCTGTTAACGCAGGCACTAAACTCGGTCGAACACTGAAGTACAACACACTGGCGGCGGAACGACAAGATGCCGGCACCCCTAACAAGATTGCAAAAAGTTTGCAATGTTGCACGCGTCACTATTTACTGTAAATTTTCACTTGTCCATTGGATAACCATGTAGAGTAATTTTACTTGTCCGGGCCAAAAATCACTTGTCCCGAACAAACGGACAAGTGCTATTTCGAACACTGAAGGGAATGTGACATAGTTTAAGAGTCCGATGTTCTAATATCTGTGCTACCGCACCTCACATATATACATTCATATCACATTTTGCAATGGATTTAACCAATTGTATTCTGACTGAGTGTCCCCATCTTCAAACTACAATTTAATATAACATTGCCAGAAATTTGCCTGGCATGAAATGCATGTTATCTTTAATTTGAATGATGAAGAAGAACATATATGCTTTATCCAAAAATTCCACTGGATGCAAATCTGTATTAAAATAGTAATATGACAACTGTAAGAAAGAAAAGTCAACAAGTCTACGAGTATGAATACTGAGAGCCAATGCACGACAGTTGTATAAAGCCAAAACCTCATCATACAAATCAGCAGGCCCAGGTCTGTATTAATACAGTCATCAAGAACTGTTGACAACAAGGTCAAGGATCACGTATAAGGTCAAGGATCACTTACTTGTTTGGTATCCTTGCAGTATTTGTCAAGCTGGCCGGCCGATTCTCCTGGTAGAAAACCAAGTCAAATATTATAAGTAACACACTCTTTATGAAATATACTTAGTGTCACTTCATTAATGAAAATAATTACACATCATTAATGAAAATAATTACACATATCTACAAAGGTTAACTATTATAACAAGTTTGATGTCCTATGTCCTGCCTTTGTCTATAATTAGAGCTCAGCAGTTCAATAGATACAGAATGATTGGTATGCCATGTAGGCCAATCAAACACAAAGTAATCACAGCTTAAAGTGCATGCATGCACACATAAACAACAATAACATAATTTCACATTTTGCACACATATTTCCCCAATTTATGCATGAGAGGAGTGCAAAGTTTTTAAGTGGCTACCATGGTTACCAATATGCAAGTGGGTTTAACTTTGCCTTCATTTTATGTATGTAATATATGTGTAAAATGTATTGAAAATTTGGTAAGGATATGTTGAAGGGTTTCTGACGTCACATAGGCATACGGCAATTGTCAATTGTACAGAATTGAAGGACATGACACCAGAGAGGATGGTAAGGGGGGGGGGTCAATTTGGGCAAAGCATTAAAGTCAAATATGATTATCTAGGTTATACATGACTGATAACTGTAAAATAGTACACTACTGTAATAGTAATCAAAACGTTTGCCATGGTTCTATGAAACACAAATTTACACAACCATAGTACTTGACCCACCTAATCAAGTCCAATTATTTTCCTGGCAGCTTTATCAAATATAGAAAATTATGTAGTAAAACAACAGATTACATATAGGGCAATTTTAATTATATTATATTATGACATGTTGTTAAGTTAAGTAAGTTAAAGAAAGTTCACCATGGTGTCACTAGACATGGGGTCAAATGCAAATGCATTTAAATGCATTTAAATGCAACTGATCCAGTATTTGCATTTGAAACCAAAACTATTTACATTAAAATACATTTAAAAAGTATTTGAAAAATCAACTACTTTTCAAATACTTTAATTCTGTCAATGAAAACTGTTATCACAGCCGTGCTTAATTAAAGTGTTGCTTCTTAAGGCAGTTGATACAGGTCACTCATGTTACTTATGTGATCACCAAGGCATGACATTCACTGAGAGAAAACTGGCCTTCCTATAGCTCTTTTATTAGCTGACCAACTGCAGCCAGTTGATACAGGTCACTCATGTTACCTGTGTGATCACTGAGGCATGACATTCACTGAGAGAAAACTGGCCTTCCTGTAGCTCTTTTATTAGCTGACCAACTGCAGCCAGTTGCATGCTTTGATCATTAACTCAGCTTTAACTTGGGTCATTATCAGATGGATGATCAGTGTATCAGCTGGCCTGCCACAGGCTCAGGTTAGTAAGCATTTAATTAACAGTGGGTGACTTAATCTAATTTTATTGGAAGACAGTGCATCAGTGGGCACAGGAAATGGAAAACAGGATTAACCTGTCTCTGGAAAAAATTAACAATGTGTGACCAATTATAGCATGGTACTATTGACTCAATGATAGGGCCTAACCAAGAGACCCGTCCACCCGTCATTTGGACAGGTAAAAATTCAGAAATCACGATTTTTGGACGTGGTGAAATTGATTGTGGATGGGTCCGCCAGGCTGGCACTTCCATATCCGTCCATGCCGTATTTTTACGACGTCATTGAAACTGCCACGAAGCCAGTTACAAAATCTACTGAGATTGGTTTTGAAAATCGACCACCCGGATCGCCTGGCCAGCTGCTCGACACACGCCAAACCAAATAAAGGAAATAAAAATAAGGCATTAGCTAAAATCCTTTTTCCATGTGTACACAAAGTTTAACATTGTATGTAACATTTGACAACATTAAACAAATATAGAAAAATACATTTGTAGCATAAATTCGATTTTAAGCCCGTCTGTGAAGAGAAATATGGTCATTTAACGATGTTTCTAAATTGTATTTATCCAGACAGATCTCAATCTGTTTTCACATACATAATTACAATATATTACCGTACAATATATTTACAATTAATAAATTATATATCCATTACATTATATTTGTTTGGATAAATAAAATTTAGAAACATCGTTATATAATGACCATATTTTCATTTTTGTGGCGAATAAATAGTTACTACAAAAATAAAAATTATTTACAAACAGTGCATTATAGTATAAAATGATTTTGTTTATATTACTTCGTCAAAACATTATAAAAAAAAAGTGTATAGAAAATCAAAGGTTTGCATGCTGTCAGGATTGAACCGGCGTCGCCCGATTGTAAAATAAGTGACAAGTAACCAACACGCCTACCCACTGAGCTAGCGGGACCAACGGAAACTCTCTGACTGATTTAAGTTGTTATGATAAATTGTACAACTCCGTCATATATCGATATTCTAGTAATATCATAAGATTATACACGTTACTTTATGTAGTTGGATACAATATGTTTGCTATGTATGTTTATTGGTGTAGATTATCTCCCGTTGGTTGCATTCGATATAATTATTCTGAAAATGAGCCCAAGCTCGGCGAGACCTAGTCGACTTGTAGGCCCATTTGCATTCGTTGTTTTGAATAAAATTTGATTCATGTGGAACCGTAAGATAACTGCTTGTTCCTTTATGATGACTAGTGTTTGTATTACGTCGGAATATTGCACAATAACTCGTTCTGACGCTCGTTTCAACCCAAAAGCTATACTTGTAAACATGCTCTGAATGCATGGAAAGGGTCGGCCCGATGCGAGTTTGAGTCATAAGTGACGTCACATCTCGGAATCCCGAAAAGCGTGCCAAAAATATGCATATTCGAAAATGTTCGGATACACACCATAAAATGTGGAATTTCTAATTCATTGAATTTTTTTGATTTTTTTTTGGCTTGGTGGACGTGGAAATAGATAGCAGGATGTAATATAACATGAATTCGAGCAATATATGTTTTTATTCCCTTTAAGGCCTCGACTTGCTAGGGTAATTGTCACCTAACCGTTAGCGGTAGTTGTTTGAAAAGCAGGCAACACTTGCGTAGACCAAATAATCAGGGCGGGGAGTTCCAATAAGTACTCATCGATTACGACAAGGCTCGATTGGACAGTTTAGTGAACTGATTGGGTGATGTTACACAGGCACCAATTGAGTGTATTGCTGTAATTATTAGTGCCTGGGAAGAACCTGTTCTTTCCGTTCCCAAACGATTTCATAGACATAATTGTAACCGCATCAAAGACACCGGCGATCACTAACAGACAACAGAGACTATCACAGTAACTAACTAGCATTATCACATCGGCCGCTGCGGCTGTTGGATCTGGCCAGATCTGGTGCAAAACTATGACAAACCACTGGTCATGCAGTCCTTACATCGTTCAGTCCGCATTAAATGATACATATTTAATATCATTGGAACGACAACATAACATTCTTTACAATGGTATACAATTTTTAGAAGTATTCCTTTATTTGACGAACTTGTCGTCCGTGATTTAGCGAAAATGCACGCTAAGAATTTCATGCCGACGACGCGTCGCGAAGGTATGGTTTTCGCAAAAACACAGGTCATAGCAAATCGAAAACCCACACTTGTAATCATACAGTATGTATTGGGATCGTATGGTTTTTTTAATCAACGAATGAGGAGATGTGTTGGTGTTCACTGTTGCAGGTCTGCCTACCATTACGGATTCTTCGTATTCATTACGGAAATTCACCTCAGATTACAAATATCCAACTACAGAAAATGTCTACTGTCTCATTCACTTGTTACAATTTATCAACACATTTAATCCACTACAAGTTCTACAAAGTCAGTACTGTGACATTATCTGATGCTGCGCCTGTGTACAATGTTACAACCTTGACTGCCACCAGCCTGCTGATGACTGCCGTGGCACATGAGCTCTACAGACGTAAACATTTAGACTCGATTATCCAGCCGCCGTGAGGTGGCAGCATTGGCCCGTCACAACGGACTGGAATACTAAGCTCCTGCGTTTGTTACCGGTAGGGGGCTTTACCCCAGATTCGGGTAGAGATGATTATTGGCTCTCAGGCCAACTATGAAATAACAAATTAAATAAGGATACAATTTTTATCAGATAATACTATAACAACTATTCAACTTTAAACTTATATTGAAACACGTCACACACAAAATAAACCAACATTAAACTTGTTTCGTAGTTTAATGCCTTTTAATCACATGCATATTCACTAGGTGGCAGCTCTCATGGCATAACATTCAATAGGGCCATTTAGAGCCAGACTATCGTTCTGGTGAAGTCACGCAGCCAGGCGATAGTCGGCTAAGCGAGACTAGTAAACATTTGGACACGTCTGGCCATGCATGCACTTTGACAGCTGTAATTAACACAATGTAACTTATTGGAGGTTGCTAAACAAGCATCCCTTTGAAGTGCTAATGGACGACCTTAACCGCTGACAGGAGTTACAGTGTAGCACAAAAGTCAATAATTATGTTGAAACAAAGTATGTCTACTTTTGATGATTAAATGAGCAACTTCCTGGATTCCCAGGCACCGACAACAGGCTGGACTTGTCACTCTATCTACCCCCTTCAGAGAAAGGTTTGATTGGCAACCTTGTGGACCAGGGAGCGGGGCGCGACGGGGGAGTCATTATGGAAATTGTTTTTGTCAGGTAGGCAGCACTGACTGTTGATGTTACACGAAATCGATGCCGTCAGAGAAACAAAAGTTACAATCAGTTGAAGACGAAGTGTAACCTATGTTATCGCCCGATATACAAGTGCGGAAACTAGATTTTGTTCGACGATGTCGCATCAATTTTGAACAGGATTGCGCTAATCAGCCTGCAGTGGAGCCTGCAGGCTGCACGTGCAGCGACTGTCCTAAATTTAGATACGTCTGCGCTATTTTAGGGCATTGCCGTGGCGTGTCCCGTTCGATGCGCATTGTTTAGTCGCGTGTTGGGTGGTCCAAGGCATGGAGCTATGCCTGCTAATTAAATTAATTAATGTATTGACTAATTTTTAGTTTAACAATTGAAACATTCACAGCAACATGACGACTTATTAAAAAAATATTTGTCAATCTAATATTTTGTTTTAGAAATTAAACAAAATCGAACTGTAGTATTTCTAATATTATATGATACTTGTACAAAAAAATCAAATGCTTTAAAATTCCAAATATTAGCTTCCATAGTCTATCAGACCTTGTATACAATTTGTATACACACATTTTAATTGTATATAAAAATTGGCATTCCACATTAAATATGTTTGCTACTTTATTATAGTTTTGAAAATTGTGACAATTAAATGTGTTCTAATGAAACAACTTATATGTGTTATATTGTAGGTGGCATTAAAATGCAAATCACATGCTTTGAACAAAAAATATACAAACAAATTAGGAATTCTCATTCAATACATCCGATCGCGCATCCGATCGCATACCCGACCGTGCTTTGTAGCATGTCGGAACAAATTTGGACTGGCAAAAATTTGATCCTAGGTGAGGCCTTGCTCAATGAACTCCCTTAATTCTGGATAAACAATGGTCAAGTGTAGCTCTTTTTTTTCATTATTTATTGTGCACGAGGACGTCAAGAGAATTAGAAAAGTATTTGAAAAGTATTTGAAATACTTTTGAAAAGTATTTGCATTTGACATAAACAAAATGTATTTGCATTCTGAATTTGCATTTGACATGTCAAAAGTATTTGCATTTGCATTTAAATACTTTTCAATGTATTTGACCCCATGCCTGGGTGTCGCATGTTTTATTACAATGAATTTACATGTTAGTACTACTATCACTGGTACAAAAAGTCCAGAATAATTATTATGAGGTTGGATTTCATTTTATATTCTAAAATCAAATAAATTTGTCAATCACTGTTACTGACAATGTGAGAATACATTTAAAGTACACACTGACCTTTATTAACAATGAAACTAACATCAAATGTTGTGACTGCTAGTGCCATTGACTTTTGAAAGTCAATGTTAATGGCTACAGATGATAATGACAAAGCCTGTATGACCTGATTTATGTATTCACATTTAATTTATGGTACACAAGCCTTGAAACAGAACATTGTACTAGCAGTAGCAGTTACCTGGGTGGCTCCATTTTGTTGACCTTTTATACGTGGTACAGGGGGGTGTGAGGGTGTCCGACTTGATTTCTGAAATTGCTTCAACTGAAACAGTCACAAACGAGAGATGGCTTCAAACTGTTGTATACCGTGGATGTTACAGAACAGTAACAGACTGTTGCTGTAATGAACAACCATGTAACCTTGGAATGATACTGTACATAACAGTCATATACTGTGGAAATGGAATGTAATGTGTTGCTGTAATGAACATTCATGCACCGATTGTGGAATGTTGCGGTATTGAATAGTAATATACTGGTAATGAATATAGTCTGGAATGTTGATTTTGTAATATTAAAGGAAATAAAAATAAGGCATTAGCTAAAATCCTTTTTTCATGTGTACACAAAGTTTAACATTGTATGTAACATTTGACAACATTAAACAAATACCGAAAAATACATTTGTAGCGTAAATTTGATTTTAAGCCCATCTGTGAAGCGATCACGTGGTATCGTGACGTCACTTATGACACACACTCGCAACAGGCCGACCCTTTTCATGCATTCAGAGCATGTTTACAAGTATAGCTTTTGGGTCAAAACGAGCGTCAGAACGAGTTATTGTGCAATATTCCGACGTAATACAAACACTAGTCATCATACAGGAACAAACATTTATCTTACGGTTCCACATGAATCGAATTTTATTCAAAACAACGAATGTGAATGGGCCTACAAGTCGACTAGGTATCGCCGAGCATGGGCTCGTTTTCAGAATAATTATATCGAATGCAACCAACCAGAGATAATCTACACCAATAAACATACATAGCAAACATATATTGTATCCAGCTACATAAAGTAACGTGTATAATCTCATAATAGCACTAGAATATCGATATATGAAGGAGTTGTACAATTTACCATAACAACTTAAATCAGTTAGACAGTTTCTGTTGGTCCCGCTAGCTCAGTGGGTAGGCGCGTTGGTTACTTGTCGTTTATTTTACAATCGGGCGATGCCAGTTCAATCCTGACAGGATGCAAACCTTTGATTTTCTTTACACTTTTTTTTGTTTATGTTTTTCACGAAGTAATATAAACAAAATCATTTTATACTATAATGCACTGTTTGTAAATATTTTTTTATTTTTTTAGTAATTATTTATTTGCCACAAAAATTAAAATATGGTCATTATATATAACGATGTTTCTAAATTGTATTTATCCAGACAGATCTCAATCTGTTTTCACATATATAATTACAATATATTACCGTACAATACATTTACAATTAATAAATTATATATCCATTACATTATATTTGTTTGGATAAATAAAATTTAGAAACATCGTTATATAATGACCATATTTTCATTTATGCAAGCAACAACACAGAGTCCAATATAGTGATGAAAAAAGGCCAAATGAATGACGTTTATTTATTAACATGATAAGAGAGAAATGTGGGCTCGACATCCCAAGGCCAGGCCTGTGACTGAGCCCATACTAGTCTCCTGTACCTCAGGTTGACAGAGCCCACATTTCGGCACATAAAACAAGCAGTATTGGTATACATGATATCATATATCAAACAATGTCATTACTGCTAAAATCACCATAGACCTACTGCACAGTATAATACTAGCCAAGCACACCAGTCAACCACACCAAATCTAAAACCAACACTACCCGCTGACGCATTACACACCATATATAACTGAGGCTAAACCTTAAAAGTGGGGTCGATTATGCCACCGGTCACCTCAACCTGTGACCACCCCACGAATATACATTAATGACCATATTTTCATTTTTGTGGCGAATAAATAGTTATTACAAAAACAAAAATTATTTACAAACAGTGCATTATAGTATAAAATTATTTTGTTTATATTACTTTGTGAAAACATAAACAAAAAAGTGTATAGAAAATCAAAGGTTTGCATACTGTCAGGATTGAACCGGCGTCGCCCAATTGTAAAATAAATAACAAGTAACCAACGCGCCTACCCACTGAGCTAGCGGGACCAACAGAAACTCTCTGACTGATTTAAGTTGTTATAATAAATTGTACAACTCCGTCATATATCGATATTTTAGTGACATTATGAGATTATACACGTTACTTTATGTAGCTGGATACAATATATGTTTGCTATGTATGTTTATTGGTGTAGATTATCTCCGGTTGGTTGCATTCGAAATAATTATTCTGAAAACGAGCCCATGCTCGGCGATACCTAGTCGACTTGTAGACCCATTCACATTCGTTGTTTTGAATTAAATTCGATTCATGTGGAACCGTAATATGCATATTCGAAAATGTCCGGATGCACACCATAAAATGTGGAATTTCTAATTTATTGAATTTTTTTGATTTTTTTGGCTTGGTGGACGTGGAAATAGATAGCAGTATGTAATATAACATGAATTCGAGCAATAGATGTTTTTATTCCCTTTAAGGAAACCGAACTGTGGAATTTGTTTGTAAAGAAGTCATAGATTGGTGAATGTTGGTGTCATACTCAGCCATACACAATGAGATGTTGTTGTAATAAAGTCTTAGGGTAAAATGACGTACCCAAAAATAATTCAAATAAAATAGTGACATTTATATTGCGCCGTTCCAACAATCGTTGCTCACGGCGCCGTACAGAATGTTCGGGAAAACAGATAAGTTTTAAGGTTTAATTTAAAATCAGTGTTTGTCATTCTTGTTGCAGTCAGCTTTTGCGGCAGCAAGTTCCATAGTGTTGGAGCTGCCACGCAAAAGGATCTATCACCCCTAAGACGCGATGCACGTGGTACACATAAATGATTGTGTTCACTGCAGCGCAACAATCGAGTTGGCTGACGTCTGTTCAAACATTTGGTGATATACTGTGGTGCACAGCCAGTCAGTGCTCGGTGCATGAGTAGAAGTATCTTATACTCTACTCTAACTGCTATTGGCAGCCAGTGCAGCTTCATCAATAGAGGTGTGACATGACAGAACTTCATGGCGCCGTCGACAAGACGGGCCGCCCAGTTCTGTACTCTCTGCAACCGTTCTAGTTGTTTCACAGGCAGTCAGTGGAGTAATGCATTGCCTACGTCAAGTCTGCTGGTAACAAACGCATGTATGACTTGTTCCGTCGCTGCAGGCGTTAGATAACGTCTTATTCTTGCAATATTTCGGAGATGGAAAATTGCAGATCTACAGACAGCAGTCACGTGCGTCTCCATCTTCATCTCGGCATCGAACTGTACACCAAGGTTCCGTACATTCTGAGTTACAGTGACCAAACAGTCTCCAATGCATAGTGTGCGCAGCTCAATTTTTTTTAGTTGTTGCGCAGAGCCGAGCACGATGACTTCTGTCTTTGAGTCATTCAACTTTAAAAAGTTTGTCACCATCCACGTCCTGATCTCCGCTACACATTCTTCAATACGGACGACAGCCGCAGCAATTTCCTCTTGGTGTGGTTTCACTGGAATGTAGATTTGAGTATCATCCGCGTAGAAATGACACATCAAATTGTACTTGCGAATAATCTTAGCAACTGGTGCTACATAGATGGAGAACAGCTGAGGACCCAGCACGGAGCCTTGTGGTACCCCGTATACCAGAGGACGAGCAGGCGATGTAGCACCATGAATGTGGACAGACTGGACTCTGTCTCTTAGGTATGACTTAAACCAGTCCAGTGCATCTTGGACCACTCCGATATCATGTGAGAGTCTATGCAACATCACTTCATGGTCGACGGTGTCAAACGCAGCCGATAGATCAAGGAGAACCATGATGATAACATGCTGATTGTCCATTGCGTGCAGGATGTGATTCTGCACACAGACAAGGGCCGTCTCAACGCTGCGATTCAGCTTGTACGCTGACTGATAGGGCTCACAGAGATCGTGCTCTGACATGTGAGCTGACAATCTCGCAGCAACGACACGTTCTATTGTCTTCGATAGATAGGGTAGATTTGACACGGGTTGGTAGTTATTCAAGACAGTTTTGTCTAGACTCGGTTTCTTGAGTACTGGCCTGATGTGCGCTTCCTTCAAGTGCGAAGGCATTACCCCCGTTCTCAGAGACAGGTTAACAATTGTCATGAGCACAGGTACAACATCGTGCGCACAGTCTCTAAGAAGCCATGTCGGAATGGGATCAAGTTCACAATAATTCTAGGGTACAGATACGTACCCAAAATAACACTAGATTTTTTTATTTTTTTTAATATTCTGTACAATGAAACTCATATTTGATGACGTTTTTAAAGGTGATGAATGAGCCCATGCCAACATGTTTATGCTAGCTATTCTGTGATTGGCTAAACGTGGTATTCACTGTGGGATTGAAGCCTTCACCTCAGGATACATGGCGTACCGGTATATGGGATTACTGGTAGGCTTAATGTAAAGAATACGGCATGCTGTCATGGCTGTACATTTTTGCGACGTTTTCGAGTATTCATTGTTTCTTGTTGAAGAAAAATAACACAAGATACCATAATACATCATGAATCAGACTATTTATTCTAAAATGTGAAAGCAAGTTTACAATTTTCCTGCTGACTGTTACATTTGTAATTTATTCTCCTACGAAACATGGAAATGATCACCATGAGCCGGGTGGGATTTCTGATTCCAAATGCCGGGAAATCACTTCTCCGAGCATCTAGAAATCAAATTTTTTTTAAGGGAAGGCCCTCAGACCCTCTGGGCGCCTATAGTGCCAGTTTCACGGTCTAGAAATTGACTAATTCTGTACCCAAATTATTTCTTCTGGCGGAAACCTTGTTAAATCATGGAATATCACTATAACAAACAGGGATACATTAATACTGTGGAATATTGTTGTAACAAACAGCAATAGGCCACATGGGTTGTTGTAATTAACAAGCACAGACTAGAATGTTGTTGTAGTGAACTGGTAGAGTGTGGAATGTTGTTGTAATGGACAACCATAATAATAATAATTAAACACGATAACTTTTATTGTCAACAGATGGGTCAAGGTGCCAAGGAGCTACGGTGGATAAGCAAGGTTGTAAAGATACATTTTAAATGACGACGGAATTTTGCAATATTTTCAACTGATCTAACACTAAGAGGGAGCATATTCCAGAGTCGGAGCAGCAACAACAAAATCCTAGTTCCAATGTTAGTGTTGACTCTAGGAACAAAAAGTAGGTCAGAACTAGATGATCGAAGCTGGATAGGTTTTCTTACACACACACAGAGACACATGTATATATATATATATAATAATAGTAATAATAATAAGATAACTTCTATTGCGCCTAAATCCTTGGAAACCAATCTCAGAGGTGCATCAAAACAAAAGGATGGGTAAATCTCAAAATCCATAAGTAGTATTCCAGTTGTCAACAGATGGGTTAAGGAGCTAGGGAGCTACAGTGGATAAGACCACATGGAGTGTTGTAATTAACAAGGTTCTACAGACTGGAATGACGCTGTAGTGAATAACTATAGACCACATGGATTGTTGTAATTAACAAGCACAGACTGGAATGTTGAACATTGTAGTGAACTGGCTTTGACTGTGGAATGTTGTTGTAATGAACAGTCAGAAACTGTGGAAAGTTGTTGAAGTAAACAAACATAGACTGTTGTTATAAATAATGAACAATCATATACATGTTGTAACAAACCATGTAATGAACAACATTTAGACCATAGAATCTTGATGCAATAAAAAGTCACTGTTGCTGCAATGAACAGTAAACACTTGTGGGATATCATTGCGAACTTTTTCCTACTAAAATAAACTCATGCAGCTGTTTTAATTTCAGTTTTTGTAATTTAACCTTAGGTCGGAAAAGAAGATATTAACACTTTCTACACTATTCTAAGTAAATGTGAGGCTACTTGACAATTGTCCAGTAGAAATGTATATTTTAATGTCAAAGCCTGAAATTTAAGTAAAAAAGCATGTCAAAGAATCTATATTTTGACAGTCACACACAATTTAATATATCCACATAAAAATCTGATAGGATGAGAGGACGGGATATATCTGATTGCAATCATTCATTAACTGCAATCATTATCTTTACTTTAGTGGCATTACGGATCCTGTTAATTATACCCTAAGAGTATTTACTTTGAAACCCAATACAAACATAACCACACGTTTACTATACATTGTTAACGTCTATCTAACTATATATATGAATGCTCAGGATCCACATCCTACATCTCATTTTTAAAGCTGGTGTAGAGATGTGACGGACAGACCGGCAACGTAAACACGGATGACGGGTGTCAGATCATAGCAATTTTAAATAGTTATACTACTTATTTATACTAATGCCAATCGTCATTAACATACATTCCAACAATTACTAATAGGTATATTAAACCAACATGTGTGACAATATAAATGTTAATCAAGTCAGTTGCTAGTAGTGTACCTTTTTCTTTGCGGCAGCCAACTTTTCTTTCCTCCCCGCGTCGGCCATCGCGGAAATAGATGCGCACGCATATTTTGACACGACTGATCAGTTTCGCAGAACATTTTTGTTAATATTTTACTGTACCTACTAACACGCTTAAAACAATAATTTCATCACATAAATTTAAAAGGAGTCCACATTTTGTAGCTAACATGTAAGTATAATTGATTGTGGCTTTTTTATTAAAATTAAACCAATCGTATGGGAAATGTTCAATCTACCCCGGGTACCCCCTGTCAAATATGGCGCGTCCATTTGACGAGTAGCAATATTAGCCTGATTTTGAAGATTCATTTACAAAAGAATAAATTAAAAAGTTGGTGCTGGATTGTTGAACAATAAATACTAAATCCACTCAGTTAAATGGTGTGTCGTTTTTAAATGAATATATATACATGACGTTAAAAAAAACTCTGAAACCTACTTGTTTAGGCGATAATGTAGTATTTTATGAACTGTTTGTGGTCAGAATTGACGTGCATTAACCGTTTCAGTGCCAGCCAAAATTGCGCTGACATACAAGAAGAAGTGTCAAGCCATTTTTGAGACTTGCACGTCATACTAAACTTGTATTTTTATGCGTTTCGTGTTCAAATATCACCAAATAAACTATCCATTTCCTGAAAGGACAGATAATTTCCTATTTAGTTCGAAAAACGTAATACTACTAATAGTCAGATGACATAACATAACTTACTTTCACTAATATATGTGCTTAGTATGTCATCCAACGCATTTTGCATGATAAACATTACGACTTTTTGCCATCAAACTAGCACAAGTGTAAGTGTAAAAGTGCAGTCGAACGCCTCCTTTTTCAAATGATTAATCGTATTGGTCAGTTTAAAATGGTGTCATAGACACCAACCAATGCCAGTACACGTTGCAAACGAAACTGCCGCAATCAGCTGCGTATCATTTCTTGGTAAAACCGGTAATCAGCAGTATCAGCTATGTGGCACTGAAACGGTTAAGGTATAACATTTACCATAATTAAATGCAAGAGGACACAACCTAAAATATTGACTTCAAGAGGGCACAACCTAAAAATATTTAAAGAAAGATGTCAATGATTCCATCAGTACAGTCATTTGAAGGAGAATAGACAAGTGGCAAAACCATCAAATTACATTACACTGCCCACCCCTATCCTGGAAATCGTTAGACATATGCCGGTCTGATGATTAATGAGAGCTGGCACAAGAGGCAATACAACCCAAAAGCCAGAAATGGACCTGTAATAATCTGTGAGCGTAACATTATTATGAGGTGGCATCACTGGCATGCCCTGGACTCCCTAAGTGGACTCCCATACCTTCAGCACGTACTATTCCATGTCGTCTCACACATAATTTTACCTATGGGAAACATTGCCTGCATTAGTTCATACACATGCTTAATTGACTCTACCCTTCCTCACAGCTGCTGTGATTGCGACGATGCTGGAGCGACGTAACCTACAGGACCAGGTGACGCCCTACAAGATGACGTTGCTAGTCCTAGTGGAGCAGCATCGGCTCTGCTGGGCAGCCGCCAAGACTGCCACCAACCCAGACATATATAGCGAGAGGGAGGACCGTGAACTCATGATCACCCTACTCAGTCTTGTGCAGGTGAACTCATCTCGTTACCATTTCAGTTCTTCCATTGTATGACCAATATCACTTTGTTGATGAATCTGTTGTACAATTTTTGGAAAATGAGACCAACATTCAGTGAGTCCACGATAAGTTTTTTCCATTTCCCTGTGTGGAATCTTTTACTTCCCTTGCATAGACATTAGATAGAAGGGATCAATGGCTTGTAGAATCTCTTCCGAAAGACACAGGCAACGTAGGGTGAATGAAATTGCCCAAGTTTTAACACAGCGGCCAAACCACCACCCAGCCGGCATCAGGGTTTGAACCCCTGTTCCTCAGAATGACAGTCCAGCACTCTAATCACTTGACCACTGTGCACCACTAGTGGTTTGGCTGTGATAGCTTTAATATTGTAATATTAAAAATTATATTTACCTTACCTTACCTAGCCACGTTGGATCTCTCTGCTGGGGGTGTAATGATATGTCCAATGATCGATGCATTGTGGTATGATGATACAGGGAGCACGATGGCTTTAGCCGACAGGTAGTCCATCCTACTGGCTGACTCAGAAAAAATTAGTCCTGATATTATTTTACTACGGTAGTCCTTAAAAAAAATGTGCTGGATACAATCATAACGTTGTATCATATATATATGAGACAGTTATGGCACATGGTAAAAGTGGCTTTATTTCATAAAGAAAATGAGCCGTTTCTCATTTCAGTTAAATGTTCAACTAAATGTGTCATTGGTAGAAACAAATATGTGATTTCGTAGATCCAATTGCAAAGTCATCAGAAGAAATTACTAGTTTAATTAGGGGCAGCACACGGTGGGGAAGGCGACGCCAGCAGAATCTGACGCCGACAGCAACGAAGGTCCTGGACCGACATTGTCGGACTAAGTTGCATCATTTGGTCTATACTTTTCGTAAACGTTTCCTTTCCTGAATCCGACCAAACAATCAATAACATTGCTGGTGTTTGATAACTTGCTAAAATAATCACCCGATGTGGGAATAACGCAACTACGATGGCATAGCATGTAGCAATGTCTGTAACCCGCGCATGTATTTTTGTCCATGTCACTCATCCGGATATAAACAGCTGCCATTTACATTCTCTGCGTTCAGCAAGTTTCCTATTCGACGGTCGTATGGAATATTTAGCTGCGTGTGATAAAATGCTGCCTTGTTGTCTTATTATGTTTTATTCCATCACAACACCCAACTAGCATATACACAGCGTAAATAATGGCACTGCTCCTCTAAACATCGACTAGTCCGTTCACTGAAACTACACATCCGGGATGATTGGATGGGCCTTATTTCTCAGCCTGTGAGTCTGCTAGTGTGCTGAAAATTATCTAATGGAACACAATCTGGAGCCTTTAAAAGTATGGCATAACTGATAACAACAACTATCAGCATAAAGTCGTTATTATAGCTAGCAATACTGCTGAAGTTGTGAATTGCCAATTCTATGTGATATCAAATAAACATCCCGGGTGAAATGTAACAGTAACAGGCAGTGTATTTACATTTTTTCTAAGGCTTTCCATATTGGCAAATTGCTGATATTAAATCTCACCCAGTCTGTGATTTATATCTAATATTAATTGACTGTCACATTGAAGAAGAAAACAGGTCTCTCCATGTGACATTCTGTACTGTCCATATGTGCTGCACTTTAAAACATTGGTTTACGCTTTTCCAAATTAGCTACGTAAACACTTACGTTTTGAACTAATGAATAAATAAATACAATGAGGACATGTGTTATGTTAATGGTATAAACTATGTTTAGAGTGCAGACTTGGAACTGAGGGAGATGATGTTCAAGATCGGTGACCTGTTGAAGCCAACTCTTATGAAGAACTTCTCACAGCAGTGAGTACATCTTCATGCAAGTTCTGCTCACAGAGATTGGCAGTAGGACACCATGTAGTCATATACCTAAATTATTCTTGTACAATTAATAAATCTTATATATTTGAACACTGACAGCTCAATAGTTGTCCTCAAAAATTCAGTTGGTGTTGTGAAGGATCTGTTTCAGACTGAAGAAAGTGTCCACCGAGGGAGTTGGTGCAGTCATGGATCTCTTCTGTTTCAGACTGAAGAAGGTGTCCACTGATGGAGTTGGTGCAGTCATGGATCTCTTCCAGGCTCTTCCCATCAGTCTGTTCCAGGAACCCAAACCTCTGCTCCACAAGTGCAGTGTGCTTGGTATGTCAATTTTCTCTCTCTCCTCTCCCTCTCTCTCTCATGTTCTTTTATTGTTTAAAACTACTAACAGCTGTAATATTGTCTAAGGATATATGACACACTTTCCTTATCTGCATCTTAGTTCTTTTTGGAATTCTCATTTAGGTTTTTTAATCAGTTGTTGATGCCCCATGACATTTGGAGGGTTGTCAAAACATGCTGAAGAGGGTACAGATAATCATTAAAGCAAAGGAGGGTGCAAACTACACAAATACAAGCAGTTGGACACTTTTTGTTAAAGCCTGTTGTAAATAAAGTTTGTATATTTCCAAACGTTACAGTTATGCATCTTGTATGCATTAATTTTCTCCTTTCACAGGTTTCTTTGTCAGGCGAATTCTCCTTGCCTTCGATAAGTTGTCCTTCAGCCAGGTGGCAGCACTACATAGCCGGTATAAAGCCTTCTACAACCAGTGGAATGGAGCACACAATGACTGTGCTCACACTGACAGCCGGGAACTACTCAATAATAGCAACATCAGCGAGGCGTCGATTAGTTTCATGGAAATGGAGAGTGACGAGGAAGATAACACAAGCAAACAGTCGGCCCTGTAAGTGACCAGGCAGTGGGGGATACTGGGTTGACATTAGTCTGCTTGTAGATGTTTCCTGTATGCTACTGATTGTCACACAGAGCATATGTATGTTTGGCACATTTGCCGCTGAGCTTTGTTTCCGAGGATTTAGATACAAAAGAAGTTACCTGATTATTACATTTGCTGGATCTGCGAACTACGCCGATTGCAATGTGCAGCCTGCAGATTGTCGTGTAGCCATCAGCAGATGTGTGACGCATTTGCAGATCTGCACATCATTGCGTAGTGCATCTGTGTGGCTGTCGTTCAAACCTTGCATCTGTTCACTGAAGCAAAGGTCATGTTTCTATCAGGCATAGAGCACAAACTGTTCAATGCGGAGTAACGGTAAATAGTGCAACAACTGAATCTTTGCCATCTGTAAATCACGACAATCGTGATCTGTGCACATCTGAGGATTGTGCAGATCCAGCAAATGCAGCCAAAAAGCTCAGTGGTTGCAGGTTATAATTGTTTTCTAGCTATACAGTTTGCAGGACGTATGGTGTAGACTTGCATTCTAAGAGTCTCAAACACATTACCCTGTTGCTGCTTAAATGAGGAGTCACATTTGTGATCACAAATAACATTTGATTAACAATTTCTGTTGTGTATGGTGAGTGTTATTGCAATAGTCGGTTATATTTTAACTGTTTTTGTACCACATGGCTGTTTAAGTGCAATTTACTATTACTGTTTTAATTTCTGCATTTTGTTAAATTTTGACTCAGTTGAGTAATCTAGAAAAAGTACCCAGCAACAGACAGGAAACATGTGAATAATTAGCATTCATGCATTGACTCATTTATTTGACTGCATCATGGTTGAATACTTGCTAAAGGATTAGGTTGGTCTTATTGTGCTATATATAAACTTCTTTTAAAACTGTAAGAAATGTTCTGATTGCAGAGACACCAGTGTTACAGATGTTGGAAGCTACTCAAAGAGACAAGCAGAGTTCTTCATTGCAAAACAGGTGAGAGTCATACACTGTTGGCTTAGTTGTCAAGTTTTATCAGGTTGTGAGTGAGTAATTAATATGACTAGCAAAATCGCCCATCTTCCAGATGGTGCTAGATACACAGAAGCATAGAGGATGGTATTCTGAAGTATTCATACACAATGTTTGTAATTACATAAATTACGTCAAAATGCCGCAAGTTATGTAAAAACATCCACAATTGATCGGCAGACCTCGGAACAATTGCAGAAAACATGTGAACAATCTAATGTCCTGTATGAAACGTAAAACCAGTAATAACCCTTCACCTCTGGGTAATTAAAAAGGAACACAATAAAGCATTACGTTTCTTCCAAGTGGTCA
Organism: Paraescarpia echinospica; assembly: GCA_020002185.1. Taxonomy (NCBI): domain Eukaryota; kingdom Metazoa; phylum Annelida; class Polychaeta; order Sabellida; family Siboglinidae; genus Paraescarpia; species Paraescarpia echinospica. Next base: position 41,882,120 of record CM034540.1, on the reverse strand, counting down.
TAGATGAACCCATAAAAGTTTGGTGCTAAGATGCCAACTGTCTTGTAGGAAAACATGCACAGACACACACATGCACACACACACACACACACACACACACACACACACACACACACACACACACACCACACACCACACCACACACACACATGCAAGTTCAATTATAGTTACATTCCACTTCAGAGAATAAAACTAGAACTTTTATTTTATACTAAATATGTGGACCTTCAACTATTGATTTGGGCAGCCAACGTTGCTAAGCTCAGATGCAGAATACTATATATATATATATATATATATCTTCTTCATTTCAGCACATATCTGCGAGACATAGCTGTCTGGATTATACCATGATACACTATATATATATATATATAATCATTCATGCATACACTATACATGTAAAGTTTTTTGCGCATGTTCACACTGCACACACAGTAGATTCTGGGCAGTACTGTTGATATACAGTAAAGGTTGTTATATACTCAACAGTAAAGGTTTGTAAGTACTTATGTACTATATTTAAGATGCAGTATTTTGGAATTCTCTCTAATAAGAAGAATGCATAATAATTAAACATATACTTAAAACAATGTTGTAGGCAGCTCTATTGCAACATAATGAAATGGAGGCCCTGTCACCACGGAAACTGCAGCAAAGGATCATGGAACTTCTACGGAGTAGTCCCCGGCTTGCAGAGGCAGTGAGTACTGAGTACTCGGTCTTCTTCTGTTTTGTTGTTTGATTTTTGGCTGAACTGAAATTTCCGTGACTACTACTTACATGAAACAATGTTTTCTCTGAGGACAACATTTAGACCCACAGAGAATATCCAGATACAGTTTGCTTTAACTTTCATTGTCTTGTATCATTGAATGCAAACATATTATGTATTTTATTGAATACGTGTAACAATCGGGGGGCATTTAGGGCAAAAGTAACAAAGAATAACAACTAAAATTACTTTGGCCTGAATAAAGTGTGATACTTTTGTTAGTAGCGCTATCTCAGTCACCTGAATTTCTGTTTCCAATATGTTTCTCTCCCATGGCTTACCATCTGTCTGGCTCCAAGGAAAACATTTGACTTCATTCTTCAAGTGATTTCTCTCCGTGATACTAAATATAGCCTCGGGGAGTTCTTTCCAGAGGCGGAAACAATTGGTAAAAATGATCTTTTATGGCCAGCTGTAATTGACGATGTAATTGCCATGGCTACCACATGGTGAGATGTCGATGCCCTTATGGGTTTCTCACAACTTTTTAATGAGGTACACGCAATCGCCATGAGCATATATAATTATAAAATCTCATTATTATTATTATGCTACTGAATAAAAATGGTGCATGTTGTACAACCAGCAGAATTGTCTCTGTTCTTCAGCACTATCTCAGCTACTTGAATTACCTTCGCGTCAATGAATACTGCGGAGCTGTTGAAAGTCTACACCACTACTTTGACTGCCACCTGGTAGACTTCAGCAAAACTAATGACGCGGCAAAATCAAAGCAGGAAGATGAAGTGATATGTAAAGGGTTCCGCTACGCAGCACTCAGTATGGCAGCCCTACAGTATAGGTTTGGCCACAGGTCGGTGCTGCGTTCTCACTGTCAGTCTGTCTGTCTGTCTGTCTGTCTGTCTGTCTGTCTGTCTGTCTGTCTGTCTGTCTGTCTGTCTGTCTGTCCATGAAGGTCAAGGGAATTGTTATTCAAAAGTAAATGCACTAATGTTTGACAAAATTAATGTTACAAGTAGTTTTTTTTGTTTTTAGTGCATAAAACACACTTAGAGTAAGTTTTAGCTGCAAAGGTAGTGAATTAATTTACTGCAAGGCATGCACAAAAAACTATGCAGTGGCCCATGTGCTTCTTCAGGGATGTTTGATGTAGATTTTATTAAATTATACATAACTCAGTACATTCAGAAGACAGGCAGAGTCTTGCAAATTACATAAAGTTCCATCATATGAAAGTTCCTATGTTTTTATGGGTGGATTAGGACCACAAGTGTGGACAAATCCAGAAATCATGACATAGTCTTTTTGAACTTTGTACACTTTAAAGTCTTTTTGGATAGAAACCACTGCAGGCATTAAAAAAAAATAATCATCTAATTTAGTTTCATTATCATAAGTATAATGGTTCCATTGACAATTAACTAACACAGTAGTAAGTCCTCTGTGCTACTATACTACTAAGTTGTAGATCTGGTGCAGAAGTCACTGGCTAAGGTGATTTGATGGAGTTGTTATATTTGTGTTTAGTTTTCAATAAATTGTTTTGAACCAAGCTGTTTTGGTGTAAGTTATAAGATAAATTAACAACTTTTCTCTGTGTAGACAAAATACCAAATAATATTTTAGGTGAATAGAAGTAGTGGTATGAGAAAATGTCCCTAAACATGTGAGTCTATCCACCAAAATATCTATTCTACATGATTTATAAACCCAGATATAAGCTGTAGAGTTCAACATATTACAAATTTGGCAGCCATTTTAATTTCAAGATGGCTGCCAAGACAGCATGATAAAAATGCCACAGATGGATTTATGTTATAAGAGTGTATTATTGGCATAAATAGTACTTTATATCTAATATAGCAAACAAAAATGTTATCCCCAAAAAAGCTACATAGCAGCCCGGATTATGAGTTGTGTAGGCAGTGAATGTATTAAATATTTCTATGACAGTTTGATGTGAGAACTAACTTTGCAGAGCTGAAGCGTTTGCTGCAGTGTGTGAGGCTGTCCGCATGGCACAGGAGACCAATGACAATGTGTGTCTGCAGCACGCCCTGGTGAGTGAATTTCTTCAAAAACTAATGCATCATTCACCTGGGCTCGATTTACCGGTATATTTTGTGCAGTAATAGAAGCGTGGCTGAATGCATTTGTGTGAGAAGTCAAGTTTGTTGTGTTGTGAACGTATCTTCCAAGTTGATATCTTTCCTTGTCTCAGAATACGTCGTTTACCCTTACACAATTAGAGTGATTTCTTTTCCAGGGCTGGCTTCAAAGACTTGGTATCGAGGAGAGCGGAAACACGACTTATGTGCTCGACCGCCTGGTGACAAAAGCTGGAGAACTCAACCTGGCTGTGAGTTATGTTATTACTCTCCCCTCTGTTCCTGAAATCCAGGGTGAGACTGGCCTCGGTACTGGTACAATTTGTTGTGTTCTTACTTCCACCACAGGGTAAAATGTGATTCTCATTTTAACCACTGATCCCCCCATTCCTTTCCCCACTCCCCATCCAATCCTGCCAAATTTCTTTGCACATAATCGTACGATCTCTTTGCACATAATCATCAAATCTCAGTTATAATTTTCATCTTCTCCTTGCCTCTACACTAAGGACATCTGTTCTCTTTGTTTTAACCGTTTCCTTTCCATTTGTTGTGTGTTTGTCTAGCCCATTTTTCAATATTTGCTCATGCTGGCATACATTTTGTTTGTTACCGTGGAAACAGGTGGGTCTGACTGAATATATTTTTTACTCAGTAAGACTCATTGGGCAGAAAAAATTGCACTATTTACAGAAAATAAAGAATAATCCTGTCTTTGTGTCTTAACTGATTCCTGAAGCTCTTTTTCACACCAACCTCTTCCTCAGCTCCTCCATTCTTCACTTGTTTACTGTTTTCACTCTCCACTACTGTTTTCATTCAGTTTGTTTTCACAAACCTGTGCTCTCTCTCTCTCTTGGTATTTTTCACATATCGTCATGATGCCAGTTATATTGGAAACTTATTTAATTGATCAATTCTAGTTTATAGACTTACTGATTAGCCAGGAAATGTTGTACATTGTGTTTGTGTGTGTGTGTGTGTGTGCGTGCGTGCGTGCGTGCGTGCATGCGTGCGTGCGTGCATATCACTGATTATATTTGGTGTTGACTTTGTTAATGTTTATTTGCAGTATTTGACATCACTGGGAGTTCAGGCGTTTGCGAAGTACAATGCCCTTGCTGCGACACAGCCCTCCAGGTCAGTTTCTTTGGCTACGTGACGAAAGCACCTTCTTTATTCCCTAATAATTGCACCCAGACAGTTTTTTAGTAGATCACTATACCGGAGTGTGGCAGCAAACGTTTTATTCGCAAATACAACCAGATACAGCGACTCCACCTTCTTACTAGGACCACTGCTCACTCCAACTCCTTGTGCTCTGTGCTGAGGTGACCTATCGTTTACCACTTTGTCTAATATCTCAACTAATTAAAAACAATAATTAATGACAGCTACATTGTTATTCTTGCTGTCTTCGTGAATTGTCTTCATATTCTATGTATCTACTTTATTGTAAGAGCAGTTAAAAAATCTTTTTTTCAAAATTTTATTTCATTTCGTAAAGCACATTTTGGAATTTTTGACTGCATAGTACTTCATATGAATATTTATTGTAAAAAAATATTTCTTAGACAATATATATGGAATGTTCAACATATTCCCATGTGCATGTCAGCCATTTTGAGAGCTTGATGGACCGTGTTGCTAGACAATAGGTCTCATGATAGATACATCAATTGTACAGATCTTGAGACAAACTGCTATATCTTGTGTTCTTTGTTGCAGTGTATTTGAGTTTCTGCTGAAGAGTGACATTGTCAACTGTCAACACTCGATGAATGACCTCATGTGTACAAGCTACGCCCAGAAGGCGGCACTCTGGCATATGTACGGCCGAAGGTGGGTCTCCTACATGACACGTGGCACCATCTACCGTCATGTTTCACAGGAAACTGAAAAAATAGAACAAATATTATCTTAATCTTGTCTCTGCTGTTGCCAATTATGACATGCCGTGCTGATATTTCCCAGGTGGGCCCTTTCTGGAGAGTCGCTCACAATCCTGTTCATTGACTATTATCCGTGTGAGCAACATACAAATAAGCCAACAACTTTAAATAATTACAGCTGGCTTACGTCCACCTGTATAGCAACAAGCCAACAGCAGCAATTGTCAACATTACCGTATTTTGAACTTCGACCCGTTCCCACTGACCATGTAATTTCTGCTGTCGCCCAGGGAATGACTGACAACTGAAAAATAACTCAAAATAACAACCTTTGTGTTTTTTAAATACATCGTCAGATCAGAGGCCAATGATCCAAGGAACCGAATGACTACAGAAAGAGGCTAGTGGACCTCGGTACTTGAGAGGAGATGCCCTTACAATGCTCCAAAGTTGACATATATATATATAATATTAGTATATTTATGTAGATTGTGTTTTCTGAAATACATCACCAGTTGGTAGATCAGAGGACAATGATGAGAATGAATGTAAAAAGATACGAGTGAACCCCAGCACCTGACAGACTGCTCCCAAAGTTACTGTATTAGTATTTAGATTACATGTGAAATGAAGCTGTTATTGTTCTTGAATTAGCCAGTAGAATTGAGATGTGAGACAGAAAGTGGCATGACATAAACCTAATTTAGTTGTTGTTGTCACAGGGAGATGTCCTCCCTCAACTCTCAGATGTTGCTTCATCTCAACACCCTTGAGCTGGGCGTCTACAGGAATGGGGAGGCAGAGTGTCTCGCCCTCTGTCACCTCGCACGACTACACGCCCTCCAGGTATGTAAGACACGCCCTCCAGGTCTAAGACACACCCTCCAGGTCTGTAAGACACACCCTCCAGGTCTGTAAGACATACCCTCCAGGTCTGTAAGACATACCCTCCAGGTCTGTAAGACACCCTCCAGATATGTAAGACACACTCTCCAGGTCTTTAAGACATGCCCTCCAGGTCTGTAAGACACATCCTCCAGGTCTGTAAGACATACCCTCCAGGTCTGTAAGACATACCCTCCAGGTCTGTAAGACATACCCTCCAGGTCTGTAAGACACCCTCCAGATATGTAAGACACACTCCAGGTCTGTAAGACATGCCCTCCAGGTCTGTAAGACACATCCTCCAGGTCTGTAAGACATGCCCTCCAGGTCTGTAAGATACACCCTCCAGGTCTGTAAGACACACCCTCCAGGTCTGTAGAACACACCCTCCAGGTCAGTAAGACACGCCCTCCAGGTCTGGAAGACACACACTCCATATCTGGAAGACACGCTCTTCATGTCTGAAGTTGTGCGTTTCAGGTATGTAAGTCTTCATTTTCCAAAAAGTAAACATGTAGGAAAGAAATTTGAATATAATTCAGATGATGTCAGGATGCATTAGTACTATGCACTTTATATATCAGTTAAATGTGTTTTGATATTTTATTGTTACAACAGACAAGACACTTTATTGATTTTCTCAAAAGAAAACTTTGTCATGTGGTCTGTTATTACATAAAAAGTACATAAAACATAGGCAATCACAGTAAACTAAATGTAACTTGTATTCCGACATGTTATATAAGAGATAAAACTAACCTACCGGAGATGTGCATTGATGGTTTATGTGTGTCACTGTGATGGTCCAGTGGCTACAGCATCGGACTCTCAATCGATTCAAGTCCTGTGCTGCCGTGTCGAACCTTGGGCAAGTTCGTTCACTCAGCTGTATGAATATATATAAACCTGGCTATAGAAAGTGGTGGATATTTATGTATGAATAGTCTTCGTGCGTTAATTGCAGCATGGCTGGATGCTTCCCAGTGAAGTTGAGATGGGAATAAAGTGCTTTGAGCAGTCCTATATAAGAACTTAGTTTACTATTTACAGGGCGAGCTCCCAAAAGCCTTGGAGATCATGGAGGTCACCAGGAGGCGCTGTCCACCGAGTTCTCAGAATGCCCCCGTGTGGAGGCTGTGTGAACAACTGCTGCTGTTTGACCAGGCAGTCCACCATGGTGACTGGACAGCTGCTGACCAGGCCGTCGTCAACATGGCCTCAGCCAACAGCTCGGAGGCCACTTACTGGTTAGTAGCGGCGGAACGCATGCCCTTGACCTACACTCTTTTCCCATTTTTAACTCACACTAAAATTAATCAATATCTGTAAAACTCAGATGTATCAATATAAAATGTACATACTTCTGTATATATAATATGTATAAATGCATGATCTCACATTACGGTCACCTCTGTAATACAGCCACCTTGCAAATAAGGTCACCCTGGGACAGTCCCAAATTATTTTTGTAACAGTAAAGTATGTGAAATTAGTCCCGCTAATATGGTCACCTTGCTATTCAGGTCACTTTTACCAAGTCCCGAGGGTGTCCTCAATACTGATGTTCTACTGCACTGTAATTATAGAAGTTTTGATGGAAGGTTAATTAAAGGTTTTGTGTCACGTCTGATTTGGCATATACAGTAGCAATAGATGAAATAGATGAAAATAACTGAGAACAAAAAGTTGACGCCCTTACTACGACAACAGACATCCATTTTCTGTTCTGTGTGTCCAATTAGAACTTATAGTATTAACTCTCTAGTAATGACAGACTTCACATATGTGGCATGCTGGACTATTGAAAACTTACACTAGCAAAGACATTTATTGATAAAATTTAGTGTGCTGTTGTTTCAGTGAGTGTGTGTTACTCTTGAGGAGGGGGGAGATTAGTGAAGCCTTCACGCGTGTCGAGAAACTGATTAAACAGCACACAAGTCATGCTCCCAACCAGGCCCAGCCTGACCTTCATGCCAGGTAAGTTGTTTACATTGTAATCGGAAAGAGAGCAACAGGAAATATTTATTGACAAAAGGTAACACATTTTGTTCAAAAAAGTAACAGAAAAGAATGTAACGGAAAGATAGTAACATATTTTGTATCAAGAAATAAACTAACCCATGTTAAAAAATATATATATATGTGTGTATATATATTTACATATATATATATATACGTGTATTTACTTAATGTTGATACCCTAAAATGTCATTCTATCTAAGCAGTTTTCTACTTTTCACCTTTACCAAAAATGTACTTTAATAGATAAAATAATACCGGTAATAATATATAAAATAACCTGTTACTTTTTGTCATTTTCTGTCATGTTTTGTCCTTTGCTAATTTTCTGCAACACGCTTGCAATATCCATTTTAAACACTACCAGAACAACTAGTTCTCCTACAAATATGTGGATGTTTGTATTTGTTATTTATTCGCATTGTTTATTTCAACAGCAACAACAATTACACCATAGAATTTGCTAAATGTACAATTATAAACGACGTATTGATGTTGAAATTGTCACTCACGTTACTACCCTCCATCATTACTTGTAGGTTACTGATGCTACAGTCTGCCCTACACTGTGCCTCAGGTAACTACCCCGCTGCTGGACCACCCCTTATGCATTGTCTAGCCCTCTGCAGGAAACATAACTTCTCCTACTTGGTCGCCATGGCAACGATGTCGCTGGCCTTTGTACAGGTGTGTTCAGATACGATGTTTTCTTCCTAGATGTATTTTGTGTGGTAACAACATGATGGATGCTAAAGTATTTCTTAGATCAAAGCATTGATTAAATTAGATTAATAACTTTTTTGCCTAAATCCTCAGAAATGAAGTTCAGAGGTGCACCAAGACAGAACTGTTGTTCGTTAATATCACAATCAATAAACAGTATTAAAGTGTCAACAGATATTCCAGGGATTAACATGAGTAAACAAAGGTAAAAAGTAAACATTAAGCAGAATGTGATATTGCAATCAGTTCGCTTTTATTACATATATGAAATTTTTTTAATAATAGAACAAAAACCACATTTCTGATTTTTCATTACAACTTGTCGCAGTGAAAATGTATAGAGAACTATGCCATGCTGCTTTCAGTTCTGTCTGGGAATGCCTCGACAAGCTCTCCTGCTGATAGAGGGTGCCCTTGTTCCCATTCTATCGAACAACTCCTTGTTTGACCATGCGAGGGCACTGTATCTCTACACTCGTTGCTCCGTGGCTGCGGCAACACCAGAGGGCGCCACTAAGAAGAAAGCAGGTAACGCTTCAGATGTGGCCAGGAGGCAGGTGATAGCTCAGATTCTACCTTTTCAAATTGCATGTAGGTCATATTGTATGAGACGTTGGCGTAGTAGCACATGTAATTGGACAAGGCCACAAACCACATCCGATTACATGTTGACTACGATTACAGCGAAATGCTGGTCACAGTGGTACATTTTTATATTTATTTCACTCTTAATGATGAAATTGAGCCAATTCAAAGTCAGTGTTGGGCACTACGTTATCTATCGCTCCCGTTGGTTGTCATGCAGTTTTAAGACAATTCAGTTTTCAACTGAATCTTGTCAAACATCTCAACACAGTAAAGGTAATTCACTACCGCATAATGTCATGATTATTATTTGGTTTAGGATAAACTTGACGGAAAATGAACACTAACAAATGCAAATTTTTGAACGAATGACCCGTTCTTTGTAGCTTTGCTAAGCGGCATCCAGACGGTGACAGAAGTGATTCGTTGGTTCAAGGAGGTGGAAGCCTTCCACCGAACCAAAGACGCCATCTATTATCAGGTACTGGGTGTCTTAACGCATATCTTGTTCATCCAATCAAGTACACATGCCATAATAAACGTACACCATCATCTAACTGTAATCGAGTAGTGAGGTCCTTTCTCTATATACGTGTGTACGTGTGTAGGAGGTGTTAATGTTTTCCTCCCAGACTTGCGGCGATTAATCTACACAACTCCTCCTTTTTATGCTGCGTGCCAAGTTGATTGTGTTAACTTGGTATTAACAGGAAAAGCAGTTCTCATAAACCATTTTAGGTTTCAGTGTCGACATATTAGCCCAAAAATACTCTGCTTCAAAAGCATATTTTGAGTACAAATAGACAGCTATCAGTAAAATATATTTCGATGGTTTATTCATCATCTATAAAACTTTTTTTTTATTTTCTGCATATATCTCAAAATGAGACTCATTGGTAGAGGGTGACGTACGTACTTATTTTGGGACTTACAGTGTGTTGTGTTTTAAAGCAAGATTGTTTTGTTTATTTTTGTTGTAATGTGATACCACCTCCTAGTAAAGGGATCAGCACTCGGTTAACCTTCCTGTTGTTTTGTGATACTACCTCCTAGTAAAGGGATCAGAACACAGTTAACCTTCCTGTTGTTTTGTGATACCACCTCCTAGTAAAGGGATCAGAACTCAGTTAACCTTCCTGTTGTTTTGCAGAATAATACAGTACATAGAAAATTGTGATATTTGAAAGAAGCTTTTTTTTATCGGAAATGAGTGCACTAGATCAAGCATATCAGCAGGTTGAGTGCTAGCATGTAGTGTTAGTGAAGTGACACATATTTGGAAGAGTGTAGTTGGTGGAGTCATTTTTTGCCATTTTTGTTTACATAGCACATGTGGGTGCAGAAAAATGTGGCTATTAATTTGTGGTAAATATTTATGTTCGCCATGCATGCGTGCGTTTTATGACTGTATGTGATTTTGACAAAATTTGATCAGTATATCAATGATATGATGGCAGGGACTGTGAAGTTATTTCAGATTTTTTAATGGTAGTTTTCTTGTAATCTGATGAAACTTCAACATGGTCTGTGCCCTAAAGCGATTTGTATAAATAATTACACTGATACATGTCACCCTTTGCAGGCACGGTTATACAACGAACTCGGCTACGAGACAGAACGAAACAGGTGTGCTCTGGAGTTCCGACAACTAGACCAGCAATATCCCACTCGGACATCCGCCATGGCCAACGTCTGGTAGTGAGTGACCACAGCCATCATTACAACCTTCAATGGATCTTCTCCCCTGTACAGCATACTTGTAAACAAAGTAGAAATTGTCACAAATTGCAACAATATTACGCTGAGGTTGTCTCATCCTCATTTTTCAATATAATGTTCTTTAAATATATATATATATAATTTATTATATGTATATGCGTGTATTAAAGGTATACTCCTCATCAAATTGCATTTAATAAATCTGAAACGGTATTCACAATCTGGATGTTTCTACCGCGAAATGTTCAAATTGTAGATTGACTATTCAGATTTTAAACCCGTTTTAATAGCAAAATTGCAGTCACCAGCTGGGATAAACACAGAGCCCATTGGTAGTCAGAGCATGTCCGTATAGTTCCCACATTCAAGACAACCGATTCTGCGGACTTCTTGCCAATAATTATCACTTCTGGGTGATTACGGGTATTGGAACAGACAACCTTGTGTTAAGAATTTGCAATTCAAGATGCTGTTGCATGGTCACTTGACAAGACATAACATGGTGGTGATGAATGAATAACACAGATATACTCATATCACTGCGGCTAAGATTGAGACAAACACAGCATTGGCTCTACACCTATCTAAATGGTCATGTGACATCTATTTGTAAAACTTGTCATTTTTGTATACACTTTGTAATAAACTTGTAAATCTTGAGCCTGTTGCATGAACACATTACAAATGTGATCAACTTTGTGAACCTTGACAGTGTACATAGCTATAAAATGACTGATGTTATAGCACACTTTTGTTACATAAATTTATTCATTTCGCACAAGTTGACATCAGTTTGACACATCTGCAGAGCGATTACCGATAACTGATGCAGTAATCAGAACTCACATGTCACAGTGCCACTAGCGTTCTGATTTTTCTTCATGAAATCCAGTGATCTTGAAGCAGAGATTACCTGGTAAACATTTTTTACATAAACAGCTATTTGGATAGCGTATGTGGCACAAGACTAGCTGCAGCTGGCTTCCATGGCAACGCTCGCTCTGTGCTGCCACATGCTAACAAAGGAAACTTCCTCTCTTGAGTAGTTGAAGGTTCCAGGGTCAATTGAGCCATTGCTTAGTGTCTTCATGGTTCGTCCTGGGCCTGGTCCATGTGTTACCCTCACACAGGGTGGGAGGGAATCATATGGGTGCAGGGGTGGGGGCAGGTACACGCATGAGAGGCGAGTCGAGTTTCTCGGGTTCGGCAACGGGACTTGACTGATGAGAGTGAAGTTTGGAGGAGAGAACACGGAAGGCTGCGTGGACACTTTCACTTCTCTGAAACACCAATCCTGGTGTCAGTCAGGGTATCAATGTCAGTCAGTGTATCTAACTATAACCGAGGTAATACATGTGACACGTTCCAATGGTTCAGAAGTTCAGACGTCAAGGTACATCATGGCAGTATGTAGTTATGAACATCATGTGAAAGGGCAACATTTCACTTTTACAATGATACCGGTGTCACTAGTGTAAGACAATGTGTTACGAAGTTATGGAGGATTGAACTGACACACCCGAAGAATACAGGTTTTAAGAAAGACATCGTCAAAGTTACGTATTTACATGACAAATCATATACCATTCAATACAAACGTATCAAAAACATTTTTTGTATTATTAACTACAAATTGCATTACTAAACGGGGTAATACATTATTTATTGTTTCTAAAAATGCAAAGAAATCAATACTTTCATCCTTGTGAATGTATTTTGGCTTTTCCTAAAAAAAATTAATGTACAAGGCAACTATTCCTGTATTGTGACAAGCCGATTCACAAGAAAAGACCTTGTGTGACCATCATGATTTTTACACATGACCTTAACATCAGTACTGACCTGCGGTGTTGGAGCAAGTAATGCCATCAGTTCTGACATCCTCGGTGGTGCCACCCGGTGGAAGACGAGACACAACAGTCGTAACAAATGTCGCAGGACGCTTTCCCGCGAAACATTCGGCTGAAAACAAAACTAAAAATAAGTAGGAAGGTTCACCAGACAGGCAGCATTATACGGATTTCCCACAATGCAATGCAGATTTTTAATCATTTAAAAAATTTATACGGCTGTATCCTGTTTTAACATGAATTTCCTCGAAGTGGAAAAACCACGATAAACGACATATTTTATTAAAATCAAATTTATTCAACTGTCCTAAATTCATAAAATAAAAAAATTAACATCAGATTAAACCCAACTAATTAATCACTGAAACACTGTATTATTTACTTAAAACTTACCATGAAAACAACAGGGTGAGATGAATCGTTGGAGTAAAGAGAAGATACAAGTGAAGAATGGAGGAGTTGAGGAGGAGGCTGGTGGGAAATAAAGTTTCAAGAAGACGCTAGTGAGGAGACGGTTAAAGTGGGCTGAACACGTGGAATGACTGGGGGGAGAACGGCTCACGAAGACAGTAGATGTCCTCCAAGTGGAAGGGCAAAGAAGGAGAGGAAGACCATGACTGAGATAGGAGGATTGCATAGAGATTTGACGGGATTGGGGAGAGTGGAGAATAGACGGAGGTAGGGCAAGTGGAGATGGGAGGTGGAGACGGCAGAAGAAAAAACAAAAAGACGAAAGAAGAAGAAAAAATCGAGGACCAGTATGAAGTCCAGCCTCAACCCGGACTACAAAGAGGAACGGAACATACCAAGAAGAATTCATCAAAGACAGCAGTGCAGAAGGTGGCGCTACTGAAGCTGTCAGCCATTCCTGCGAAATATGACACGAACTGGTGTAGGACTGTATCCTGATAGACGATGTCGTTGGCACAGTTTGCTAGTACTCTGAGAAGCCTGCAGGTGGCGGATGAGTCTTTCTGTCGCATGACGTGCATGCAATAGTAGACGGCGAGAGTACACGCAACATCCTGGTCTCGACAAGTGCTGAGAACATACTCGGGCACAGACTCGATCTGTGGACCCCAAAACAGTTCATACATTAATTCAATCTGTGGACCCAACAACAATTCATACATGGGTGTGGACCCAGAAACAAATTCATACTTGGGCATTAATGCAATCTGTGAACCCTAAAATAGCAATTCATACATGGCATCAACTCAATCTGTGGACCCAGAAACAAAAATTCATACATGGCATCAACTCAATCTGTGGACCCAGAAACAATCAATTCATACTTTGGTACTAACCCAATCTGTGGGTGGACCCAGAAACAATTCATACTTTGGTACTGACTCAATCTGTAGGTGGACCCAGAAACAATCAATTCATAGTTGGGTACTGACTCAATCTGTGGACCCAGAAACAATCAATTCATACTTTGGTACTGCCCCAATCTGTGGGTGGACCCAGAAACAATCAATTCATACTTTGATACTGACTCAATCTGTGGACCCAGAAACAATCAATTCATACTTTGGTACTGACTCAATCTGTGGGTGGACCCAGAAACAATCAATTCATAGTTGGGTACTGACTCGATCTGTGGACCCAGAAACAATCAATTCATACTTTGGTACTGACCCAATATGTGGGTGGACCCAGAAACAACAATTCATACTTTGGTACTGACTCAATATGTGGACCCAGAAACAATTCATAGTTGGGTACTGACTTAATCTGTGGACGCAGAAACAATCAATTCATACTTTGGTACTGACCCAATCTGTGGGTGGACCCAGAAACAATCAATTCATACTTTGGTACTGACTCAATCTGTGGGTGGACCCAGAAACAATCAATTCATACTTTGGTACTGACCCAATCTGTGGGTGGACCCAGAAACAACAATTCATACTTTGGTACTGACTCAATCTGTGGGTGGACCCAGAAACAATCAATTCATAGTTGGGTACTGACTCGATCTGTGGACCCAGAAACAATACATAATAGGGCAGTGACTCAATCTGTGGACCCAGAAATAACAACTAATACATGGGTACTGACTCAATCTGTCGACACAGATTGAGAAACAACAATACACCATGGTTCTGATATTAAAGTGAGATTGAAAGAGAGAAGAAATGAGACAGCCATTTCATATTAGCTCAAACTGAATTTAAACTAAGAATCTCCGTTAAATGATGACTGGATATTTGTAAATGTTCCAGAAAAAGTATAAAAAGACTTATGTTTAAATAAATGTTGCCTTACGTGTGGTTCCTCAACGAGTTTGGCGTCGATGACGCAGATCTGGTCATCGACCATGACAGAGAGCAACGCGGGAAGAAGTCGTGTCACCAGCGACACATCCTGGGGGACAATCACGGAAACACACACACATTACTACTTATATAGTGAAAGTCATCTGCACTTAGGGAGCAGTGGAAACCAACTACAGCAAGGGCAGTGTCATGGTATAGAAGCTAAACCTCATCCTTGCACAATGGAACAAGGAAGAAAATGTAATGTATTTGTTAAACACTGAATTTAGAACATATTTATTTCCTTTCCTGTAAAATACATTTTATGCAAGATCAAATAAAACATCAGTCATTAATACACACTGCCACCTAACAATCAAACCTTTTACAGAATGGCTGCCCACAAACAGATTATATATATAATCAATGTCAAACCAATGAACAATTATGAAAATAAAACTGATTCCCAACACTATTCGCTGCCCTGCAGAAATGGGAGATTGAATGCAGAACTGACCAGTTTAGGTTCCTTGAACATCTGGCTGTCTATCATACCCCAGGCTCCTAGTCCCAGTGCCAACATCCGCAGCAGCAGAATCAGCTCATCATTGCTCTGTGCAGACAATCATGTGACAAGCATATAACCATATACACTGTAATTCAGAAACCATACAACTCAGACATATTAAACGTGGCTATTAAATAGTTTTCCCGCTTTGCGAAAACTTATCATCCTGCAGTAATTGCAGTATGCCTGGATGCTTCTTAGTGAAGTCAAGATGGTGTTCGATTTAGCAGGTCTGCCAGGAGGATAAAGCTTCCTATGGACTGGATATCATGCCACATATAATATATGGACTTACCCTTACCTTTTTACATAATAAATTATAAAATACTTTTTGTCACGGTATCTAGAAAAAAGATCAGACACTACGGGGGTATTTCTCTGTAATAATTCAAAAATATGTGTATTCTTAAAATTGAGTTGAATTACAAATTATTCATGATCACAACTGATCATTGGTCTACAGACAAAACATAAATGGTTTGAATAATTAAATGTAAATAATTAAGAAAGTATACGATTCAGAGCGTAATAAGAAGCCCTACCCTAGGCAAACCTTCCGATGCCACAGCCTGTTGCATTGCCTTGACAGCGGACAGCGTGATTGTGTTTGTTGCATGCGGATCACACAGGATCATTGAGAGATCACTGTAAAGACAACATACACGTGGATCATGCAGGATCATTGAGTGATCGATGTAAAGTCTACATGGGGATCACAGGATCATCAAGAGATTACTGTAAAGACAGGTTAGACAACATAATATACATGGATCACAGGAACATCCAGATCACTGTAAAAATAACGTACATGTGGATCACAGGATCATCAAAAGATGACTGACTATAAAGGTAATATATGTGTGGATCACACAAGATCATTAAGAGATAATTGTAAAGACAACCTGTGGATCACCAGGACAGATTTTAAGGGAAAAGGTAATCCAGATGAATAATTTACCAAGATACAGAATTCAATAATAAATCAGATTGAATCCTTCAAAAATCTGGGCCAAAAAGTTGTAAATGGACAGATATCATTCATTCACAAAACAGTGGTATCACTAGACCAGTGTGGCATCGCCGCTGTATCCAAATGTTATGTTGTTGTTATTCATACAATTAAGCCATGCAAACAAGTAGTATGTACCCATCATGGATACCCATCAATGCAGCCTCGCCGTTTCTCGTGCTGTCAATAATTTTTGCCCTTTCTGCTTCACATCGACCCATACTCAATATTTATCTCAATAACTTAATTATTTATTTCTTAGGAATTTGTAAGGCTACATTCAGTATGTATGTAGTTAAAACCAGACATGGGGTCAAATACAGTGAAAAGTATTTAAATGCATTTTTGACATTTCAAATTCAAATACATTTTGTTTATGTCAAATGCAAATACTTTTTAAAAGTATTTCAAATACTTTTTTAATTCTCTTGACGTCCTCGTGCCCATGCACAATAAATAATTACAAAAAAGAGCTATACTTGATCATTGTTTATCCAGAATTAAGGGAGTCCATTGAGTCAATAGTACCATCCTCTAATTGGTCACACATTGTAAAATGTTTCCCCTGTGACAGGTTAATCCTATTTTCCATTTCCTGTGCCCACTGATGTACTGTCTTTCAATAAAATTTGATTAAGCCACACATTGTCAATGAAATGCTTGCTAACCTGACCCTGTGGCAGGCCAGCTGATACACTGATCATCCATCTGACAATGACCCAAGTTAAAGCTGAGTTAATGATCAAAGCATGCAACTGGCTACTATAAGTTTTTGAAAAAGTATTTGATTTTTAAAATACTTTTAAAATGTATTTAAATGCATATGCAAATATTTTTTGCTCAAAATTTTTAAATGCAATGCAAATGCATTTGACCCCAAGTCTGGTTAAAACATTGTCATAGTTGACCGTTGATGTCAATACAATGCATGTGTATTTAGAGATCATCTCAGAACATCAATGTTGAATATTGGGCAAAATTACATTTGTATGGGGAGGGGGGTCAGAGTTAGTTTCATCTGGTGTCCGACATCGATATTTTATGCATCGGATTTTCGTGTCCCCTCACTTTGTTCGTATGCATGGAGAAAACTATTGCACCATTTTGTTCTTCATTTTTACGTCACCTGTAATTAGCCTTGAACATCCAGGTGAATATGGGTAAAGATGTTGACATGCTCTCAGGCTAACTGTAAAGTAAAATATTAAATAACAGTAAACATTTATCAGTTAATACTATGATTAGGCAAATGACAATATATAACGTGATGTAGATCGATCAATATAATATATCGATATCATCATATCAATGTTTTACAGACTTTCATCTCAGTGGGAGTGGGCTGATGCCAGATGAAAGTTATTTCATCTGTGGTAGGACATTGATGTTCTGAAATTATCCCTTATGGCGAACTTTACAAGATTGATGTTAAGAAAAGAAAATAATCACCCTAACACCTGTTCCCGGCCCCGACGCACACTGTCCAGAAATCCTTGCAGCTCCTTCGCTCGTTTAGAGTCAATGAACCGTTCTCGGATGCACGCGTCAAGACACCAAGTAAATTTGTGGCACGGGTCGACCGAACAGATCTCGTGCACTTCCAGATCATGCAACGTCATTAGCATCTCCGCCCGTAGCGTGCAGTAGTGCATGTTGCGTGTGCGCAGGAACAGCGTGCGCAGAAATTGCAGCACCATGTCATATAGCTTTACGTTTTTCCCCACCATTTTCGTCAGCTTTTGGACCACTTCTTCTTGTCGGCGCGATTTCGGCGACTGCGTGAAGAAGTTGGCGTTGAGTTGTTCTCCTTTGAAGAGAACTGTCTCCTTGTTGTCTATGTACTTGGTGAGGAGTGGCGATACTTCGTCACCAAACAACGCCTGATTGTCCTGCCAGATCTGCTGTTTCACCTCCACTGCAGCTACCTTGTACAACTCCTGGTCTTCCATGACAGCATTCAGATACTCAGGTTTGATCTTTGGCAGGTGTTGCAACAAAGACATGACGATTGGCTGTAACGACTTGATCTTGATCACGGGAAAGCTCTTCTTCAGAAGATCGTTGAGCACGGTGAATTTGTCCTTGTCAGTGCTCTGTGCCAGTTCGGCAATGCGGACGATTAGCTTGTCGCGTAACTCTTCCATGGTTGTCTGGTGAAACTCGTTGCGTGCAACGCCGTGGAGGTCAAGGAATGGAAGGGCCGGACGAAGGGACGGCAGCAGGATACCATTCTGCTCCTGAAACACCAAATCGGAAAATCATGATCAATCATTCAATGTGGTTCAGCAACCAAATTACTTAACTGGCCTAAATTATTAGCAGCATCTGCCATGTACTATGTAGGTACCTCTGGGTTTGAGCATAGGGTTGGTACTTAGGGTCAGTGACGGTAGGATGAACCTAGTTTGGGCCATTTAAGGATAAGATTAACCCCTTTTGTCATACGCAGCAGCCGTATCCACCTATTATCGCCTATGGCTATGGCCATGTCATCTACGTTGCATCCGTCAGACATCGTGCGCAAAGAAAGCAAATATTGTATAACGTTCAAAACGTGGCATACAATTATATTAATAGTGTACCTGGAAGTCTTCGATAGTAGCCAGTGGGTCGGTACAGTTTGTAAGAGCCTCCCGCAAATGCTCTGGACCTGGGATGCCTAATCCCAGATCTTTGAGTTCCGACATTTTCTTTCACGTCGATGTACGCGACTCGTCTGTGAACGGTGCTCAGTGAACGCACGCTCTATGGCCACATAGCCACTCGACTTGTTCACAACTTAGGAATAAAAAAATGGAATAAACTATTTCACGAGAACATTGTTTAGCATGCACAATATCCAACTTTCTTTACCACTATTTATGGATAATTTACGCCAAAAACTGCGCCCTCTCTCGGACAAACCATCACCACTATATCAATAGCGGCGACATCTAGCGAATATCACTCAAGTCTCAAGAACACGAGTGTTTATAGATTCGGCGCATTTATATGTATATGACTTACCAACCAACTTTTCAGTGTCAAAATCGAGGAGAATTTGAAATATATTTTGACAATATTGCACCCCCTTGACGCTGACGAAACACCCTCAAAATTGCACTCCGTTGAGGCTCGCCAAAAACAGACTGCACGTGCCCCCTTCACGTTCACTGAAAACATCAACTGTGTGTGGTCCCACATTGACGTTCACCATGCAAAAACTTCAAACTGCACCGCTCCATCAGACTACAATCCGACAGACTGTCTTCTTTTCCGGGAGACCGGCAATTAGGCTACACACAAAAATCGGGAGACTCGGAAAATCCGGTTGTGTTCGCAGGTCATTGTATGTTGGTCCAAATTTCCCTTTGCATGGCTTTGATTGCTTGGTTTTGTGTGTGTATTTAACAAATACTGCAAGCAGACCAGGGTAACAAAGTTGGGGAGCCATGCCCTAGGGCCTAGTCCTTTTACTTGTCTCCCCCAGTCAGGCTAATTTGCCCCCCCCCCAATCTTGCCCTATCATGTCTTATCACAAATTACCAACCATTTGTAGTGGCCTACTCTATATATATTATAAATTATTTTTATCAGAATATTAATAAAATAACATTTTCCATAGAGGGCAAAATCCTGAAAGGGCTAGTTTAATGGTTGAAGGCAAACTTTCGTTAAACAGTAATTTATGATAACAAAAATCACAAATAGAAAAATGCAGTTTTTCTCACAAAAAGACAGCAAAATTAAGTTGGAATTAAAGTCTGTGTTGAAATGGGACAATTGCTCTATAAAAGATCAAGCAATCTACCCAACAGAGATTGTCTCAAAAGGGACTTTTTAGAGAAAAATCGTAAAAATATAATTGCTTCAATTTTATATAAAAAGGACATACATCTATCTAGAAGCAATTATTAAGTGCGTAATTGAAGAAGATTGGGACTACTTTCTGTTGTGAGCAGGCATTAAAATCCCCCGTAAAGGACAAACTCTAGGGGGCAATATCCCTACAATGTCTCATAAGAGGGAGTAAATATCGGGGAATAAAATCCTTATCAAAAATGCAAAATATTCCATAAAACCGTAAAGTATTGGGATAAATTAAATCCCAACATTATTATGAACACACCATTTTGGCAACAAAGGAATCGTCTTAGTTAAAGCAAAATGGGCATTTTTTCTTCCCAGAAGGGCAACCTCAAAGGCTACTTTCCATTTATTTTCAAAAGGGCAAATCATGTTATAAAAGGACACATCAGATACCATTGGGGGTAAGGTACCTAAAAGGACATTTCCACTGTAAATAGGACAAATATTTATATTAAAAATCCTATTAATTTAAAAAAGGACAACAGGTGGTATGTGCATTTGTGGTTCAAAAACCACCATTTATTCACAAAAGGGTAAGTTACTGAAATAAAGTTCAACAAAATTTGCGCGTAACTAAAAGATGTCACTAGAAAAACAGGAATGTGTCATTATAGCCAGAGAGCATTTGTGATCCGGCGGGAATTTAGTGATGAAAGCAAACAATATGTGTAGCTGGCTAAAAGGGACCCAAAGAATAAGAAAACACTTGTCGGCAGTCTGGTTGCCATGGCAACAAATACAATGACTGCCACAATGGGAATATATATATATACTATACCTTGCGCACGGTCTCCTGTCATTACCAGAGAGAGAGAGAGAGAGGGAGGGAGGGAGGGAGGGGGAGAGAGAGAGAGAGAGAGAGAGAGAGAGAGAGAGAGAGAGAGAGAGAGAGAGAGAGAGAGAGAGAGAGAGAGAGAGAGAGAGAGAGAAAGAGTATCACTATTCCTTATTTGTTACATCTAGAATATACGTTGTTACGTAACTATAACCGTATATTTTAAATATTAGTACATTATAAGCTTTATTTAAAATAAAATAAATTGTAATTTATGGAAAAGAGTATCACAGAATGAAGAAGGTGTTTATAGGCGATCCATCAAAATATTCAATCGGGGTTCCTCAACATGGCACAGAAATGACTAGGTCACCGTCGATGCAGGAACGTGCAAGTAACTGAACTAGGCAGTTCATTCTCTAAGCGCTCATCGGGTGAGTTAGTTAACTCTAGTTTTGAAGTTGGGGCTATCATCTCCAAGTTGACATCTTTGGTATATATCACCATGGAGGTTGTATTTCAGCAAAGTCGACATGGATGACAGTAAAGAAATGTACCGTCCCACGTGTTCACTTCATCCTCTTGCACATTCCAATGTAGACTGTGTTCGAGTAGGATATAGGGTTTAGATATTATGTTCTTAAATGGCTAAGTCACCAAAGCACCTATTTGCTTTTCGATAGTCTCGGTATCCATATTGGTCGTTCCTGGGTGAATTCCAAGACGTTCTCTCGGACCTTCGGAAGTCTTATTTTGACAAATGATACGCAAAGAATAGTATATTTCGCACCACGTGGTGCAACAGCTAAGCCACAACGTCCATGCAAAGTTCACCATATTAAACACCAACACCATTACAAACACCACTTTACCACGTTTTCTACTAAATTATGGGTGTACTCTATGCTCCAAGTGTCGTTACTGTTGAGGGCAATTATGTGGGAGATCTACAACACATCAATTAGTCGGAGAACATTGTCACGGTCGGCTTCATGTACATACATCAGTATTATTATACTTAATTTAAAGAGATTCAAATTCATGCTCATATTTCTTCTTTAAATGATAAAGTTGGAGCTGGGGTGATTTGGTAGGTTTGCATTCTAGAAAAATAACTAAAATAATGTAATGAATGGATACTGTCTCGTTTGATTGTTCACCGGGTGCTTAGCGTAGCACGAACTAAGGAAAAACACAAGGCCTTCACATAAATGGCATTGTTTTGAAACAATTACCGAAAGTGAGTTTCCCCCAACATCTGTGTGTGTTTCCTATCAATAAAGTTTATTTTATAACAACAACATACATAGAAAACACATTTATTCGTGTGCAATCCATGCGTCTATCACATAGTAAATGACAATATTCTCTCTTTGGCGGCCGTTTACAGGAAATAGCATTTGTTGGATTTCTGTTCATCATATCTCAGGTAATATTGAAGCCAGGACAATTATGTTTAGAATGTTATTTTTTGATTACTTTCCTCACAGCAGTACACAGAGAAATTGTAATAAGGCGCATTATTTGTTTGTGATTTAGGTATTTATAACCAAAAAACATCGATTTTTTGACAATGTGTTTTTATAAAAAATACAGTATAGAACGTTCAAATATTTAAAATTTGCGGTTATAGTTAAATGACATCATATAGACTACATATGATATAGAAGGAATTTTTCATGGGAAATATTAATTTGCCATAATTATCAACATTAAGATATATCCTATATAGGTGGAGTGTTTCCCACACATGTTTAATAACTCATAAAAATGACTGAACAGATTCCCAGACTGCCGACAAGTGTTTCCTTACTTGTTGGATCCCTTGTTGGTTTGCTTTCACAACAAAATTCCCACTGGCATCTTTTTTGTTGCAGATGCTTCCTGGCTACATGTAATGTTCCTAGCTGAGCCCGTCACCTGAATTGACAACAAAAAGTACAATAGCTTAGGAATTCGCGAGCCAACCTCAAAGCAATTAGCGTCAATTAACAATAAATGTAAATAGCGGCTGTTTATGAATTACTCCAAGCAAGTGTTCTGTTTACAATGTGAACATTTGGCGGGCACAACTTCAAACTGCGAATACTGTTTCAGGCGTAATAAACGCAAATTTTATTTATTTTAGTATTAAGACAAATTTAGTCAATGTTAACAACATTTACTGCGTGTAAATGATAATAAACGATGAACATGCATCGTACCTTTATTTCGACACTGTTATGAAAGATTTAAGTCTCACTGATAATCGGCTCAGGAGTACGATAACAGACGAGCATAACTTCCGTGGGGTCTGTTCAAGTACGTATATTCTGTTGTGTTCCCAGTGACACTTCAGTTCACTCCACTTACGAGGTGATCTCATAAGTTGGGAACGTCCACGTTAACCTTTTAGTGCTTAGTATTGCACCAAACCACCACTGAAGTAGTCCCACGCCCCATACACGCTGTGGGGCTTTCGATAATGTGTATACCATAAAATACTTCTAACTGCTTACCTCACCAAATTCTATGAACATACATCTTATAATAAAATAATCTATCCTGGTTTTTTCACTGACGATGTATCTTATTTTATGTTGCTGCTTATGTCTTACATAATAGACAACATATTTTTTCTTTCAACAGAAATTGAACTATAATTATACTATGTGTGGCTCCCACGGTAGCGACTTCTTTTTTAAGTTTTAGTGGGTGTTGTTGTATATTGATGTAACGGGTACTAGTTGTAAGTGTCCGTCCGTGTTTTGTACCGTTTCTGCAATACACACTAGAGGCCCTCTGGGATACCGCCAACCTCATGTGTAGTTGATTACTATTCGTAATCTGTCTCCTTAAACATGCAAACTCCACAATACACAACAGGAGTCTCCATCATCCTCATTGTACACGTTTTTATATTATAATTTGTAATATTATTATTGGATGTACAATCTGAATAAATAAATCCACTTCTGTTCTGTTCTGTTCTGTTCTGTTCTATACCGCCAATCAAAAGTAGGCAACTTAATACGTACGACGTGACAAGACTACCAAGACTTTACCCAACACGCTGATTGATTCTGACATCCACAATGGCGTAAATGTGCATTAATACCAGTTTCATTCGTTACACGGCGCTACTGGTGCGATTTATTTCTTGTTCGCAAAACGCGGTGAAGACAACACGACTCCTAAGATGGCGATCGGATTGTAAACACAATACTTCTTCTTGCGCGAATATATAGGTACATACTCCGATCAGTATACAGAGCTGCATGTCGTCGTGTCAATTTTACATAGATGTTTGCCAATGTGGATTTCTAGATGCAATATGATACTTTTAAAAAAACTGTTGTTGTCAATTTTTCTTTTGCCGTCTTGTCATGCCAGCCATTTTGAAATGTGTCATCCATTTTCACGTAATGATACAACGGCATAGACTAGGCCTCGGATATAACGGATTCGTGTATAACGAATTTCGCTTACACCGAGTAAATAAACTTGTCCAAATTTGTTTAATATATATTAAATTTCAGATATAACGAGTAAAAATTGGCTGGTCCCGAGCGATTCGTTTGTATCCGAGATTTACTGTATATGAATTTAGAGAAATGACACGTCGTATCACATCCTAAGTTCGGTCCATGGTACAGCAACAACCAGTAACAAAGTATCTACATTCTGTTGTAGGTTGCGTGAGTATTTTGGTGAAGAGGCCACACCGAGTTCTCTAGAATGTAAACAAAGAACTTGAAGGTTGCGACACGAATACGCGACATTCTCTAGGTTTTCACGCGAGTTCACGCCTGTTCACTTCACCTACTCAGACCATAGGAATTTGACCCGAAACCAGAGAGCTGGAACATCATATCGTTTAATTTCACTGCGTCATCCTCTACTACGATCAACATTAAACGAATATGTTTACACGGGGATGCAGATCAGTTTGACACAGACTATGGTAGTCTCTGTTTCGAAAGCAGGCTGTGTTCTCCATAAACAGGAATCACAGCAATCGTCAATTTGATCACTTAAAAGGCAACAACTGGAAACTGTGCAATTGTGAACTTTTTATAGCGATATTTGAGAATATAATAATTAATTTGTCTTTGGTTGGATGAAATAATAGAAACTACGACTTCTCGATTCGAGTAAATTGTGAATATTTGACAGTATTTTGTACACGGACGATGAGGTACACACCAATGTCACCTACTTAATTGCTATAAATACGTGGGTGTACTTCAGCCGGAACGTCATGTTACAAAGCCATCAGAAGCATTCCACACGCCCGACGTCTTATCGCTATTTACATCAATAAATACTAGGGCAAACAGAAGGCCCTGAAAACAGATGTTGTGACAGCCATGATTAATTGTGTGCGCGGACGTATGACAGTCAAAACGCGAAGAAATGTACAATTACAAATATTCGGTCGGTGTGAAATAGCGTCTTCTGTATCGACGATAGCTAGGCAAATGTTTTTGTTTTGAGTAGCCGTTGTGATTATACGTACCTCAGTGTTTCTCAGACTTTTTTGCTCTACGACCCCTATTTCTCAGACAATCATCACAACGACCCCCAACAACCACAATACATCTAACATAACCAATGTTTACTCTAAAGTCTAAAAGTCAGTTAGAGACGAATACACTTTTATTTGAAGTCATATTTAAAATATGCAGATGTTAATCAAATAGATAACGCTGCATAACACCAACAAGCTTCGTGATTGTGGATTACTTGAAGTCGTATCTTACTGACACTTCACAAAGAACTGCCCTTTTTGGTTCATTCAATCAAATAAGTGACGCTGCATAAGACCAACAAGCTTCATGATTGTGGATTACTTGAAGTCGTATCTTACTGACACTTCACGTTTTGGTCCGTTCAATCAAATAGATAACGATGTCAAACACCAACGATTATTTGAAGTCATATCTTACTGACGCTGCATAAAGAAACGTCTGTTTTGATTCGTTCAGTCAGATAGGTGACGGCTGTATAACACCAACGATTATTTGAAGTTATATCTTACAGACATTGCACAAAGAACTGTCCGTATTTGTCGGTTCAAACTTCAATGGGATGGATGATGCTACAAAGCATCGTCAAGCTTATTGATTCTGGGTTTCGTTAATAGCGAGTGCACACCGGAGATCACGCTCTACCTTTAGCTTCTTGCGACATTTTGTCTGAATTTGCACGAGATCAGAGAACGTAGCTTCACAGCGGTAGGTTGAAGCGAATGGTAGCAGGTGACACAGGGCAAAGTCACACAAGTTAGGATAGGTAACTACCATGGATGACCAGAACACTGTGACAGTTTCAGATTCGAACTTCATCTTGGCACCTGAATCTTCCGGGAGAAGTTCGTGTAGCGTCGTTGTCATCTGGTACACATGTCACTGACGCAGCGAAACGGATTCCTCAACAGCCGATTTGTTTGACTAGATATCTCCGGAAAGTATCGTGTGAATTTCACGTGCTCAATTATCAAACCATGTGTTGTCTCATCACAGTTTCTGGCGACTTCTGATACCGTTTCCAACATTGCGAAGGTGTTTAAGCCAATCATGTGCCTCAAATTATCAAGCTTGCGCACGATAGCTTTGATTTAAAAAAAATCAATGACCAAAGTTTCTTCCCCCGAAGTTCAACGTTTAGATTATTGAGGTGTATGAAGATGTCGACGAGGTACGCTGGTTGCAGTTCTCATCCAACTACTGAGGAAGAACCTGATTTCCTGTCTGAGGGCAAACACACGTAGGACAACATTGCCTTTACAGAGCCAGCGGACTAGCGTGTAGAACAGAAGGGTGTCATGGATCGAGTTCATGTCCTGACAAAGTTTCTTGAACATATGTCAATTGAAGGCAAAATAATTCAGTCAGTTTGTCCATCACGTCTTTCGTTTTAGATGGTAATTCGAGGTCATCCCAGAAGAAGAATTCTTCCTTCAGGTCTCCATTGTGAACGTACCTGGAGAACACCATCAATTGGGAGCAGGACTGAACATCTGTCGATTCATCAAGTTGGGTGCTAAACAAACCAGCACTTTTGATTTCCCGAATCACCTGATCTTTGATGTCCAACGAAACCTCACATATTCTGTGGCGGACAGTATCAATGGAAAGTGAAAGGACACCACGTTTTTAAGCCTCTCGTCTCCCCTACAACAAGTGTTACTATGGTTTTGAATTGGGCTATGAACTGCACTGCGGTAGTGTGAGGTTTCTTGCTATTTCAAAGGAGACAATAAATGATGCATCCATTCCTGCTTTGATTGGAGGAGCCATCTGCATTAAGGCGCTGCTTCTTCTGCTACTGCTACGTTTTGTGAATATCAAGCGCGAGTAATGGTACGTTTTAACAGTACAAAAAATATTTTTACGAGGCGTCAACCCACGGCCCCCTGAAATTACCGCCGGGGGCCATGACCCCCAGTTTAAGAACCGCTGACCTACCTAGAACATTCAACTTTGGAATATATGGCAAGCGTTTTGTGTGTGAGAGAGGTGTGTGTGTGTGTGTGTGTGTGTGTGTGTGTGTGTGTGTGTGTGTGTGTGTGTGTGTGTGTGTGTGTGTGTGTGTGTGTGTTGTGTGTGTGTGTGTTGCATTACAAAACTCCGCCGTCATTTAAAAACGTATCTTTACAACCTTGCTCATCCACCGTAGCTCCCTAGCGCATTGACCCATCTGTTGACAACTGGAATACTGCTTCTGGATTTTGAGAATGACTAATCCTTTTGTTTTGATGCGCCTCTGAGCTTGGTTTCCAAGGATTTACGCGCAATAAAAGTTATATTATTACTATTATTATTATATATACATTATATATTGTGTGTGTGTGTGTGTGTGTGTGTGTGTGTGTGTGTGTGTGTGTGTGTGTGTGTGTGTGTGTGTGTGTGTGTGTGTGTGTGTGTGTGTGTGTGTGTACATTTAAATGACTAAAATGGCAAAAACGGCGTGTCCCATCCAAATTGTTTTCCTAGCAACCATTTCCCAAGAAAAATACGACAGATAATGTAATAATGAAATTGTTTCTTTAATATAGACATATTGACGCAATTGTGAAGGATTTTAATATGTGCTATGTTTTTCGCTGTGTTGGTTCAAATATTCTCCGTAACTTTAAAAATCTTTATTTGAATAAACATAATACTTTTCCATTGCAATTGCGATGTACTATAACTTTAATTAAAACAAAAAATATTATCATAAGAACAATCGTTACTTTGTTGTGGCAAAAACAAATTACGGAGATTACTCTTCTCTTTCAGGCTATTTTCCCAAGGAACAATCTATATGTTTTACTTGGCTGTTAGGTACTTTATTCATCCTAGGAAACTCGATCATTTGACAGATTAATCGATTTCCTGCTGCTAGACAATAATGCGCAATTGCGGATAGCGTGTTCTTTGTATTTTCCGTAAAGTGTAATCTCCGCAAGGCGTCGCTCTAGTAAACTGGATAACGAGAAGACCAGTACTGTCACCGGCTGTTTCAATCTGGAAAATTCATTATTAATCAAAAATGTCATTAGTTTGACCAAAAATGCATTTACATGAGTATCGGCAACATATTTTGCTCTCTCAAAAATATTAATTATTTTTACAATACATTACGTAATATTTATTGTCATACAAATCAGAGCATATACATATATATGCTCTGTAGAAAACAATAATTTGGGCAGATAGCGTTACATTTAGTTTTGTTCCAGCTCGGTGAAGATGTCCGTATCCTTTCATTAAGGAGATGATGCGCATAGATTGGACCCAGTATTCAATGTAGCATACAATCTGAGAAAACGATCCTTGTGTGACGATACTTTGTCTCCACACCTTTCAATAATTCTCCACATGCCAAATTTGAAATGTATCAAAGAAAATTTAATTTGGACCAAAACTGAAACCTCTATTGTACACTTTTTGGCGTTTTTACTTATGAGTGTAAAGGTAAGTTCAGTGTGTCTGTTTGCATGTGTGTATGTGTGTATGTGTGTATGTATGTATGTATGTATGTATGTTTGTAGGTATGTATGTATGCATGTTTGTGTGTGTGTGCTCGTTAATTTATATGTAGTCATACACTTGCGAGCGGAGGCGATTTTAATCCGTTACCCCGCATCGAATGACGCCATCATGACGATATGTCCACTGACAAGTCCAGTTAAGTTTGTTTGAGATGGTCAAGCGTTGTTCGTTCGTTTAGTGACACTGCTTGCGCGGATTCTCGGACACTGCCACTGTTCATGAGTCTCAGTTACACCAGCGGATTTGTTCGGTGTTGTCTTACGTACTCGTGTTCCTTTTAGTTCAACTTTGAGTAAATCCACAAATCACGACACCTGTCCGTCATATCAGGTGAATGTCGATGAAACAGACAGCGTGTTTGACTAGCTACTGTTATTGACCACATTTACTGATACATGATGACCAGTTGGTCTCTAGGTGCGTTTGTATACTATCTGTTTGATTAAACATTTGTCTACAAAACTAATATAATATATAAATAGATAGTCTCACAGAGAATACGCATGAACTGAACAATAGATAAACACAGGCCTCACAGCCTGTGCACTTATATAACAATTATTGTACAGATAAATATACGCGCATACTTGCATTCAAAAATGTCTTGCAAACATGCAAGCATACGTGCATGCATGCATTCATACATACAAACAAACATACGTACGTACGTACGTATGTTTGTATAAGAAGTATATTTGTATAAGAAGGGAGGTAAACGAAATGTGTGCAACTACAGACCTATCTCTATCTTACCGCTAATTAGCAAAGTTTTTGAGAAAGTGCAAAGCATCTGACTGGAAGCCGGTGTTGTCTGGTGTACCACAAGATTCCAAAATTGGACCACTTCTGTTTACCTTGTATATTAATGATCTCACTAATCTTGTTGATTCATGTGAAATTCATGTCATTGTATGCTGATGATTCCAAACTGTTTAAAGAAATTACGTAGGTGACGATTTGTGAGTTGGTGCAGAAGGATCGGGACAGTGTATGTCTTTGGTGTGAGACGTGGCACCTTAAACTTATAACGTTGACAAATGCTGCATAATGTCGTTCACTAACAACACACACACACCACAACACACACGCGCGCACACACACAACTATACGCACGCACGCACGCACACGCACCAGACGATGTGGAGACTACACCGCAGTAAAAATGAGCCAACGACTTATGGGACATTGGAGCAGTGGAAGAGAAGACGACCCTGTCAGACAACTGGCTCACAGCACGTCGACATCATCAGGTAAGTGGCGGCAAACGCAAACTTAAGTAGATGAGTAAATATACGATCATCCACGCATTATGATAGGTAACGTGGCCGGAGAAAGCCCGCAGTTATCTATGTCGACAGACAATAACAGGTTCGGATTGGGATTTGATCACTGAAAGAGAACACTTCAGGTCAAAGCGGATAACGACAACATCTACTGCGGCGTACAGTTAAACCAGATGGTGAGTAAAAGCACCGACTGGCATATTTGATGTATGTAGTGTTTGGCGTGCATTACTTGTCAAGTATCTAACTTGAGTTGAGATCCATTTTTGAAACATATAACCTTTGTCATCAACAGCGTGTATATATATATATATATATATATATATACGCAATTCAACAGTGAAGTAAATGTGTTTGTTGGCTTTGCCGTTTGTCATCTGTTGCGTATATGTACCATAAGAACAAACATAACATGTCTGTTTGGGTTTATAATTATGTTTGGTTTCGTTGTAGTAGCAGCCGTAGAAATGTTATAAATAAGCCAATCCCATCCAATTATTATCAACTGTATTATCCTCGTCATAGCCAACTTGGTGAAAATGTCTCCACTTAAGTGTTAAATAACATCATACATAACAGTTACATAATGATCCAGTGACCTCATACTTCGCATACTTACAGTTATAGCATTGCTCTCTGTAGATGATAAGATCTACTAAAACTCTCATTGGCGTTAATGTCTGAAAATGGACCCTGCCAATTAACAGTACTATAAGAAGATGAAGAATTCGGCAATTCAAAAGAAGTTGCTGAACCTTGAGGTAAATTCTGACCTTGTTCTGCGGATTAAGCAGTTTCTATATGATCGGCCACAGCGTGTCAGACTGAACGCCCATGTGTGCAGAGACCACGTGTTGTCGGACGAAATCACACTAAATACCTGAGCTCCGCAATGATGCGTTTTCTCTCCAGTTCTGTTGTCAATTTATACGTACGAAATATCGTGCAACAATCCAATATTTACTTTGGTCAAATATGCAGATGACATGGCCCTTGTATTTCGACTTAAAGATGAGCTCTCTCTTTCTCAGTATTACGTCCTAATTGATTCAGTAACTTGTCAGTTTAAGTCCAGCTTTCGTGAACTAAACATAGCTAAAACAAGGAGTTAGTCTTTGGATGGGGAAGGATTAAACAGGCACCAAAACCGATCTCGGCAATCAAGAAGCTCAAATAGTCAATAGCTTCAAGTACGTTGACGTTTTGTGAACATTTAGACTATGTCTACAAGAAAACCCAACCGCGTCTTTTTCTCTTGAAAAATATAAAAACTTTGATGTCAGTCAACATAGTCTTGAACTTGAATACAGGAGGTTGATAGAAAGCATGTTATCAATTAACTTAATATAATAATAACATGGTACGGCAACGTCACAAGCAAAAACGAAATAAAGCTCGCACTTATTGTTAACTTAACTAGTAAATTAATTGGCCGTGATCAGAGACAATTGTCAAGTTTGTATAATGTTGCTCTAAAAAGGAAAGCTACTCAACTATTATACGACCCGGCCCATCCTCTGAACGCGGCTTTGCAGAAACTTGCGTCAGGGAGACGTTTGAAAGTGTCAGTAGTGAGGAAACATATATACGAAAGGTTGTGGTATATGTGTTTTATTTATTTATTATTTTTACACAAATATTTAGTGTTAATTATTATGTATTTTACCAATTTGATGTGTTGTACCAAGTTTATTACTGGCACTTCAGTGTGTATCTAAAGGAAAAAAATCCGGTTTTAATGCAATGGTTTAAACGGACGATAAAGTTATTGAATCTTGAACAAGAGTTTAATACTTCGTAAATATATCAACGGACCACCTCAATGCGTCTTCTATTTTGTGATTACAATAGTGTTATTTTAAAATGGGGTTGTGCGTTGTTTATTAGTTAATCGTGTTATGCAGAATAACCTATATGTACACAAACATACATACCAGTAATGTTTTAAAGGAGATGGAGAAGGAGAAACAAATTTTGAGTTCAACAGTTCAGTGTTTATAACAATTTGCGTAGCTGTCACTCAAATCCACAAATAACGAGTTAGGATAGTTGCAAGAAAGGTCGTGACCCGACGGGGACGTGGTAACGTTTTATGTTATGCACAATCCCACCTCATTAGTAATCAGACAAGAGGCACCTTCGAAAGCGGCGCACTGTTATATAAACAAACGGTTTCCTCCCGAAAAACATTTCAACAAAATAACAACCGAATTTTATGATGGTGAATTGTTAAACTGGCACGACGGAATTAGGGTTTTCTCGGTTGCTGCACCAATTCTGTGAAACTCACTCTGTGTCAGTGGTTAGTCGGCAGAAAATATTATTTAGTAGTACCATTCCACTGCCATTTTAATAATAATCTTGTTAATATATTGCCTATATTCAAAAATTCCTTACCGCAACCATTCATCTGAAGACGACTTTAATATTGTACACCGATCTTGAGACTATATTAGTTGTCATTTAAGACCATCGACGTCGGATATTAGAAGAAATTAGTTTCGTTTGGGTGGGATGGTGGTTCAGAGGCAGTTTCGTCTGGTGTCGGACATCGATATTTTTTCGCTTCGGAATTTCGCGCCCTCTCACTTCGTTCGTGCGCACGAAGAAAATGATGGCGCCATTTCATTCTTCGTTTTACGCCGTCACGTGATTATTCTCGATTACCCATGCGCCGTTACGTAGCAGCAATTTGTGCGCCCCTCACCTATGCCTGGGGAATAACATGACATTGATATGTTTGTTGGTAGACGGCTTTACCTAGAATTCGGGTAAAGGTGATGACTGGCTATCAGACTAACTATAAAGTAAAACATTAAATAAGCGTAAACATTTATTAGTTAATACTGTGTTTAGACAAATGATAGAGTGTGAATCGACATAGATTAACATATATTTTAATACACTGCTACTCATCTGAGGTGGGAGGTGGGGGGCTGAGACCGGATGAAAGTTATTTCATATATTGGTTTTGAGCTACTAATATTCCGAGGATTTTGACGCGATATAAGTTTGCCATTTGTTACGTACTTAGGCGGATCACTGGGATCTGGGAGAACGTGTCCCCTATACCTTTGGAATTTGTCCGCTGTTGAATGTGCTTCCCCAGACCTTTGAAAGTGTGAACGTCGCCAGAAACAAATTTCAACAGCATCCCCCATCCGTCTTCCGATGTCAGGATCCGACGACAACGGAATCGTGCTGAAACTCCGGTTCAGCCCACCCAATATGAATATTGTTCGGCCACCAGGGTTTTGGCGAGCCTCAAGAGAAGGGAGCATTTGGAGGTTTGCCCCCCCCCCCTCCTAGACTACCCTCTCTGGATCCGCCCCTGGTGTACTCGGCTAACTAATGAACTGTCGCACATATAATACGTATGCATAACTATAACTACATGTGTGCAAATTCTGCTTCACTTGGATCAGGGCAAGACGACGATATCGGAGCCGTTGACGACAACGGTGGCGAAGACGGGGTCGAACTCGAAGACAGCGGTGGCCGCCGAGGAGCGAGGGGCGTGGGGCGGCCAGTTCGAGTTCATCCTCACGTGCATCGGTTACGCCGTCGGCCTCGGCAACGTGTGGAGGTTCCCGTATCTCGTCTTTAAGAATGGCGGAGGTGAGTAGAGAGAGATTCCAGCGTTCTACACACCTGCGGCCGGTTTCATGAAGCGTACTTAAAGTTACGCAATTACTTAGCGTCACGTGTTTGCGTAAACTCCTATGTTCGCTTATATTAAAAAAATCACGTCATATACTAAGACAATCATCTTAGCGTTAAGAACCTTCTTAGCCGCTTCATAAAACCGGCACAGTTTAAGGACATATTAAAATGTATAGTTAGTGGACCTGCTAATTCGGCGGCACATTCCCTAAAGCAGGGGCCGGCAACCTTTTTGAATAGAGGGTCAAATAAGTGACTTGGGCTAGATCAGCGGGCCGCACATTTATTTCTTAATATTTGTTATCACTAGCCCAATCTTAATGACAGTTTAGATCATATGCGTCGAAGCTGAACTTATTATGAAACATCAATGGCTAATTTTAATCAATTTCTATTGAAAAATACACCTTATTCAAGGTCCGCGTTGTCGTCATACAAATGACTTTTTACCACGTCCAAGTGAGCTTGGCTTGAGTAATCAATTTAAGAATCTGTTCCGTCGGCATGTGCGTATGTTTGCAAGATACACCTTCCAGAATGTCACGTGACTTCACATGTTTGTGAACTTCTCCTACACAGCTTCCGGCGCGTCGTCGACTATAAGAGGCTGTAGAATAAGAGCAAATACGAACTCTGAGATCTGTAAAACGCTCTGCAAACTCCCGTAACAGTAGCTGAACGAATGCTTCGTACGCACAGCCGCGGGAACAGAGGGGTAGGGGGGCAGCTGCCCCCAGGAATTTCTCTGGGGGGCAGATATATGGTTCTGCCCCCCATTAAATGTGAGCGTGAATGTTTCTTTTTGTGGCGAGCGTCAATGGCGGGCGGAAAAGTAATGTTATGAGACGATTAATGTGCATTTTTGTCGACTGTTAAAGGTGTGTGCAATTGGAGGCTAGACATATTGTTTCCCCCCAGTAATAGGCGGCGTCGTAGAGAAAAAAAATCTAAAGCACTCCCCCTTCCCCAGTCTTCGGATGTCATCATTTCAGTGGAGACAGCGGGGAGAAGCTGGAAAAGGTCAATTGACAGCAGCGGCGCGACGTAATTTTTGTTTTAATAGCACTGTCCCTTCCGTGTTTGTTCGGATGTCATGAGTTCACAGCCGAGACAGCGGAGAAGCTGAAGTTACAGTGGCGCAGCGGCGAAAAATGTCCAACGATTGAAATCGCCCTGACATTCAAGTAACACACAATCGCAATCAGGATTCATAGCTCTAGTGACCAGTCCCAGCGACTTGTCGAGCTCTGACCAGGTGTCCACATCCGACCAGGTCGGGACGTAAACATACCCTATTTAGGGACTTTGTCTCGTCAAGCTCGTTCGAGTCCATACAATTTCTACAACAGTTTCTCTGCCGTCTTTTCTCGTCTAGAGCACGTAATATGGATGTGACTGTATTCGAAGATTATGTCTCTTGCGAGTCGGCTCGTGTTTTTGTAGTTATTCGCTTTCGACATCACTGCATGGAATATAGTTCTTGCTGAATCTGCGTGGTATAGAATATTTGCTGCTTTAATGAGTATTTCGTAAAATGTCTTCTAGGCACCATTTATGTCCACATTGTCGGTTTGAGGTATTAGTTGGGTGGCGAATCCTGTCATCTGCTGGAATTTCTTCCAAAGTTTACTTTACGGAAATTCCACCAATTTATATACGGTTGCACGTGAAGAGGATCTGGAGGCTAGCTGACGCTATAAACCATGGAATCGTGAAAATGCCGATGACCGATCAGTAGCATTCTACTGTAGATTCCGCGTACTCCCTGAATAGGGCCTTGGGCGGGGTCCAGTCTCTTGGTCGTGATTGCAGTCATGCTTGGCGAGGTCGGTGATGGTGGTGGCATGTCGATAACAGTTGCAAGAGGTCAGGTGCTGTTACTTCTAGGGAAATCCACGAACATGTTGCCATCTTCTCCCCCGAGACTGCGTCCGTTGGCGGAAAACGTCAGTTGGCAAGAGGGTCCGATGTCGGACAACGCAATGAAGCATGACAGTGTCCGACGTTGGACAAAGCCACGAGGAGCGAGAGCGTCCGACGCCGGTCAACGCCACGAGGTGCGAGAGCGTCCGTCGCCGGACAACGTCACGAGCCGCGAGAGCGTCCGTCGCCGGACAACGCCAGGAGGCGAGAGAGCGATGCCGAACAACGCCATGAGGCGAGAGGGCGTCCGACGGAAGAGAACGGCACGAGGGGGCATGAGAGCGTCCGACGAGGGACAACGCCACGAGGCGCGAGAACGTCCAACTATGGACAATGTCACGAGGCGCGAGAGGGCAAGTGGCGCGAGAGTGTCCGACGCCAGACAATTCCATGAGGCGCAAGAGCGTCCGACGCCGAACAACGCCACGAGGTAAAAGAGCGTCCGACGCCGGACAAAGTAAACGAGGCGAGAAAGCGTGCGACGAGGGACAACGCCACGAGACAACAGCTATATGGCAACACATAGAACAAAGACAGTCCGACCACTCCGACTCCGACGATATAAAGAGGTCCATAGTTGTTACTGGTGCCCCTACAACGACACACACATACAAGACACGAACGACGTCGAGATGACACAACGTTTGCACGCAACCTAATCACAACACTCGGCGCCGATCCATCACTCATACAATACAGATTCCCGACGCAGCAGGCGACGCAACGACCTCCACTCACTCCACCAGAGACGAAGTTCTCATAGACAGAAACCATCTCCGAGAAAACGCCAATTTCAACGCAGTATACATCAGACCATCCTTGTCAAAAGAAACCCAAGAACACCGCGACATTCTGCACTACGGAGCATCCCACGAAACATTTGACCACGACAACATAGTGAAATGTGTTTACAGTTCCAGAAGCGAGAACATTGAGTTACGTTACATGGTTGATGACGCTGAACACAATGTGGACCGCGTAGACTGGAAGACAACCGTCCGCTCCAGCCAGTCGACCTACTCTTCCCGGAAAGCTGCTGTCAATGCTCGTCGCACAGCAGCAACACCCACCAGTCGCCCCCGTACGCGCCGCGATTCACGGACAGAGCGACCACATACCGGAACTGACTGACTAAACACTCGAAACCCACCCGACCATTTGGACACACTTGTAAATGAATGTAAAGTGTACTATGCCAATGCTCGCACTATTCGCAACAAAACGAATGGAGTAACAACAGTTTCCCCAGGTCTCAACCATGCAATTCTTTCATTGACTGCGGAAAAGAAAATGCTCTAACCCAGCATGCAAATTTCCAAACTCGTGGCAACAATTCATTAGATCTTGTACCTTCTAGCGATCCCTTGGCTGTGGCACAGGTTGCTGCAACTGATAACATTCGCTTTCTAAATAATGCTAGTCATCGCGTGGCACTAATGTGTACTCTCAATATATAGTTTGCACCACCCGGGCCACAATATACGCAGAATCATTAAAACTTTAGACGGGCGGATATAGTTTCTCTAAAAGACCAGCTGTCCGGTATAAATTGGCACGAATTGCTGTCAGAATGTCCTTCAATAAACACAATGTTCACGACCTTCATGTGCACCTTCTTTTCCATATGTTCTCAGTGCGTGCCTGTCTCATACGGTAGAATATCCACAAACTACCCGAAACATATCGTCAAGCTGCGCACAAAATGAAAACTCCTATCGACATGTAAACATCTGCCTAACGGTATGTACAAATGGCGGGCCGCACAAAGCGAGTACATGCTAGCTGCCCAGCAGTGTGTTAACAATAGGGAGCGAACGATCCTGCAATCAGGTGACAGTTCTGCCTTTTACAAATACATCAACTATCGGCGCGTATATAAATACAGGGTAGCCCCCCCCCCCTGCTTAACACATGTGATGAATTAGCTGTCAGTGATACCGACAAAGCCAATGAACTAAGCAGAAAATTTTCGTTTGTTTTCATTATGGACGATGGGACTTTACCAGAGTTAAACATGCGTACACATGTTCACTTATCTAACATTAAGATTATCCAGAGCTTGTGCGTAAATTCATGTGTAAGCTGCCAAATAAGTTCGGCCGTGGCCCGGATGGAATACCCCAAGCTGTACTTAGATGTCTTCCATGTGAACTACGCACTCCACTATATATTCTTTTCAAATTGTCACTCGACAGCGATGTATGTCCTTCGCCCTTGAAATTGGCGGACATCACCCCTGTTTCTAAGAAAGGAGATGCATCGCAGGCATGTTTGCTTAATTACCGCCCAATTAGCATTCTACCAGCTACGTGCCGTTTGTTTGAACGAATATTGGCTGACAGCATAAATTACCACCTGCATCAAAATCACACAATGTCACCTGATATGCAGAAGTGTCTTAATTAATTCGTGGTTTGGGCAGACCGATGGCAGTTTCAAGTAGCTGAACATACACGCTGTGTACTGGCGATTGGAAATATTATCCCGGCTACCTATCATCTGAAAGGTGTACAACTTGTTAACGTTAATGAATACCGAGATATTGGTGTTACAGTGGATGATAATTGTTTATTTAAGGAGCACATTTTGTTTATTTCTCACAAAACATATAGCGCAATCAATGTTATTTTTTTCTGCTTTAATACTGCTGATGTTTGTGCTCTCGTTAAAGCATATCAATCATTTGTGCGCCCAATGCTGGAATACTGTTCTAGTGTGTGGAACCCATACATACCAGCTAGGCAGTGCTTGGGCATAACTGACCAGTTAGAGAATGTGCAACGGTTCTTTACGCGCCGGGTCTATTACCGCTGTTAATCCGAAGCTAATCAAGGCTACTTGCAAATATTTGAATATCATTAACTAAAGAGTCTTGACCTCCGCCGGGTTTATAATGATATGGTAATGGTATATAACATAATGCATGGAAATGCCAATGTATCTAAAAATAATCTCATTTCGTGCAATAACACTGCTATAAATACCACCATTTCGACAAGAGGTCATGGACTTAACCTTAAGACAACACCCTTTAAACATGATGTAACAAAAAACATTTTTGCAATAGAGTTTAAACTATCTGGAACCGAATATACGAACGCATTGTTAACTTAACATCCAAAATACAATTTAGGAAAGCCCTGCGTACAAAAAACTTTGATTCTGCATTGAAGTTCGATACACACTTGTAGGAATCTACATAATTGGAATATTTGTGTATCAGTATTATTGGATATTATCGGTTCACCATTACAGTGTATTACATATGATGATGGATGCGTGTAAAACGTTGTATTCTGTATTGTATTCATGTAATAGTGTTGTGTGTATATGTAATTAGCACGTGTTGTACCCATGGGACACAATTTTAAACATTGTTTATCCTAAATAAACAATCAACCAAACAATCAATGTCCGACGTCGGACGAAGCCACCAGGCACGAGAGCGTCCTACGGGAGGAACCGCCACGGGGCGCGAGAGCGTCGGATGGAGGAAAACGCCACAAGGCGCGAGAGTGTCCGAGGCCGGACAATGCCACGTGGAGCAAGAGCGTCCGACGCCGGACAACGCCACGAGGCGATAGGGCGTCCGACGCTGGTCAGCGTCATATGAATATAGAATGTCCGAGGCCGGACAGTGCCCTAAGGTGATAGAGCGTCCGATGCCAGTAGTCTGACGCCGGACAATTCCACGAGGCATGAGAGCGTAAGAAGCCGGACAACAGCACGAGGCGAGAGAGCGTCGGACGCCGGACAACGCCACGAGTGCGCGTGAGCGTCCGACGGGGGACAACGCCACGAGGCGCGAGAGCGTCTGACTACGGACAACGTCACAAGGCGCGAGAACGTCCGAGGCCGGACAACACCAAGAGGCACGAAAGCGTCCGAGGCCGGATAAAGCCACGAGGCGCGAGAGCGTCCGACGCCGGACAATGCCACGAGGCGAGAGAGCGTCCGACGGGGGACAACACCACGAGGCGCGAGTTTGCCCGAGGCAGGATAACGCCATAAGGCAATAGAGCGTCCGATGGGTTTAACGCCACGAGTCGGGAGAGCGGACGCGACAGAGCGTCCGACGGGGTACATGCCACGAGCGGAAGAGTGTGTCCGGGGTCGGACAACTCCACGAGGTTCGAAAGTGTCCGACGGGGGACAACGCCACGTGTCGCGAGAACGTCCGAGGCCTAACAACGACACATGCAAACAGCGTCCCGGCACGACGTATAGCGCCCGTTGGCGCGAGAGACAGATTCGGCCGACATCGCCCTTTTGTGTTTGACATCGGTACCGACGATGGAGCCTTCAACAGCAATATATGTCTATTAGACGAAAAATGTAGATTGCATGTGTTTTAATTTTTGCCATATGTTTAAACGTAATATCTAGCGTTTATTATACGACAAACTATTCTTAAAGTATTAGTCTACCAACTGAAACATTCGTTTATAAATATTTATATACATTTGGATGATATCAAATGGCAGGGATTTTCAGAATCTAGTAATCGAAACATACCAGTATGCTACAATTTCACCCTGTATTTTAACTCAAATTAACAGGTCGGGTGTAGGCAACATACATTTTACCTTGGACAAGGGTCGTTGCCGAGTATAGTCGAACCGCGCTTCACGTCATCTCGGTAATAGAGCCACTTCGCAATTAAGGTCACCGTAGCAGAGACACAAATTAGTTCCATATTCAGTAAAGTGAAAGTAGCCCCACTATTGTGTTAAACTTTAAATTTAAAATTACATTTGCCCAGTCCGAAGTGAATAGTGAACGTCCAATTCAGATATGATTTAGTATACACAACTCAATCATAGGCCTAATCAAAAACATATAAGCCACTCTGTTGTTCATGATTGCTAGGTAATAATGCATGTTACATTGATTCACAATGTATAAATAACTACTTACTTACCAACGGTTGTTAGAGCTGCGCCGCTGCTCTTAGTATTGTAAAAACCTCGGCGAATACGCGGCTACCGTCGAATTCCGTCGCTACGTGGCAAGTCACGTGGTTCCATATAAAGTCGGTCGATAGCGATGCCGTCAACACAGTACACGTTACGTGATTACGCATTTCACAAAACGCTGTCGCAAGGAGCAATGTACACAAATAACCGATTATTGTCTGGACTGTGATCGCTAGGTGGCGTCAGCGGCGGTATTGCTGATTTGGGTCGCGGGCAGAATTGAACGCTTGTACAAACTTACAGGCAGTCCCTTTGACTATTAATCAGCATATAGATAATAAGCAAAAACAACAACCAGAGTGAACAAATCGAAATGTTAAATGACAAAATAAGCTAAAACAAATTGCACCCAAGCGAGACAGATAAATATCTGCATAGGCCTCGGAATCGGGGGGCTTTGGGTGCACAGTCCCCATGTTGAGAGAGGGGGCTTAATTCCATAAATATTGAGATATATTATTTTGTTTACTGTGAGTTGTAGTTGGCACCTCGAAGTAAAAAAAAATTAAATGTGGAATATTTAAAATAAAATATCATAAATTACCGTTAAATTGCACAACACACCTAGCTTGTACCTTTTTCCGTGGCAGTATTGATAACGCAATTCACAAAATTTTGGAATAATTCCCTAAGGACGAGAGGTTAATTTTTGATCTTCTTATGACCCGGAAAAATAAACCGCCGCTTATCGTTGCAGCTTCCCGATACCGCCGTCATATATACTTTCGTATAGATTTAATAATAATAATAATAATAACAATAATTTAATGGAGGACACTGCGGACTTACGTCTAACTCTTGCTGCAATCGTGGTCCATTTATCTGAGCCGAATGCGTGACGTAGGACCATCTCCAGCGATATATCACAAATCAACGAAAACTATCGGTTGTTAGTCTTTTAAATCAGGCAGTACAGTTCTAATTATAACAACTCGCTAACAAAATATTATTAATTTATTGATCTACTAACTGAAGCATGCTATAGAGTCAGTTATTTGTTTGACAACAAATAGCAAGTATTTCTTGAATATACTAATCAAAACACCCTAGACTACATGCAACATTTTCATTCTCCGTTAAGTTGGCAAATTCACAGGCAGGACGTAGACGAATCCATTTTTGCTTGGACAAAGGTCATTTCCTTAGATACCCCAATGGAACTTCCAGTGGTTAGTTCAACTGTGCAGGTGTCATTTAGGTCTAGTGTAGAATACAACTCAATTATAATATAAAAACGTATAGTCAGTCGGTCAGTATCCGTCCATCTCCGTGATGTGTCCCCTGAATCTCGCCAGATCTCGCCCCTAGATGCGGCGCCGTCTCGGTATGACTCACGAGAATGAACGTGGCTTCCAAGGCAGATACGTTAATAATTGTCTTTCATTGGTCAATAACCGCCCAGACCATATCATACTACAAATAGCCTTTTTACGCGGCACGATGATTTTTTTCGTACGAATATTGCAAATATTTCACTAAAACCGATTTGTCTAAACATTTGTTTGCATAACACGAAATAAATAAGTTGAAGGAAATTACATTACATATAAACTGTTTTCCTTCTTGTCCACTGTGGTCAGCGTTGCAACCGCTGCTACCAGGATTGTAGGGTCTTACTCTAGAGTACTTCATACATGTCTTCATACTTGGCCCCATACGGCTGATTTTAGGCGAATGCACGGCTTTCAAGATATTTTATTGAATTTATCAAAAGAATAGTTTGTCATGTGATCTATTATAAGGGGCCATGAAACATAGACAATCACAGTAAAATAAATAGAACTCACATTGTTACACCCCCACCCCACCCCACCCCACCCCACCCCACCCCACCCCACCCCACCCCCACACACACTCACACCTGTACAATGACGACGGTAATAAGGAGGATATATCACTTCGGTTAACAATTTCGTAACTTGATAGCAGTTATACAGGCAGCCTCTTTTTACAATTAGTCAGCATATAGACGATATACAACATGGGAACAAACACCGGTGAAAGCTGACTGACGAAATCAGCTAAATAAAAAAAACAATTGCAGATCAACAAGTATATATCTCCCGCCTTCTCAGTCCGAGCTGACCTTTATGTAAACAAACTCTTTTAGTTCTCCAACCTTATTATAGTTAACTTAAATTAGCCTAGTAGATGCACAAACCTATGCATCAATACAAGCACAGATACATATCTGCCAATGAACCCACATTGGAAGTTACAGTTTCAGAAAATGTTAAAGTAATTACCTTAACATTTTCTGAAACTATAACTTCCTTTCATACAAAAAACGCAAGACTTATTTGTTTGAAATTTCATCCCCACCATAAATTGTTGGCTGTCATTGTTCTTCATGATTTTGTTTATTGGTTCTTGCTTGGTGCGCTTCTGAGCTTGGGGTATAGGCGCTACAGAGGTATATTGTTATTATTAATATTATTCGAATATAGAATAATTTTTATGTCACAGTTCAAGTGACATAATTACTTAATAACTATTGCATAATTACATGTTAGTTATAGCACCATTGGACAAAATGAAGTGCAATACTTATACTATTTACCCTTTATATAATTTAACTTATATTAATAACATGACGAAAATAATAGTTGGCTGAACATAAAACTACTGCATACATAAATAAGCACAAGACCATTGTCAAATTCAAAAGTGAACAACGCATTTTATAAAGCTATCTCTAATCACTGCCGATCAAAAGAAAATATTAGAGCATTAATTAGAAAAACCGACTGTCAATCCAACATATTTCAGTCATGTTTAACATTCAATTGAATGTTTAATTAATTTACATTGCTGACGTCACTGGTTCTTCTTCCGTTGCAGGAGCCT
Source organism: Paraescarpia echinospica (assembly GCA_020002185.1). Taxonomy (NCBI): domain Eukaryota; kingdom Metazoa; phylum Annelida; class Polychaeta; order Sabellida; family Siboglinidae; genus Paraescarpia; species Paraescarpia echinospica. Next base: position 41,838,425 of record CM034540.1, on the reverse strand, counting down.
TCCTCATCCCGTACGTTCTCATGCTGGCGTTGTGTGGACTTCCGGTCTTCTTTCTCGAAGTCTCCTTCGGTCAGTTCGCCAGCCTCGGACCGCTCTCCATATGGAGGGTGAATCCACTCTTTAAAGGTACGGTGCTTGTTTATTTACATGTTGTTTATAATATTTGTAATACTAGAATAGTTGAAGGTATACAATCCGCCAAATTGCTTTTCCGTAATAGTGTTCACACTTTTGAAAGGGAGTAAAGTGTAAAGCGCTTTGAGCAGTCCTGCGGATTGGGTACTGCGCTATATAATAACTTACCTTTTACTTTACAATGTCCATACATGTTGTTACGACCCTTCTACATTCACATAAAATATGAATAATACCTGCCATTTTTCAGACCATTTAACTGATTTGTGTAGATAATTTGGTGGATTTTGTTTATCCACATAACCTTTGATATTTCTACACACGTGTCTTGTCCGCCTATGTCAGTATTTTTTGTATTATCCTAGAAAAATACAAAAAAATCCATCCCCGGGTCACGCTACATAACATACAAAGTGATATGAACACATGAACTTAACTGACACGAAGTGTTACTAGGTGTGTGCGTGGCCATGACGTTAGTGACAATCTATGTGAACTCTACTTCACCGTTGTGTTACTAGGAGTGGGCGTGGCCACGATTTTAGTCACAGTGTTTGTGAACTCTACTATTACGTTGTGTTACTAGGAGTAGGCGTGGCTAATGTATTACTGACAGCCTATATGAAATGTACTACTACGTTGTGTTGCTAGGGGTGGGCGTGGCCATGGTGTTAGTGACGGTCTACATGAACCTGTACTATTACGTTGTGTTACTAGGAGTGGGCGTGGCCATGGTGTTGGTGACGGTCTACGAGAACTCTACTATTACGTTGTGTTATTAGGAGTAGGCGTGGCTAATGTATTACTGACAGCCTATATGAAATGTACTACTACATTGTGTTGCTAGGGGTGGGCGTGGCCATGGTGTTAGTGACGGTCTACGTGAACCTGTACTACTACGTTGTGTTACTAGGAGCGGGCGTGGCCATGGTGTTACTGACGGTCTACGAGAACTCTACTATTACGTTGTGTTACTAGGAGTAGGCGTGTCTAATGTATTACTGACAGCCTATATGAAATGTACTACTACATTGTGTTGCTAGGGGTGGGCGTGGCCATGGTGTTAGTGACGGTCTACGTGAACCTGTACTACAACATCCTCGTCGCCTACATCTTGTACTATTTCTTCGCGAGCATGGCCAGGGAAGTGCCGTGGGCTCACTGCGGCAATGCGTGGAACACCTACCGCTGTGTAGCCTCGTCCATGTACGCCAATAAGACATTGCTCAACTCATACATAGAAGGTAAGTCGTGGTCATATTTACGATGTAAAGTGAGGTATAAGCAAACTGTCCATCATTCGGGTAGCACTTCATTCACACAGACACGTAGATGATGTTGGTTATGACGTATGAAGAGCTCCACAGATCGGGACCACGCCTAACTTCGTTAATGATCGATCTAGGTCTGGCAAAAATCGTTACAATGCCCTTAAACAAAGTGGAATTTTGACAAATAAACAACAGTATGACGTTAATTTTTTTCATAAAAGGTGCCATCTAGGAGGAAACGGCTGTGTGCGCGGTAGCGCGATTATAGTTAGAAACTGCGTTTGTACGTGTGTGTTTTGCGTGTACAAAATTATCATATTTATTCGAAATAAAAAAACTTGTATATTTGATATCCTCTTAATCTCCTTGTCATTATAGGCTTGTCAAACCACATTCTTTGAAACGTTTTCGTTTGCTAAGGTTCTTCAGTCATGTAAACATTTTAATTGCTCTTCACTATAACAATAAAATATAAACAATGTCTCGTTGCAGATAACAACATCACGAGAGCAGACCTAAAGACACCGAGCGAGGAATACTTCTAGTACGTATACAGTCTATCGACACAAACACACTGCTCGTGCTACATGTATGTCAATATAATGGGTTTTTACTATGGACTGTACTGGGCTTAAGCCGAGTCTGTCGGTGACAATGGACTCGATTTGAACACCGGATTCTGGCGATGTTACAGCTGTAATTGACTGTGATGTTTGTGCCGCAGTCGGAACGTGCTACAGATCTCTAGCGGCATTGACGAGCCGGGCACCATCGTGTGGAGGCTGGCCCTCTGCCTCCTCCTTGTGTGGATCATCATCTTCCTCGTCCTCATCAAAGGCATCTCGTCTCTCGGCAAGGTTTGACGTCATTCCTAATGCCCCTCACAGCCTCAGACCTTTAGCCAGGTATAGAAATTGTCCAATTTACCAGATCTCATTTTTTACTTAGCAGTTATGCTCATAAAAAACCCGTTACACGTGTATCAGTTATTGGTGTCGGAACGTGGTGAATATTCAGAGGGCTGAGGTTCTCCGAAAACCTCCAACTGCAGCCCCGAAGGCACTCCGAAAGCCACAAACTGCACCCCTCTATTGAGACTCGCAGAATACTCAAACTTCAAACTACACCACTGCACTCGCGTTCACATGTAGTACAAGTCACGTTTTATGACAACGCAAACACTGTTTTGACCATAATTATTTTATTATTATTATTATTATTACTGAAAAAATGAAACCACGTTGTGATCCATCACAAAATCATGGTGTCTAAAAATATAAGCCATTATTTGAAAAATAACGGGTCTCTGGCTAAGACTAAGCCTGCGACCACCCACCCATCTAAAGTAAAAATGTAAGGTCTTATGTAGCGCGGTATCTAATCCTTAGGACTGCTCAAAGTGAATATACAAAGTCGTACTTTCAAACAGCCGTATTTTTAACTTTTTGTTATTACGTGTACTGGTACCATCACCTTTTCCAAGTTGAACGTGTTGCTGACAACCAACAAGTGTTGAACATATGTGTGTGTCATTACGTCACGTTGCTGTGTGCGGGAGGAATGACAGTCTCGTTCTGGCTTGCAGGTCGTGTACTTCACTTCCACCTTTCCCTACCTCATGATGACAGTCATGATAGTACGCGGCGCGACGCTAGAGGGCGCAATGAAAGGCGTCATGTTCTACCTAAAACCGCAGTGGCACCGTCTGCTCGAGTCAGAGGTACGTCACAGGAAGTTAACACGTTCCTGTCATGTGCACTTAATCCTGCATATTCAACTGGTTGAATCCAGCGCGAATCCATTTCTTTAGTGTCCGCAATATGTAGCGCGTGGATATTATAAAAACATCCGCAGTTAATAAAAATGCTTGTGGTTGTCCAAAATGTATGTTCAAAAAAATTAGTTTGTTGTCTTGTGTGGCAATTTGCTGCTAAAGTAAATTGTCGGGCCGACATTGTACTTGTCGGCCACGTGGTTTTCGAGAGAGCAAGGACCGTCGACAACATCAACACAGAACGCCGAACACAATCATATCCCATATTCACGTGAAGATTCCTATTGAATTAAATTAATGCTTGGTCCAACTTTAAATAAGTTGATGATTTATCTGACAAATTTATCTAAGATACACAAAACGGATGCACAAACGAACTAGCACATTGTAGTGGATATAAGGCAGGTTTGCTTATAGAAAATTCAATTTCAAATGAGACCAGCTAAACATTTGAATTGAGGATGCACCTTTAATGTTTTATTATAAGCTATGACCACGTCTTATGTTTTACAGGCCATAGTGTAATTGCTAATTGCTGCATGCTGTACATTTAATATATATATATATATATATATATACATTACAAATTATAGTTATAATATGCAGTCAATTCTGTATATGTATATATATATATATATATATATATATACATATACAGAATTGACTGCATATTATAACTATAATTTGTTTTTATTCGTTTTTGCCATAAATGTCACCGCCATTAGTATATCTGTCATGATGATGACGATGACAATAATGATGATCATCATCATCATCATTAGTGTCATCGTTATCAGCGTCATTATCATAATCATCATTATCAACATCATTATAGTTATCCTCGCCATAGATATCATCAAACTAAAATTAATATATTGTTTGGTTTCTGCGTTAATTACTTTGTTTTGTTACCTCGTTTGGTCAAAATAATATTTCATGTTCCTGTTCGTCGTCATCATCAACATTACATCAACATCACCGCTATAGTCTTCGCCATCATTACCGTCAACCACCTGAAGTCATATTATTGTTTATGTCGACGTCACCGCCATCGGTGTCGTTGCAACACCATCGCCGTCGTCTTCAGGCAGTGGTGTTCTAGTTCTAGTTGTTTCCAGCCCTCGGCAACGTTCTATTAACTGACTAGTCTGTATTATTGTGGTTACAATGTAATGGTCGTATGAGGTCTCATTCAACTAGTCAGTCTTTGGTGTGATGTGTTGTCACTCAGGTGTGGAGCGACGCGGCGGCCCAGATATTCTATTCACTCAGCACGTGTTCTGGCGGACTCATCGCCATGGCCAGCTACAACAGCTTCCGCAACAACAGCTACAGGTGCGTTGGCAACCATCCACACGCACACACACACACGCACGCACAAGCACACGCAAACACATACACACACACACGCACACAAATGCGCACGTGCACACATGCGCACACGCACGCACACACTCACACGCACGCACAAGCACACGCAAACACACACACACACACCGCATTCACCAATTACTCCCTACCGGTCGCTCAATGCGTACCATTAGATATATGTTTCAAGCAATGTTAAAACCACAGCATACAAGTTCAGGTACAATTGATAAACCTTTACAGATGTAGTATACAAGTGTGTCTCGCACCGGGTATGTGGTGGTGTTGTATACTATCCTATATTTGTTTACTTTACAGAGACTCCATCCTCATCCCCGTCGTCAACTGCATGACGAGTGTCTTCGCCGGCTTCAGCATCTTCACTGTGCTCGGCTACCTGGCGCAACAGAAGGACGTGGAAGTGAAGGACGTCGCAGCGGGCGGTCGGTGTCACCTTACCTAACCTTGCCTATCCTCTTCGAGCCTTGCAGCCCACAAGGATGCTGTGCAACTCCGCCATCTCGCCCTGCCAACGGCTACGCGTCTTGCTTTGCTCCAATTTGTCCATCCCAGTAAAGGTTCACAAAACTGCGGAACTCCACGATCCCCCTGACTACCGGTCTGCAGTTGGTTTCGTTTTTTTTCCACAGCGGTTCGCAGTGTTGATTTGGGGCGACCCACTTTTCTTGTTCCTCCCGGCGTCCACGTTAGTGCTGTCAGGCAGTGGTTGTCATTTTCCTCAGCACGTGTCCGATCATCCATTTCCATTTTCTTCTTTGTAATTCTGTGCTGATCCTCTCTACTGCTGTTTGCGTGTCACACGTTCACATTTTCATTGCAGTATATATATATATATATATATATATATATCGATACGCCAACTTAGGAGCTGTATAACAAGATCTCCTCCCAGGCGCTGAGGTCCACTCGCTTCTTTCTATGTCCGTTCGCTTCCTATTGACCTCCGATATACCCATTGTTGATGTGTTACAGAATGTAAAACGATGATTACTTTGACTTATTTAATTGCGTGTTTTTATGCTTTTTCTAAATGGCCTGCTTGGGAGAATTGGATGGTGAACAACTATCCTCCAGAGGGCGCCATTATGGGAACGAGTTTTAAAACAACAACATAACATAACAATAGATAATCGAGCTTATCATAACCGCAGCCCTTGGTTTGTAGTTCCATTATGGTGTTAGCTAGTTCTGCATTTTACACACGTATAAGATAAAACAATATTTCGTTACGTGCATAGGTGTCAACAGTACCGCTTTCGGGCGGGAAATCCCGCTTTTTATTGTCGGTCCCGCTTTCCCGCTTTTCTGTGAAAATGTCCCGCTTTTTTGTACATTTCGCCTCCGAAAAAATCGACGATAAAATTTATTTATTTATAGTGCGCTGCTAGTTGTAAGAAAGTATCTGTGGTCGCGAAAGAACTTTTTCCCGCACGCGCGTCACGTGACTTCGCTATTCAAGCCTAGAGCGATCTGCCTGCACACGGACAGTCTGGACTCGTTCTGGGGTGAGATGGGGAAGCTGGTGGCAGGAGGTGAACCGCGATATCCCCATCTGTCCCATCTGATGAAGATGCTGCTTGTTGTGCCTTCAGTGAGCAGTGAGAGAGTATTTTCTCGGTGCGGAAGATCGCCACCAGCTTTCGCTCTGAGCTGGGTCGGGATACCTTGTGCGCACTGCTCAGTGTAAAACATTCTCGCGCGCCAGGGATCGCTGCTGCTGATTACGTCAGTGCCAGCCAGCAGTACCACCTAGCTGATCGCTTTGCGAAACTCTCAATTTAAGCTCAGCCTATGAAATCGCTCACTATATCAGTGGTTCTCGGCAGGTCAGGTGGTCATAATAAAACTAATATCAACCAACCGTGGTTCGTGTTACATGCAATGTTTAGGAAGTATTAGTAATTAGTCGAATACACGATACCGCTCAGGTGTCCGTGCTAATGGGCGAACGGGTAATTATATATTGGGATTCCCAGAAGTCGTTTATCCGTCTTCAAACTTCCGCACTTCGCGTAGGAGATATGCCAGGGCTTGTTTTGCATGGCAAACATCCCTGGCTTGCGAGGATGGTGTAAAGTGGAATTGTGATGACTGCGCAGCCGACTTCCAGTGCACTGCGAAGCTTCTACGCTGTGCCAAGTCGGCGACCTACATATACAATCAGGGACACTGCAGCAAATGACTGCACCTGTGATAACTGTTTGATAATTAGTGTATCGCAATATAAGGCCAAGAATTGGTCACAATGAATCCCTGTCTTTCTTATTTTTTTGCATGGCTGGAACGACATTGAAACTTTTATTGTGTGATTATTAGTGCTATTTTTATTGCGCAAATGTCGTTTCCTTTAGAATTTGTGTTCACGCACTTTCCCACTTGTTCGTAAGCTGATGTTGACACCTATGTACGTGGTTATTGCAATCTAAACTGATTTATTTTAAAACCGCATTTCAACCAACTGCGGCGATGGAGAATATAATCCCCAACACTGAGGTTATCATTGGGAGTTTGAAATAAATATAAAATGTTACCTTTGTGAAACGCGTTCCGCAGTAATCGTACTTGACGGTAGCATAGTGATATAAGTGCTTAGCTGCTGTTTTACGCGAGATAATAGTGCTCATGCGATCTAGAAACTGTCTACGAATCTATGTAGTCCAGAATGAAAATAGGATTAAAACTCAGTTTTTATTATTCATTCGCCCGTCGATACACGTTGATATTTAGCAAACGTGCGCAATGACGTTGTCTCAACTGATAAGCAAACTAAAATTAATAAACTTTTTTGCGCAGGTCCTGGCCTCGTTTTCGTCGTTTACCCAGAAGGTCTCGCGACGATGCCGTTGGCGCCACTTTGGTCGGTTCTCTTCTTCTTCATGATGCTCACACTCGGCTTTAGTTCATCGGTAAGTCGCCAGGCGGTGAAGCCATACATGTAAGACATTGAACAGTCTAAAAAAACTTCTCCGAAAGTGTGAGTGCCATTTAAAATCAGCAGGGTTACGTCACACACACACGCTCGCGTGCGCACGCTCGCACTCGCACACACACACACACACACATGCGCGCGCCTGATGCAGACTAGCACGCACGCACGCACGCACGAACGAACGAAAGAACGAACGAACGATCGCGCCACAAGCAACGGGCGCGATCGCTAAGAGTACACAATATTCGCGGAGGTTGTTCCATTCTCAAATGATAGTTCTTTCTGGCCGAGATAGTGATCAATGTTTGCTTGTCACATAACAGTTCTTCCTGGCGGAGATAGTATTCAATGTTTAGCCTACTTACTATATTGTTCTTCAGTATTTTTAATGTTTGTCACGTGACAGTTCTCCCTGGCGGAGGTAGTATTCGTAGCCGTGCTCGATGAGTTCCCCCGGATGTTGCGCTCCACGCCCTATACGCCGATCATCTTCCGCGGAGTCGTGTGCATCCTCTACTTCCTTCTCTCGCTGCCCATGCTCACCAACGTAAGTGACTTCCTTCCGGAAATAACTTATCTACCTAAAGCTAACATAACTCTGTAAGCATTGAAGGGTTCTTTATGCTGACAATTTACCAACATTAAGTAGCTAAGACGAAAATTGTCTCACAAGACATGCAAAAGCTATAACCACAACCACGTCTTCGGAAGCGTTGAACCAATACTGTATTTTTTAATGTATCCGCCTCCATAGCAGAGGCACACGTTCTTCCAACGTAAGAAATGTGTTCCGTCAAAGAAAACAAGCGGAAGAAATACCTATTGAAAGAGACTATTATACAAACTGCACACAAGCAAATTATATGAAGGACTGGAAATGTAGATGACAAGATGATTGGTGCCTTGCCTTCTTCCAGGGCGGCTTCTACCTCTTCAACATCCTCGATACATACGCCGGGGGATTCCCCCGTCTCTTCACCGGAATCTTCGAACTCATCGCCATAATATGGGTGTATGGTAAGTTTTGAAGCTTAACCACAGGTGAAGGCCAACTCTTATGATATACCCGTAATTCTTATGTTATTGTTAAATAAGTAATCATACACGAAGGCAAATTCTTACCGTTTACCCGTAATTCCTACATTATTTTAAAATAATTAACCATACACGAAGGCCAACTATTATCGTTAACCCGTAAATCGTACATTATTCTAAAATAATTAACCATAAACTCTTATAGTTTATCCGAAACTCTTACAGTATTCCTAAATTTAATGGACATACATATATGACACATTTATTAAGGTGATAATGGTGGTGTGTCTATGTCTAACAAGACTTTGTCTACATACTGTATATCACTGATATGTGTACTCCGTATTTACCGAAGCTCAATGACAGAGTATATCATGTTATGAATTTAATTCGAACATGTGAGTTCTCGTAAAAAAAACTCCATTTCTCTGACTGTTGATGTTGTTGTGGCAATGTCTTCAAACAGTTCAACATTTGTGTAGGCCTAAGGTCTTTAAAATTGCGCAATGAAACAGTCAGAAAGTCGAATGTGATCCGCAGGTTTCACGAGGTTCGCAGAAGACGTTGAAATGATGATCGGTCATAAGCCAAACCTCTACTTCCGGATCTGTTGGACCGTTGTCTCTCCGGTCATCATCACGGTAAGGGACAGTATGTGTGTGTGTGTGTGTGCGCGCGTTTATGTTTGTGTGTTTGTACGTGTGCGGTTGCGAGTGCGTGCATGCTTGTCTGCGTTCGTGCGTACGTGCTTTTGTGTATTCTCTCATCTAATTAATTTAATTTATAATAATTTACACAACATATCAATGTCTGCCCATGTAAATATAATTTAACAGCGTCCGACTGTATTTATTCAGACTTCAAAAACTATACAAATATTCTTACTGTTGCCTCCAGCGTATCTACCGTAACAATCACAAATTAATGTCTTATATGAGGGAGAACATAACCGATACACCGGTAACGTTGTCGGCCAGGGCATCGTCATCTTCAAGGCGGTCCAGCACCAGCCCATCGAGATGTTCAAACAGCTGTACCCGGCGTGGGGAGATGTCCTCGGCTGGGTGATGGTCGGCTCCATCGTCGGCTGGATTCCCGTCGGAGTCGTTGTCCAGTGGTGCCGCGGCGGAGGGTTTACGGTGAGTGCTCGCTTACGACGTCACTTAGAATAATAATACTAACAGCAACAGTAATAATAATAACTAGCTTACACTCACACATAGAGCAGCAAACTAAACTAAGGGCATATTCTTCTATGATAAACTTGTAATGGCGATAACTTAGAAGTATGTGCTCTTAGTTTAGTTTGCTGCTCTTTGTGGGAGTGTAAGCTGGTTACCAACAGACCCGGAAGTAGAGGTTTGGCTTATAACCGAGCATCATTTCAACGTCTTCAGCGAATCTCGTGAAACCTGCGGGTCATATTCAACTTTCTGACTGTTTCATTGCGCAATTGTGAAGACCTTAGGCCTATATAAGATTTTACCAGTTTTTACCAGTTTTTTTTACATAGTTTGAATACATTGGCACAACAAACCATCAGTCACAGAGAAGTGGAGTTTTGTTCTACGAGAACTCACATGTTCGAATTAAATTCATGACATGACATACTTTGTTATTGAGTTTCGGTAATATTTGGAATACATATGTATATCAGTGATATATGTAGAGAAAAAGTATTGTTAGACACACACACACACACACACACACACACACACACACACACACACACACACACACACACACACACACACACACACACACCACCACCATCTTAAGGAATTTGTCATATATGTATGTCCAGTAAATTTAGTAATAATGTAAGAGTTTCGAATAAACTATAAGAGCTGGCCTTCGTGTATGGTTAATTATTTTATAATAATGCAAGAATTATGTGTAAACGGTAAGAATTTGCCTTCGTGTATTTGTTCACAGTGGTGGCCTCTGATTGGACAGCTGCTCAATTGCCCAATAAAGTAAATGAGTATCTGGCTATAGACAGTTGTTGCTATTTGTGACTGTATAGTCTTCGCCAATTAATTGCAACGTGGATGAATACTTCCCAGAGAAGTCGCCGTAGTGTTCGAATGAATAGGTCTGCCAGAGGTGAAATGTAATCCGACTTGAACAGTCTTAAGGACCGTTTACCGCGCTATACCATTGCCTCTTTGAATCATTTATTCGTGTTTCGCAGGCTATCCGTAACACAGCTCGTCCGAAAGCCAAGTGGGGCCCGGCATTTGAGAAAAACCGAACCGGACGCTATCGCACTCGCGATGTGATAGCCCTGAACACTCTGTCCACTACCTCGCTGGACATCGTCGTCACCACACAGACCAACGGTGACCTGAACAAGAACGACCTGTCAGCGACAGACGACGGCGGCTATGTCAACAATGCATATTTATAAATGAGAAAACTACATGATTCGACGCCGCCATATGACGTGGTAAAGTCAAGATTCAAGATTCAAGATTCCATTCAAGACATATATTGTCGCTAGCACGGGAACCAACCCACTAAAGTCGCTAATTGCAACGTTTCTAATATGCGCCTTTGCTTAGACTCGCTTTATGGTTTCTGTGATTAAAAAGAATAGACGACAAGAGGAACCACTCAGCCTAAATACGGGTCGTGAAGTGAAGCCACGCAATTAGTGGCGCCACCAGGCGGCAAGCTAGACGAATTATGCAGCGGCGATAATTTCTCAATACTGTCGCACGCCAGTTTCATTAAAACAGTTATGTTTGTGCGTTCGTATGTGTACACACGTTATGTTTTTAAACACTAATATATGTTGTGCACACCATCAAACAATCTTCAAAACGGGCACCTGTATGTGTTATTGTCGACATATATTAGACGCAGATCTATGCCCGCTGCATGCTGCCGTCATGGGTGTTGAGAACTGAACTGAAGTCCTTACACGTGTGAGAACTGAAGTACTTTGTTGTTTCTCCCTCTCGGTGTGGTGTTAAACAATGATTGTGGTATATGTCGCCGGTATTGTACAGATATGATGATGGCTTGCCAAGAAAATCCACTCGTTAGCTAAATTACACACGTTTTCGGCGTCTGAACACAGAAAGAAAGAAAAATATTTGATTATTTTATATCCCAAATCGTAAAGGATTCTTGTCCGTTTGAAACAGCGGCATCGCTGTCGATACCCTCCAAGTTGAGTGTAAGAACGAACAGACAGAAACATCTCCCACACTTTAGCTTACCATACGCGTTCTAAATAATGAGACACTGGTATATGGTATATGTGATTGTCCTCGTAACATCAGTCGGACTCGGAGTATACAGAACATTATCCAGACTTTTGTTTATCACAAAAGCCCTAAATATTGTACGTACACTACACAACTTGCTACTATCTCTTCCTCTGCCAATGGCTACATATAGGTGAACATTAAAATGTAATTATTATCGACTAAAGCGACTACTGGTGCGTATGCGTAGCCATAGGATGGGTACGTTGAGCGAGTTAATTCTTCCATTTATATAATCAGTTATAAAAAAAATAATGAATGTCAACAGTGAATTATAACACAACCATGCTCATTTATACATGCTTTCGGCATCTTTTGGAAAATGAAAAAAACACCTCCGGATATTTATTTCTAGAGTTTTAACAATTCGGTGCGCTGCACAAAGCGTTGCTATCGAGTCTAGGCGCCTTCGTGTAGTTCTCCTAGCTCGCCGCCGGAAGCCGCTGCTATCGGCTTCACTAAACAGCGAAATGCTTCCTCTTGCCGTCTATTGTTTTTGCAGTGATAAATAAATATAATAGAATTATCGATTTATAACGTTTGCAGGATGGCGCAGTTTCGAACATTTATCACGTAACGGTGACACTGTTTGATCGTTTGCTCCACACAAACTCCACCAACTTCCAGCACAAGGTCATATCTCATTTTGACGGGGAGAAATTGTTCTTTCACGTTGTATATGGTGTGTGCTTAGAAATGAAGTAGACACATTGTAACTTCATGACGTTCGCGGTATTTAAAAAGTGCGAATATTCATAATTTCACGGAGACCTTGTTTGACCTTCGCTGCCCACTTACCATACCAGGTAATCGCACCATGTCGTATCTCACGTAGACGGGGAGACAATAAACTTTCCAAACATCTATGACATGGCTTTTTTATGTAATTAAACAAAGTAGGTATCATAATAATTGTGCAGCCATAGTTTACCGTGGTTGGGCGAAGGCCTCAGCATGCCGTTTCAGCAAGTAGATATGCAACCATCGTAATGTTAAGACACTTGCGGAAGCGCACAATTTCGAAAAAATCGTAATTTGATGGTGACCTTGTTTGACATTAGATTCACGTTTACCGCGTTACTTGGCAGTTCTACGACAGGCCTCGTTGTGTCGCGGAGATGTAGTGCTTCTAAATAAAATAACATTTGGGTGTGTGTACGGGGGGGGGGGTCGGGGTATTTAAGTCGGTCCGTTAGGTGATGCCTACCGCTTGCCTACTGAGGCGATAAAGAAAAATCGTGTTATACTGGTCCGAACTAATTTGCATAATCACACACACACACACACACACACACACACACACACACACACACACACACACACACACACACACACACACACACACACACACACACACACACACACAACACACACACACACACACAGAAAGCACCCAGAAACTAAACAGAAGTTAGAATCACTGGAAAATGCAATACTATTTGGAGATAACGGTTATGGTAAACCACTAATATGATTTTATTCAATTCAAAAAAATTGCTAATCAGATTTTAGAGGAATCGATGCATTTTGCCATCAACAACTAAATGGCATTTAGAATAATTGTGAAACTCAAAAAATAATTGGGTATATAATAAACGTTGGAATGCCGCCCGCAGCAGTCCTCCCCACCAGTATATCGTAAAGCGCAGTGGCGCAGTGCCTAGAACATTTCCGTCTTCGTTGCTCCAGTGCACTCAGTCGAATGAATGAGTATTTGTGTACGAACAATCTTCGCACATTAACTGCAGTCTGGCTTAATGCTTTCCAGAGAAGTCGAGACGGTGTTCCATTGAATAGGTCTGCCAGGGAATAAATGGTAAAGCGCATCGAGAAGTCCTGAGGACTGGATACTGCGCTATATAAGTAGATATCCAAGAGAAGTATAGATTACTTCTCCTGGTTTACTTTTACACACAAAATAAAATGCACACACAGAAAATACGACTATTTAAAGACTAACTGGTGTATCGTAACGCGCTTACAGGCCCTACTAGACGAAATGTTAGCAAGTTAGAGAGAGAGAGAGAGAGAGAGAGAGAGAGAGAGAGAGAGAGAGAGAGAGAGAGAGAGAGAGAGAGAGAGAGAGAGAGAGAGAGAGAGAGAGAGAGAGAGAGAGAGAGAGAGAGAGAGAGAAAGACAGAGAGAGAGAACGAGAGAGAGGGGGGGAGAACGAGAGAGAGAGAGAGAGAGAGAGAGAGAGAGAGAGAGAGAGAGAGAGAGAGAGAGAGAGAGAGAGAGAGAGAGAGAGAGAGAGAGAGAGAGAGAACGTCGAAAGCTACGTCTACCTGGTACAGCGATACAGCATCAGAGAGAAAAAAACAAGACAAGGAGATTCAAAGAAGAATCCCGGCCGGATGGACTACATTCGCCAAACACCGCGACATCTTCAAAGGTAACTTTGGAACCTGCTTGAAGAGACAAGTCTACAACTCATGCGTACTTCCAGCGATGACGTACGGCGCGGAAACATGGACACCCACCAACCAGGCAAAGAACAAGCTAGCACCCGCACAAACAAAGATAGGAAGAAGTATGTTAAACATCAGAAATCGGGAGAGAAAAACAAACATCTGGATAAGAGAGAAAACAAAGGTCATAGACGTGATAGAACAAATCAGAAGACAGAAGTGGACCTGGGCAGGGCACATCAGCAGACTACGAGATAACCGATGGTCATTACGTATCACAACCTGGAGACCTTACGAAGGGAAACCATCTAGAGGAAGACTGGTGAGGTGGTGGGGACGAACTAGACGAGTACTGGAAAGGCACCATCTGGCAGAGGAAAGCGCAAGACAGGCAGATCTTGAAACGACATGCTGAGGCCTTCGCCCAACCACTGGACACTACGGCTGCACAATGATGATGATGAATATATATATATATATGTATATATATATATATTTGTGTTAATCGCCACAAGAAAATTATCAAGCAATAAGCAACCGTGATGTTTACACATTTAATGCGTTGGGTCTTTTACTAACCGAACAATGTCAGTGAGGCAGGTATTTTGAATAGTTTCGAAAGCGTAGTATTAACTGATGACACACTACTCTTATTATTGTTTTATTTTAAAGTTAGCTTGAGAGCCAATCATGACCTTCACCCATAATTGCGGCTATAAACGCACTGTGATAACCGAATGGTTCGCACTAATTAATGAAAATAATTATCTTAGAAAATGGTCGCTAGATGTCGCTACTGTTTTTTTTTTTTTTACGCAAAGCCAACAAAATCTGTGAGGCCCCTGTCGGCCTTATGGCATTGATACACACAATTCTCTAAGTACTATATTTTTAAAAACATTAACAATACCAGTCTCCAAAGACGTACATTTGAAAAGCTCGCGTCAACGCAAGTTACGTAGAATTCTTTGAATTGAATTGAATTTGTATTCAACGTAGACATATATACAAGATTTAACAAGATTTAACAAGATTGCCACCCAGAAAATTAACTCTGGGTGGCAGGTGGACAAGAAAACCTTTTGGCTCATCGAGAGTCCAACCAATTTAAGATGCTGCCGTACATAACATATCACAATTGAACCAAACATAGCATCCGTATGCTGTGAATACCTAACAACTATATACAATCAATTTACAAATAAGTTAAAAAGCATGAAGTTTTAAAAATGTATATTTTGTATTACCTATTAATACTTTACCATCTTATCTTCTTATAATAAAAAACACAGTTGACTAGATTTAGTTTAGCAACCTTAAGTTGCTTACTGCATATTATATACAGTATATTCAATTATACATCAATCAATAGTTGTCTTTAGTACAATGTGTTTGGATACACCACAAACAGATAACTAAATTGTTTATTGGTAATAATTAATACAAACTTTCATATTTTGAAGGATAATTATTTTGTAATTATTTTTAAACTGACAAAACGTCCTGCATGTCTGCAGGTCTGGATGTAATTGATTCCATAATTTAGGACCTTTAATACAAGCAGCGTTATGTGCCGTTCTAGTATATTTTATTTTGTAATTATTGTTTGTTTAGAGTATTATGATTGTGACTATCACACACTCTCTTAAAGTAACTCAATAGATAATCAGGAAGGAAATTGTTATGGATCTTAAACATGAACAACATATTGTTGTAGTCGATCGTATCATATACACACAGAGTTTTAAATTACTGAAAAATTTATCTTGAGTGTGACAGGTACCCTTCATGTTTACACATTCGTACAGCCTCTTTTCTGGAGCACATGGAGAAGTTGTATTGGGCTCTTATAAATACTTCCCCCTACTTCACACCAGTAGTTCAGGTATGGCATGATAAGAGTGCAGTACAAAGCATATAACGCATTACTATTCAACAGGTATTCAACTCTTCATGACAGACACATTCTTAGCAATTTTATTTTTTTATTCCCTTAATGTGGTCAGTCCAATTCAATTGTTAGTCAATGTAAACACCAAGGAATTTCGTAATATATACTCTTTCAATATTAATGCCATTTATGCTAACTGTGGGATTGTTGACAATCTTCTTCTTACTTAGTACCATAAAATGTGTTTTTGAAACATTTAAAGATAGTTAGTTTGCATTAAACCATGTGTTTAATTTATTTAATTATCTAGACATAGTTTTGCACATTTCTGATATACCATCACCTGTGTACAAGAAATTTGCGTCATCAGCAAATATTAAATATTTCATCATAGGTGATACTTTACACATGTCAATGATGCCATTAATATACTGAATAAATAAAACTGGTCTTGATATAGAACCTTGCAGTACACCATATGTTATATTTTGGCAAGTTGAATATGCGCCATTTGTAGAGATGTACTGTTTTCTGTTGTTCAGGTAGCTGCGTAACCAGCTATATGCTACACCTCTAATGCCATAATTTTATAATTTGTTTTAGCAGAATGCTGTGGTCAACTGTATCAAAAGCCTTCTTTAAATCTATAAATGCTGCCATTGAATACTGCGAAGCTGTTGATATTTCTTCTACAAGTTCCAGTATTGCCACTGACGTTGCGTGTTTTTTGTAAATCCTTATTGACCATTATACATTCAAAAAAGACATGAGTCTACTATGACATATCCTTTCTAATATTTAAAAAAATTGAGGTAACACTGATACCGGCCTGTAGTTTGAGAATTCTTGTGGGTCACCAGTTTTGAATATAGGGATTTTAAAGGTTTTAGAATATATGGTACCCAGTTTAACCAGGCACATGCCAATATCATCATTATCTTTTTAGTTTTTGTTTATAGCATCATTTACTAGTGACATTATCCCATCATTAGTAACAGGGTTAAGAAATAATGTCTCCTCTATCTTTTCATTCAGATAACGGTTGAAGTTAATGTCGCATTTAGGTATAATCTTAGCTAGTGCAGAACCTATATTTGAAAAATATATTAAAACCATTTGTGATATTCTTTTATTTTATTTGCTTTATCTTTAAACTGAGTAGGGTATTCAGATCCTTTTTTTCTTTTTATTAATTAGAGTATATAAAATTCTCCAAGTTTCTTTCATGTTCTTCTTGTTTAATTCTAATCGGAATACTATTGTTTTTCTGTATACAAGTGTATCTCAATATGGCTGTCAGTTTATTTTTTCATATTTCTTGTATTTTTCATGTTTTGCATCTGTTCTGTTTTTTTAAATTGTCTATATATAACAGGGTTTTTTCATTCGTGCATTTAAAAAAAGAATTTGTCATCCATGGTTTATCTTGTCTCTTTTGTGTTTGTTTTATGTGTATGGCTACTGATGTGACAATTTATGTTATAAAACTTTGTAAACAAGTTGATAAATTTATTTTATGTAATGTTGACATCTTCATCTGTCACAATGTCACCCCAATTACATGTCTCTAGGTCTTTAATGAGAGCTCTAATTGTCTCTACATTAACTACTCTCTTCTTGATGTGTTCCATTTTTGGTTTCTTGGTGTATGTATTCAGACATTATATATATAGGCAGATGGTCACTTATGTCATTTATTAAGATACCACTTTGCTTCTGGGAACTCAAATCTGTTGTAAAAATATGATCAATTAGAGTTTTTGTGCAACGTGCAATTCCAGAGGGTCTAGTTATCAGTGGGTGTAACCCAAAACTGTGTAACTGATCTACAAAATTATTTGTATCAGCATGTTTTTTATACTGTAGTAAATCAAAATTAAAGTCACCACATAAATATACTGTTTTAGTTTGACATTTACTAAAAATTTAATTTATATGTTCATTTAACAATGTTGGATGTGTGTTATGTGTTCTATATATGCAACATATGATTATTGTTTTACCATTTTTCAAACTTACCTCTGCAGTTATAATTTCAGCACACTTATCACTACTTCTGATAGAAGGGGAACATTTATGTTATAATGATTTTTTTAGGCCAAGTTATTCAGAAAAACGGCCCCACCGTCATGGACTTGGCAAATGGAAATAGACGCCGGCACAATAATAATGCTTATGTCTACCCACATGCCAACAGCATAGCAATACGACTATTGTTTGACACTTATACCATCTGCACTATCACGACTAGGGCCTGCCGCCTATCGATGGACGTGAACTTCACATTCTCTCCAACCTTCGACGACATTTCTGCTAGTATAGATTAAAGGGGTGACCTGATTTGAGAAACTGGTGAGATACACAGATAAGCATAAAAATCTTCTGATAAAACCTACATGCAGTCCACGCTGAGGCTCGCCGAAATCTAGATTTGCACTCCCCCCCCCCCCCACCCCAACGCCCGTAAAAACCCATATCGAGACTCGCAAAAAACCCACAAATTGCGCCCCCACTAGAGACTCGCCCACAAACCCCCCCGGTTCCGACGCCTATGACTACTGGTATGATGGAATGGTGAAGGAGTTGTGTGGTAGCCACTTTACAGAATTGCTTTTAATGGAATTGTCAAACAGATTGTGAAGAGAGTGGCCGTTTTCAAGCCATTTCGGAGAGATTGACACTTCGAGGGGTTTTGCACTCACTTCTACCGTCTAGAATCGAGAGAGCGTGTGTACGTGTGAATGTACGTGGCTAGGTAAAACTTTTCATCCTGGACCCTCTGCATTAGGCGCCAAACCTTCAGGGCTCATCTACGAACGGAGAAAACAGTAATATATTATTTTTTTCGAAACCGAAAGTATTTTTGTTAGTGGTCAATTTACGTAAATATCAATGACTTCGTGTTTTTTGTAAACATTGCATACTCGCCACGTTTGCGTGTATGTGCGTGTGGTGTACGAGCATGTGTAGTAGTGTGTGTGCATACCGGTATAAACGCACGCACGCACGCACGCACGCACACGCACACACGCAAACGCAAACGCAAACAAGCACACACACACACACACACACACACACACACACACAAACACACACGCACGCGCGCGCACACACACCGGCCTATTATATATGTGTTGGAGAGACGGGAGATGCGCTGTCACTGCGCACACTGTTACGTTGGGGCGGGCACTGAGAGAAGCGTGTCCATTTACTTTCCACTCCAGTGAGCACACGTCAATCAAAACCCGCCACACACTTAAACGGGCGCGTTGGCAGCCTGTACTGACGCAAGCCGGGGGTCAGTTGACGACGTGTTCACGCAGGCTACGACCGGGCCCGGATGAGGAACACTACCTGTTCCACACAGCAGCGTTAACATAACGGCTCTCATAGGTCAGGTGAACACTGCCCTTTACAACTAGTTAACAGGCAGTACCGCAGTGTTAACTACGAGACAATTCCTGCGGGCGCAAAACTGTCGATTCTGTCGCTATGAGACTCGCTGCACCAGGTACGTGTTCGGGGCAGGGTAACCGGTTATTAAATTGGTGTGTCAGTGTAAAAAGGTCGGCCCTTTCCGTAGTGAATCGGGGAGTTGAGGAGGCACTGAGAATAGCTGTCACACTGAGCATGTTACGGTATACCGTTGCAACAACCAACGCCACCGCTGCAGCCTTGATATTCAGCGAACACCTTTTGCGCGCCCCATGTTATTTAACTTACATTTAGACAGGTTGGATTGTCAGAGCATGCCGTTAGCTATCGTCGCGTTGCAGTACGCTACAATAAAATGTTCGCCAGTGTTTTATTGTAAAAATAAGGGTGTGGCCTAAGTCCTTATGTAGTGCGGTAGACCTGCCCCCATATTAGTAAAACCATGGTTAAGTACGTAACGCCCACTTTTCAATGTGCAGTTAGCTTTAGGCCTACTGAAGGGAATATGCAATTTTACAGGAACATTTTCACCGCCTTGTTTTTTTATTTATTAATATAATGTTCTCAAGACTGCAATAAATATATTGAAGGCGCATTGCTTGTCAAATTGCTTTTAATAAGTCCGAATCAATGTTCGCAATTTTAATTTCTCTTATAATAATAATAATAAACATTCTGTATTCACGATAACCTTATAAAATATATATTTTATCTTTCTAAAGGTCATGAGTTTGAAACATAAATGTACAGATAAAATTATGTATAACTACTAAACAAATTAAATTAATGTAAAAAAAGTGCAGATTGTAGACAACTATACCTATTTTAGCAATAGAACAGACGCTAGAAAGTTGAAGGTCGTGATGTTCTTACGTCCAGGAAAAACAATTCAGCAAATGGCTTGAATAATTACCACACTCTCTGATTCCTGTAACGAAACAAACATTTTCGGTTTAATAAGACAAGTCTATTTAACCGCTTCTATAACTACTCCTTCAGAGGGGTCACATTATTATGGCCACAACAATGTCACCCGCCATTGTTTTTGTGTGTCAAGAGCCCCACAACGTGGACTCATTCGACCGTGACCACTTTAATCACCCCATTTTGTTATTAGGTTGATTGTCACACAATGCTGCGTTGATTGCATAAGTGGTGGGGGTCAAATCACCGCACATCGGTCACAATCGCAATCACAATTAATCAATCACAATAATTCATTGCCCCTGGGAGGAAAATTCATTTGGAGTGTAGCAACATATTAAAACAAAACAAAACAAATGTAAATGCAATACAAAAAAAATTGTAATACAAGTTATATCGGTTAAATAAATAAATAAGTTAAAACGAGTTAAATATGTTAAATATGTTAAACAAGTTGCGAAAGTAAAAAAAGTGTGGCTGGAATATGTATTACAATAGCACCTTGATCCAGGGGTCGAAATAACATGGGGGTCACTAGTATTACTATTAGTAAGCGTAATCGACAAGAGGAATGGTTCTCAGTTGAAGCGAATCACATTTTGAACCATCGTATCTACCAACCAACGCCAGGAAACGCGAACCAGGATAAAAGCTCCATCAATTATTAACATACCTCAGTTAACCGACTTATATACTTATATTATCGTGGCAAGTCTGCTTCTCCAATCACATCGAACGTGGTGCCTAATTCTGCTATCTTCCTGCAATCACAGACTCAGTGGTCGAGCACGTTTCGAAGTAACGCTTCGTCTCCTTTCGTCAATAACGCCATTCCATCAAGTGGCATGCGAACAACACATTTCTTCAATTTTACCATCTGAACGTTGCTCAACATGCGACTCCCGAGAAAGAAATAAGAAACCACACGATATTCCAGCGATAGACATTGGATAGACGACACTTTCTTTACCTAAAATCTGAGTATACTACATCAATGTCGACGTAAGACAAACCGAGCTACACTATTAAGTAGGCCTTCAATTCGGACCGATTGGTATCGTATATCTTATAAATGACATACACACAGTTAGCGAACACATTAAATACGGAGACGATTGCATAATATGGCAATAATGTCCATCATCAGGACTCAATAGCTTCCAAATAACAAAGACCGAAGTCAAGCAATGTAACCCACACATTGTAACCTAGGCAGTGTGGTAAGTGTGGCAGCCGAGGAAAGTACAATTAAGACATTGGCGCAGAACTAAAATAAAAATAACTTTGAGTGAAATTTTGGAAGCATTTTTACATGGGATATGTTGATCCAATGAATATTTGTGAATGTACTATACTGCAGTAGACCTTTCACGAGGTAGCAATACGTATACGCAATTCGCTCGCGTATTCGCAAGGTGGTTATTTTACACCAACATTCCAAATTCTGTCACCAGTTTGCGACGAAATTGATGGGTATCAGATTTGGGTGGATTTTTCTGAAAAATCAGGCAGGACATTTTCACGAATGTTCCACACGATGTCAGTTAATTAATGTTTCATGCGCTGAGAAGACGACCATTCAATATATGAACCGCCTTCGCTTGTGTCACCAAACAATCTCATTAACCGATAAGGATGAGGATAAGGATAAGGATACTCTTATTTTCCCAACAGCATTCAAACAAATACAAATTATGTAAATATATGCACACATATATATACTGGTCTATGTAACAATATCGAAATGCAAAATACAATACAACTGAAGAAATGTATTCAGCAAAGTATACATTTTGCCAAAAAATCGAGAGAAAAAATAGCTGTGGGATGGGAGACTCCTAACCGAAAATGTAAAAGAACCATTCAGGACAGCATATCAAAGTCGGCTTCCGGTAAATTTCTGGAAAAGGTTAACTGCTCTAATGAGATCTCACAGGACCGTGTCGTTCCGGTAACCAAACATGTACAGAACTAAACAGTTAATGGGACGTTTCTGGGTGCTGAAAACAACTGGAGAACTCTAAATGCAATACATCAACACGTATGCCGTCTATCGTTCGACCAAGCGTGGCACATGGACCAGTCGAGCCTGAAAAACAATTCGGAACCACGCACAGACGGACGATGCGTATCATTTATTCAAATGTGACGTCGATGCTGTCATCGCGGTGAAACTAGCAATGCTGCCAGTCCGGTGTAGTAAATTAAAAACACCCACCATCGGAAACACTACGGTAGTGTTTTGAACCTTTCAACTTATGTTCAAAACATTCAGCTAGTTATTTTCGTCACCAAATCTAGATTCATAAATGTTAATCGTCCGTGTGTGTTTTAGTTATGCCTGGGATGAAAGACAAGGTTCAAATGCGAAAATGTCAACACATTTTCAACACGAAAAGAATGTTTTCAAGTTAAGTTAAACAAAAATTTACCCTATTTTGAGCTAAAGTTGAAAACACTCCAGAGTGTTTTGAAAGGGGTGAATGTTTTACATGTTGTACAATGGGAGAGATTGTGCAAAGCTGAGGACAGAACATTATTATTTATTTTCCATAGTGTACAATGTGAACAGTTTTAGTGTTGTACGCAAAATAAGGGCTGACATTTTATAACAAACTCTGGTGTGCCACTGCACGGGTATATGTCTCCATCTCCTAGTCTAAGCAAAGCATGTTTCACTTTGTCCCGGTAGTTTACTTTGCCCCAACCTGCCCTATATTTAGTAATCCGGTAGATTGTGAACGTCGATAATAATGGAAATGCCATAGGTTTGATCGGTTAACATGCGAAACATTAAACGGATTTGGATCTTTTCATAATCTCAAATCAAAATTAATATTTCGACCAAGAACTGGTGACATGTCGGGGCATATTGTGCTGTTGGTATTGCACTATTTATTGGCATATAAAGTTTACAATAACAAGCGCATTTACGCCTAATTAGTTCAAACATGTATTACAAATAATAATTTAATTATTTGCTAACTACTAATGCAATTGACCTAACCTATCCACCATGTTACCTGTTGCCTAGCAACAAGGTCGTCAAACCACCAAAACTGGATACCAAACACGTGGAGCGTTTGGACATTTCATCGTATAATTTGTTGAAATTCTGGCCCCAAAGGTTTTTTTTATGACAAAACATAAGGCAGATGTTTTACTGTTTGGTCTAGCAAATGTTACGTAATATATTACACATTATATTATTATTATCAACGCAAGGCAAATATTAACGGACGTTAAGCGCATAATTTTGGTTGTCACGTATCAATAGACGTATGTGTAACTACATAAACTACATACAACGTGCAAACTATTCCAACACCACCCGGAAAGCATCACAATAGAACTACACGTTCTGGCATATGAATAGAGTTGAACCGATTGTAGCATTGATCGTCCATTGAAACTAGAAGATAAACGCATAATAATGTTTCACATAAGCACCGTCGCAGCTGACGGAAGTAATTGATCCGAAAACGTTTTGGCGCCGTTCTGTAGAAATGTACGTAGTTACTAATAAATATGACGTCGAGCAGTAGTGACGATTTGGCGATAGTTATCATCGAATATGCTACACACGGTTGAGAATCACAGCTTGTCGTTGTAATGTACAGCCAACAGAAAACGGATATGACGTATCATGTGATTTCATGCTGATGCACTAACCATATCTAAGTTAAACTACCAGGGCCGTAGCTAGCCTAACAGAAATGGGGGGCAGTACAAAAATTACAGTAAAACATAGACATTCACGCGGGGGTTCTCTCCCAGAAAAAGTTGAAAATGTAATCCTCTTGATGCAATTCATAACGTTTTTTTCTGGAAAATTCCGCCCACGGCTCAAATGTTGTTTCAGTGTATGTCGCTAGTCGCAAGGGTATACAAAATATATGAAAAGAAATAATTAATATCAAATGACAATACGTTTATCAAAATCGTCAGCTATGCATCATATACGGAATATCGGCCAACAGTTACACCCGTCTGAAATTGTTTTACAGGATCAGTTCCTCGCGCCGTCGCGTGCAGTGGGTCGCCAAATGGCTTTACACAAATGAACCTCTTCGGGGGTGGGAAGATAGTTTGATTTCATAAAACATTCCGAGGCCACTGACCGTCTTTCTGTCATTGTCGACCGACTCCACTACTTGAGGCGTCGCAATTCACAAAAGGACCGCTCGCAAGCAGAGCTTCCGACTGGTGTAGTGAGGAAGATGTTTACGATCTTGCTGATGAGGGCAAATGTTTGACCACACGATGAAATTAGTTCACGAGAAGACGACGATCGTGGAACTTGAGAGTCATCGTACATCTTTCGTAACACCTGCAACTGCCCTCTGGAATTTATCTGGGGGGCAGACATATGGTTCTCCCCCCATTAATATGTGAGCGTGAACGGTTGTTTTTGTGGCGAGCGTCAATGGCGGGTGGAAATGTAAATTTTATGAGACGATTAATATGTATTTGTATGGACTGTGAAATGTGTGTAATTGGAGGGTAGACATATTGTTTTCTGCCCCCCCCCCCTCAGTAATAGGCGGCGCCCTATATGAATTTCGTTCCCGCGTCTCTGACGGCAGGAGGTCTTGAGCTGCAGTGAATCCACCTTCCGGCCACAAATAGGGACACACATGAGGTCACTCGAAAATCGTTCAGCCAACTCGTCAAGGACGTGACCACTAAAATTAATTAGTAAAATATATTGATGCTATAGTAGTCGGCTAATGATTGATCCGCTTCTCCAGTATTGGCACGATGGCGCTGAAGCTTTGCCGTTCTGGGTTTACAATCTCAATACCTGAAAAGTTGGTCACCAGCCCCACACGGCGCCATATTTCGTCTCACCCTGATGGGGTGGTGCTGCAGTTCCGGATGCATTTACTCGCCAACGAAACGTTTGGAGGTTCACCTTCCGGTCACAAATAGGGACACGATGAATTGTGAATCTTCTAGAAGACGGACGTGCGCGGCTGCATTATTTCGTGCGTCACCGGAACTGGCTCGTTCGATGTCGTCCAGCGTATTCAATACAGTTTTATATTTGGTGATGAGTGCTGACAGGGTTTCTTGTCTCACCGACCATCTTGTTGCGCAAAACTTTGGTACAGTTTATTTGCACGACCAATATGTGGGCATGGAATCACAAATACAGCAATGACATCAGCCATGTAGGTTACACAAAAAGGGCACTTTTAAACAAAAAGGGAACTTTTTGTATTTTTTCTGGGGGATAATTGTCCCTCTGCCCCCGGTAACTACGACCCTAACTACTGAAATGTCCTATTCCAAAAAATAGAATACAATCAAACAGCCCTATTGTTTGTTTGTGCGTGTGTGCGTGTGTCAATATTTCAAAAGGCTGTACGTGGAGTTCCAGCTTCGGAATTTAATATTTTTCTATATCATTGTACAGGTAATTAATCCATGTACAAATGTGTCGCTGGGTGTATGCAGACAAATGTAATAGTTTTTATGTTATTAACGTTACAAAATCCCGGACGCGTAACCCAGCTACCTGTTGCTAGTTACATCAGTTACACGGGTGAGAGCGTGCGATTTCTGGCAAGATGTTGTCTTAACAACTAGGCCAGTGACCAGTTACAAGTTATTAATGCGGGTAGGCTGGGAACATTTGGGATGGGTTCGGGGTGTCTGGAACTCAAATGTTGGGCATTTGGGGTTTGGTCTAATTTCAGTGTTCATAATTATGTCAACAATATTTTTTTAGATTTCAGTGCAAATGATTTGAGGATGACGATGTATATGACTGCCTTTTTCCCCGGGCAACGCCGGGTAAGTCTATAATACTATTACATGGAGATATTCAACCAGACATTTTGCGTTGACACATGGAACGAACGTGGACAAAATCGATTAATGCTCTCATAAATTATTAATTTAATGCATGCGGATGGCCTAGTCATAATGTCAACTGAGCAACTGGTCCGTCGTACCTGTCGTGTGGGTGTCTCTCGTGAAATATGTATGAGTGGCATGGTACCGAGCATTCATCATAATTCATCATCATTGTGCAGCCGTAGTGTCCCGTGGTTGGGCGAAGACCTCAGCATGTCGTTTCCAAGTCTGCCTGTCTTGCGCTATCCTCTGCCAGATGGTGCCCTTCCAGTATTCGTCTAGTTCGTCTCTCCACCGTCTCGCCGGTCTTCCTCTAGATCGTTTCCCTTCGTAAGATCTCCAGGTTATGATACGCGATGACCATCGGTTATCTCGTAGTCTGCTGGTGTGGCCTGCCCAGGTCCATTTCTGTCTTCTGATTTGTTCTATCACGTCTATGACCTTTGTTTTCTCTTTCATCCAGATGTGAGTTTTTCTCTCCCGATTTATGATGTTTAACATACTTCTTTCCATCTTTGTTTGTGCGGCTGCTAGCTTGTTCTTTGCCTGGATCGTGAGTGCCAATGTTTCCGCGCCGTACGTCATCGCTGGAAGTACGCATGAGTTGTAGACTTGTCTCTTCAAGCAGGTTCCAAAGTTATCCTTGAATATGTCGCGGTGTTTACCGAATGTTGTCCAGCCGGCGGTGATTCTTCTTTGAATCTCCTTGTGTTGTTGTTGGTTTCTGATACTGTATCGCTGTTCCAAATAGATGTAACTGTCAACGTTCTCTATCTGCGTGGTGTTGATATATATTGGTGTTTAAATTTCTAGCATCACTTTTGTCTTCGAAATGTTCATCTTCAGACCATGTTTTTCACTTTCATCAGCTAGCTCCTGCAGCATTTGTTTGTACTTTTTGCGGTGAAGAAGCGCAAATGAGTATGTTGTCGGCGAAGCGAAGATGACTGAAATATTCTCCGTCTATCCTCAAGCCTCTGATTTCCCAGGTCAGTCTTCGGAATATACTTTCGAGTGTTCCCGTAAACATCTTGGGCGACATGGTGTCACCCTGTCGTTATCCTCTCTTGATGTTGATCGTGTTGCTCATTTTGTGTATGTGGACTATCACGGAGCTGTTGGTGTTGATGTCTTTCAGGAGTTTGATGTACACGTCTTCTATCCCCTGTTCTTGAACGGATGTCAGTATTGGAGTTTGCACCGAGTCGAAAGCCTTCTCGTAGTCGACGAAAGCGATATATTATATTCTCGGCACATAAGCTATTACGTCTGTGCTGATGATGCCTTCATTCTCCAAGAGATTCTCGTGAAGCCGTTCCCCTACAAGGATATGTTACACGAGCGCCGAATCTTCAATTACCGGCTCTTACGTGCAAGGAGGGTTGTTGAAAACGCCTTTGGCATCTTGGCGAACAGATTTCGCGTTTTCCTGACGACGATCTATCTTGAGACAGAGAAGGTCACGAAACTAGTCCAGGCCTGGTGTGCACTGGACAATTTGCTGCTCAACAAGATCGGATTCACCAGTGCAATGGCGGACTTAGAAAGTACTGAAACGCACAACGGTAACCCCATATCTTGGAGAACAGACAAGGTGCTAGAGCAGGCCAAATTACGTGCTGGTACCAACGCGAGTACTTGGTGAAATACGAGAATTCTGAGGCAGGGTCTGTCCTCTGGCAGGATGCCATAATTTGACACTTGGACTCATAGTTGTCCATGAATGACAAGTGATATAATTAGTATATGATGATTAACAGTACAATAAATGGGATGTATTGCTGCAAAATTATTGAGTGATTACGTACGTCGACATCAAGCCGCGTTGTTATTGACCAATGCAATCGGAGAATCTATTTGCGTCTTAATTAGCGCGTACACTTGCGACTGGCAGTTGAGTTGCTTTACTCGGTCGCGTATTTGACGACGGATTGTGCAAGGGGGGGTTGTTGAAATTCATTTTTCGAATGGGATTCGACGCCCCTAATTTGCGTCGTAACGAGTTGCCCAACCAGGAATAATTGAAGTTGCGTTACGGCGTACACTGACGACAACATTCGTACGACGTCTTCCGATATCTTCTGACAGTTGAGTTACCCAAAAATAGTAAACTAGTCGTCAGTGTACGCCGGGCATTAGATTCGATGCATTATCGCAATAAATACGATATTATCATATGCCAATTAGGTTTATATTTACAATCTAGGAGTGACCTTTGGTAGTAACTTCAATTTCCGACAACACATATCTCAAACATGTCGCTGCTGTTTTTATCATATTCGTGATCTTCGCCGTATTCGCCGGTATATGTAATTTTCTGTTGCTAAGACTATTGCAACAGCGCTTGTTAGCAGCAGTCTTGACTATTGCAATTCCCTCCTGTATAATATCGCTAGCATGGATATTTACAAGATCTTCTCGTTTTTCTCGCTCTGTACCATTTTTGAAGTCTTTGCATTGACTTCCTGTATGGTATCGTATAATATTTAAGATCTGTACCATTACATACCAGCATACATAAGCAACCATCTTATTTGTATTCATTGCTTACTCCTGTAAGAAAACCTATACAGCTTCGATCATCTAGTTCTGGCCTACTTTTTGTTCTCAGAGTCAACACTAACATTGGAACTATGGCTTTTTCTGTTGCTGCGCCAATTATTAAAAAATTCCGTCGTCATTTCAAAACTTATCTTTACAACCTTGCTCATCCAGCTCCCTAGCGCCTTGACCCATCTGTTGACAACTGGAATACTGCTTATGGATTTTGAGATAGACCAAATCTTTCTTCGAATCACGCGCGTACCGCCATTTGTTATGAGCGTTCGTCTTATTTATTTAAGATTAGTGCATAAAATTATAACTATTGTACCGTGTCGCAGATGGTGATGGTGTGTGTGTGTGTGCGGGCGTGCGTGTGCGAGCGTGCGTTCGTGCGTGTGTCGGTGTGCGTCTGTGGTGTGTGTGAATGTGTGCATGAGTATGTGAAATATTATTGTGTATGTGAGGTTGACTTCATATTTGTGAGGGCGAGAGATAGGAAGGGGGGATGCGGGTTCGATAGCAGGTCACTACTACGCGCAGTATAACGTGTGGACCTGATAAAGCAGATGTAGAGATAACGCCCATTGTCCGCTTGCGTTGCCGCGCTATCACACATCTGTGTCACGATCAATGATGGGCGTGACAGGGGCGCGCGACAACACCACTGATCTATATACATGGATAGCAAGCCTAACGTTAAAAGGTCTATCTGACGTGAAGTACGGCCGCCATATTTCTTTCCCTATTGTTACGTATAATGACTTCGCCGACATATTATTTTAATAACTTTACGCGTTGCGTCCACATGCAACACTCCCGTTTTCTCACGTAAGAAGTCTTACTACCACTGCCCACAATCAGCCCGCTAGCATGATTTTGGACCCATATTGATAACTATCCGACATTTGCTCGACATTGGACAACATCGTCACGCCTGGCCGCACACGCTTAGCGGACACCAAACATGCAGCCACCAAAACCAAACTTCGTCGCTTGTCTGTGATATATAACTTAGCTAAGTCTCTTTACAATGCAAACACACAGAGCCGACTCAGTCAAGTCGAGGCTTAGTGGCGAAACATAAATATAGACTCAGCTGTAAGTAAAGTTTGTATAATGGCTGCATAATGACATATACCAACATGTTCTGACCTGAGCTGCGTTAATTGTGGCATACCAACATGAGACAGAAACTTTGAGATGTTTTATTTGACGCAAGTGCTAATTACATTTGACATTGTGCACGATATTATGATTTGGGTTTCATTCGTGTAGCATATTCCCCCATAAACCAGCTGTCAAATGTTACTGTTGTCGCCCAAACGAACCTTATTGTGTTTTTATGCGCAAGGAATCCTATGACACGTACATGCCCAATCAGCCAGGCGCTAGGCTTTGAAATCCACTTTTCTAGCCATAAACACATTTTTAGAGCGCAAGAAATTTCCGGAAGTAGTAGGTACCGTTTCAAAATACCTAGTTACTAATTACAGCATCTAATAATAAACTCACTGCGGTCGTTGAGGATGTAATAATATCTACCGATAGGCAAAATCATGACAACACCTAGCGTATTTGGTTTGATGTAGGTATGTATGTATATCAGAACCGATACCAAATTTAGCACGGATTAATACGGCTCTTCAAACTAAAAATACTTAGTTCAACCCAACGAGTTCAACCCAACGAATGTAGCACGCATGCAAGTATCATATCCATACTACTGTGGCAGGGCTCATTATATTGATTAGGTTATGAATGAGCATTAGTGATTAGATGCTAGAGGAGTGAGTGATGACTTAAATGACATAGCATGCAGGGGGCAGGGCTGCTCACCCACAGTAGGGCTGCCCACCCACGGTGTCTCTAAAGGAATGTTGGAGTCTTGTAGAAACCACATGTGAGACTGAGCTGCCTCGGTGTCGCAGCTGGGCTGGACTGGCATGGTCAAGGTTTACACTATGTATGGGCTATAATAAAGAGTAGGTTTGTCAAGGTTTATTTATTAGTCGGACTATATATATATTATTATTTATAGTCGGTACCCCCGTTATCGTAGCGCCAGCGGGAGGACCGCTACGACAAATTGGTGGAGAATCCGGGTAGTACATGTATATGGGTAGAGCATAGGTAGTAGGGGGTAGAAAGACGTAGGGTAGTTGGGGTGTATAGTAGATATAGTATGTTTAGAGGTACATATCTTTTGTATTCTGTGGTTAGCTAGATATTTTTTCTGAATTTTTCTGCTCAGTCTAGTAGGGTTCTTATATATCAAGGTCAACGCATATGAGAAATAACGGTTCTCGTGAACAAGCAACAAAGAACGAGGAACATTTAATAAACTTTATTAAAATATATCTTCCTTTTGGTAAATATCTCGATTAACAAAATAAACAGAATAAAGAAATCCCGTAACCAAATCTTAATAGAACATAATAAACAATAACACTGAATCTTTCGATTATGAAATTCTACTTCCTTTCTAAGGTGGATTATACCGCTACACGGCCATACACTAGGCGCGAAGTGTTATCTAAGAATAACTCCCATAATATAAATACACAGTATAAGCTACTCTCATTACAGTAATATGTTACAACACACACACACACACACACACACACACACACACACACACACACACACACACACACACACACACACACACACACACATATATATATATGTGAATACTTCAAGGGTAATAATACCTCACTTCAAAACCACAGATAACTACCAATCATAATACAGCAAATAATAGATACGTTCAGTCAGAAAATAGACATTTACACTATCTCGAATACATACGAACGTTTGTTGAAGTCAACACGCCGAGCTCAGAACACAATTAGAACGGTGTATCTCAGCCGCACGAGTGATGATGCCGGGCAATTGATGCTTGCCGTCGTACGCCGCGAATTCTCGAGTCGCGTCCGTTCAATGATCGCAAGGTCGCAAACGATTGCGAAGTCAGTTGAATACGTTCAACTGAAAGACGAAGCCGGGCAGTAGACGCTTACCGTAGGTAGGTGGATATCTGTCGATCAGTGTCCGCCATCTTTGTTCCAAATACGTGCTTCCGGGGTCTCACTTGGTGTTGAGGGCATCACCACAAAGAGCACTCTGTGACTGGCTGTTGGAACAGAAAATCCCAGTGATTCACTGGATATGACGTAGTCGGGATATTCCTTGACTGCCGCGTTTTTGATTTGTTCAAATCCTACAATTATTTAGCCTTGGACGCTTTTCCGAAAACCAGTCCCCATTTCAACACAAAATAAAATTGTGATAAACTCTATAGGCGGTAATGAAAGGTATATAGACATAAAATATAGGTTTTCATCTCATAACTGGCGAAGTTTTAAAACGATCTTATGTTGCGAAGTGGTTTGTCAGCTTGCGGAATCTTGAGATGCAGCAGCGTCGATGCGTCATGGCAAATGAAAATGTTTGCACCATCTCTGCCGATTTAAACATGTTTATATTGTAGAAATCATATATTCTATGTTTTGTGCAGCTGTAGTTATGATTTAGGACATTAGAAATATGTGTTTAATTGCCAGATGATTTATCATAAAGCAGATGATTGTAGATATATGACCGGTACTTTTCGTCGCTAAAATACGCATTCAGGTCATGTGACCAATTTCTCTCAATCTGATTGGCTCTGGTTCAATGTTTACAAACAAATCACCATGTGCTCTTAGGGGTGTGATGCAGAGGAAGTGTTTTTACTTTCAGGAAAGGGAATTATTTTGCATTTCAGGTGGAATTTCATTTAAGCCAAACTTGTTAGCTCTGCATATCTATTGAATTGTTATATATTTCTGAAAAATATTGTTTCGTTTTCATGATGTATAGATGCCTCCAAAGAAGAAGTTCTGTGGAGGGCCACCTGGTAGTAGTGCCCATGTTGGTATTGAAAAAGCAGCATATTCTGGATAATTTCTCAACTCTTCCAAAGGTTGATGATCTTTGTAATGGACACATACTATACTTGTATATTACCCCGGGGGTGTATAGCAGAGCCAAGACAGAGAGACAATTGCGAGCACATTTTCCATCAATCTATGCTGAACAAGGCTCAAATACCTTAAATAATGCAATTCAGAGAACTGTATCACAAATTATAGACAATAAGTTCAAAAAACTTAGTGATTCAAATGAATTAATCACATTTTCGTCCATATGCAATCAGAAGTTTGACTTGCACGTTGACATTTCTCAGGAAATCCAACCAAATACCAGCCATACTAGCACCTAACAGCCCACTGCTCATCGTTGTCATCAAATACTCTGTTCATTCAAAACAACTAAGCAAGAACAGGTATTTAGCTTTGAAAGGTAAAAACAACTGCATTTTGTATATTACTGATTCATTTTTAGGATAGTTTCTATAATTTCAGGTGTGGACTGGGAAGAACTTTGGAAACAACACCTCAAAAGCAGCACTGTTATTGGATTTCTTTCAGATTTTAGCTATGAAAGTGACTAACTTAACCCTGGACGGCTGTAATTAATATTATTAACACTAATTAATACTTGTATCTTATATTGCAGTTTTGATTAGATCTTTTGAAAGAACTAATTACCCTATATCTTCATTCCAAATTTTATGAAGATATCTTTGTTATTAAGGAAGTTACATGCTTTTTTGAGGAAAAAGTCACATTTTCGGTCACACAGCTGTAATGCAAATGTATGTATTTAGTAGGACTAAAACAAAGGCCGATTCCTGAAACAAAAAACAAATAACTCCATTAATATTCAACATAATTAAGTGATTTTTGTATAATTGTTTATGTCTTTTAAAGCTCTTTTCATCAGTGTTATTTGTTTAGACATTGGTCAAGCTTGACATTTGTCCACATACCTACTTACCGCCGGCCGCTACGAATTCGATCGAGAGGTCTTGCCCTGTCGCAAACGATCGAGAAGTCGGATGAACGGGTTCGCGCGAATGACGACGCCTGGCAGTATACGTTTACCGCCGGCCGCTACGATTCGTATTCGGTCAAGCTTTCTGACGATGTCGCTGTGAGACCGCTGTTCAAGGATGGCCCGAGCTGGGTGAGCGCGTCGCGATTATCGCTCATCGACGCAAATACGTTGGGGCCGACCGGAAAGTTGTCTCAATATACTGCTGACGTGGCGGCATGGCTTCTTCGAAGCTCGATCGAACAGTCACTCTGGACACTGAATATTACACACACATAAAACCTAGGAAACGTAACCCACGTTAACGATTCCCACCACGCTTTACGACTTGACTTGCCATTCTCTTGGCAGCAGGGCAACCTGTCTCGTTCAACCCTGGATCTGCCCCAGTCCTTCGCCAGCGCCCAGATGGCGAAATGCGTACAACAGACGTTTATATAGGCGGACCTAAATACACATCATATGACAGGTTTCCATCATTTCTATTGGCTAATGCAATATACAATTCAACCTAGGCATTGTGGAACACCCTCTAAGATTACAGTGAAACCACCTGCTGGCCTAGAAACGCTAGCAACAGAATACCATGCCCCACTGAGCGCATCTGCAACCGAGTTGCTGTAATTACGTAACTAAGGCGGTTGGTTAACAATATGTCTATCTACTGGCTTGACCTTCCTCATTTATAAAATTAAACCTCAGGAAAGTAGATTTAAACATCCAGAAATAGCAGAAATGTTACAGTATTGTTTTGTGAGGATTAATTTGTATCTGGAAAATATGAGAACTGATATGCAGTCCAGCCAGCTGAACCGTAGCTCACTCCCAACCCAGCCTGCAACAGTGGAGAAGTTGGCAAGTGTTGCCAAAATGGCAAGGCGCTATCCGAAATGGTAGCAATGATAGTTGTGCTGATGGTGCAAAGTTATGCAAGTGCGAGATTTCGAGATACAATTCGAAATGCTGAGATGCTGTGATGCAGGGCAAAATCCTGAGATGCTGAGATGCAGTGCGAATTAAATGCTGAGATGCCATGATGCAGTGCAAAATGCTGGGATGCTGAGATGCAGTATGAAATGCGGAGATGCCGTGATGCAGTGCGGGACGAATTAAAAGGACAATTGGATACCTTTTTTACATCACTGGTGGACCTGAGGTAGGTGATGCAGCCTTAAAGTTAATATAGGGAATTGTCCGGCCATTAGGAGTTAGGTAGAGTCAGTAGAAAAACAAAGGGAAAATAACAAAAATATTGGTGTGAATGTAATGTTTGCAAGTGATCATATTGTATGTAGACAGTGTACAAAGATGAAATAGAGATGTTAAAAGGAAGAAATAATGAGTCATGGAAATGAGGCTTGTTAAACCTGTTAGTCTGAGGTACGTGTGGCAGGAAGTAAATATGAACTTCTGAAGAGAAGGAAATGGCGTAGATAAAGGGTCAGAGAAGGTACCCGCAAAACGCTGGATGTTATCCAATAGAGGCAAAAACTGAGTTGTCAGCTGTTCAAAGCTCTGCTTCTGATAACTGAGAAGGCATACATAGAGGGGTAAGAGAGATACCTGAAACATGCTGAGATACTGTAAGATGGATATCTAACAAAGACATTAAAGGATCAATTACATTGATTTGTTTCTGAAAACTATATTTTACTAGAGTATCTTTTACATGCATGACCACAGTGCAGATTTCTAATGTTTGAGAATGGTCTGTTAACTATGTCATACAGTTATTCCTTAACCTATTCTTCAGTTATACTGTCTTATTATTATAATTATGTATGACCAAATGGACACATTCTCTCTATGCTGCATCACCACCTGTATAAATATGAACTGTATCACTAGCACAGGAAAGAACACTTATTTAAACGCCACACTGGAGAGTGACATTGGAACTACTGTGTGGACACACAGCAAAACATGCTTCTTGTATTTCAGAAATCTGTATTCTGCCTATTCACAATAAAGGCAGTGACATGTAAAGGAACATCAAATAATTGTTCTATATTTTACTAATTCCTTTTAAATATCAGTCATTACCTTGTGATATATCTAATTTTATTCAAGTTCGAGAACCAACTTGTTATGGAGGAGGAGATGATGTGGCAGGACTCACTATATTGATTAGGTTATGAATGAACATTAGTGATTAGATACTGGAGGAGTGAGTGATGACTTAAATGACATAACATGCAGGGGGCAGGGCTGCTCACCCACAGTAGGGCTGCCCACCCACAGTAGCACTTGCCCTCTGTGATAAACAAGATAAGAATAATAATTACATGTCTCTAAAGGAATGTTGGAGTCTTGTAGAAACCACATGTTAAACCACGTTATTAATTATCTGTAGTCTAGTAGTTGGCTTTGTCTTTGGGTGTACTTGGCGGGAAAGATGAAGCCCCCCCCATTGGTTGATTTAAATTCGGTAGTAAGGCTAGTTTAGATATAGAGAATTGTAGAGGGAAAATAGGAGAGTTGACAGGCACACAGAGTGTAGGGTGTGCAGCCAGGAGGGTTTCCCTCCAGCTTGGGCTGGGAGGTGAGGCTGAGTTGCCTCGGTGTCGCAGCTGGGCTGGACTGGCATGGTCAAGGTTTACACTATGTATGGACTATAATAAAGAGTAGGTTTGTCAAGGTTTATTTATTAGTCGGTTTAGATTATTATTTACAGCCGGTATCCCCCCCCCCAATTGTCGTAGCGCCAGCAGGAGGACCGCTGCGACACTACATCGGCCAGCGAGCAATAAAATATAATTATGGTCTAAGGCTGAACATTATGGCCACCGCCCAAGTGATATGTAACCTGATCAGGTTGCGGGGCCTACGTACGATTTGTAGACCCACCAATCCAGTACACCATGCAGGCTTGCGCTTCTGTCAATTTATGATCTATGTCTACATAACTGTATTGTATATGCCGCAATAGCAAGTCGTCATCAACACTCAATCTAGATGTCGCAACATTGATATATACACATATAGGTTAACATTCGCGACTCAAGCGATGCAGACACTAATAATGTATAACGAGACATCATAATTATTACTCTCGTTACAGTCCATCAATCGCCAAATTCGATCTCTTTCCAAAACATACTTTTTGATAATTGTATCATAAATCCGCGCGTTCCAACGGGGTCTGTGACTTGCTGCAGTTGCTGACCCGAGACAACAGTTTAAGGGCCATGGACCCGCAGTTAGACTATGCCGAACGCTGAAAACTGCCACACAGTAGACACCGGCTACAACGATTTGGAATGTAAGGGATATTCGGTTAAAAGGAACAACTTTAAGACTCACGTACAGACCTGTACCGTTCTAATTCCTCATAACGGACATAACGAACATCGGACGCCACGCTGCAATTACACAAATATCAAGCACTGTGTGTTATCATTCATACCGCTGATCGAACTGAAATGAAGTGAATGAACTTGCCAAGATTCGAAACGGCAGCAAGTGATTCGAACCCGGAATCTCTCGATTAGAGTCCGACGCTCTAATGACGCCTTACTCCACACCACCCCACGCCTAACTACCTTTTTACCGTGCAATGGATTGCAACCATGTTACGCCTGAATTTAAGTTATGTCCCGGAACCACCTAACAAAGTTACGTCTTCTCCGCTTGTCTACGTCACCCACATATGTCATGTTCTCAACTTAACATGATCTTAATGAAACACCTCGAATGATAATTGATTTCCACCTCGCAAATTCTCCAAGTCGGGCATCCGGGCGCTCATGCGTCGTTATTTCGACCCTTCGTTGTACTTATTGACGGTTACGAGATAGTGTTTCACTTCGTCGTAACTTAGACCCTTCGTTTTCGTTGGTGGGTTATTTTCAAACAAAACTTGAAACTGTGCGTCGGTTTGTGAGTATATTTGCCTACCCCATCAGACCATGTGCCGGTGGGCGACTGTCTTTGTCAGTATAATCCCTCCCTATAGGCGAGCGCTCGACTCAGCGCTGAAAACAGGTGAAACGGTTTGTTAATCCCATTAGTGCTGCGGGTAAAACACCGTGACGGAGAGTGGCACAAAAGATACCAGTGTATATCGATTGACAAACGCTTACCTGTTTGTGCGCGATACTCGTACATACGCTAATACGTTGTGGCATTGTGACTGTGTAGACGCTGGAACGAAGTGGAAAACTACGGTACGTGTATAACGTATGTGTACGACGTAAGCTGAGCACTGTATTAAAACAGTTCAGTCGTATATATGCCGCGAATGCCAAATTAGCAAGCATCTATAATATTCGACTACCACAGCAGCGAAGTATAAACCCTTAATTCGTCTAACTTGAACGTAAACCCAAAACAGCTCATTCGTTTACTTTGAACGTAGTATTATATTAAGAGTCCAATTGTGTGATGTTGGTGTGTTTCAGTAGCGTCATGCCAATAGCGTCGTGCCAGCAACGTTGTGCCAGCGTCGTACCAACAGCGTCACACCAAAAGCATTGTGTCAGTAAGGTCGTGTCAGTAGCGTCGTGCCACTGGTGTCGTGTGAGCCGCGATGCGCCGGTGTCCGCGAGGATGGCGTCTCCTCATCCTCTTCCTCAGCATCTTCGTCGGACATCGTTTCCTTCTCCTGCTCTTCTTTACGGACTGGCCGGTCAATGACCGCACATACGTCATCGAAGACGCAATCCAACATGATGTCGTTAGAATGAGAACAGCCTCAAACAACAGATCGACGACGACGACGACGACGACGACGACGACGACGACGACGACGACGACGACGAAGATATCGTCTGATGTAGCGCTGGAGCAGGCCTACTACCGCCGACAGGCGACCGTCGTCAACCCATTCCCGTACGTCCTCATAACGTCGCCGAGGACCGCGTGTCTCGTCGGCGTCATCCTCGTCATCGTCGTCCACTCCCACCCGTCGTACCGCGACCGCAGGGACGCCATCCGACGCACGTGGGGTCGTTATGGCAAAGGTCAACAGGGGGCGCCGCATCCGACGCGCCTCGTTTTCGCTTTGGGCGTCGACGCAAAGGTGAGCGCGGCCGCCGTGAGCGCGGAGAGCGGGGTCTACGATGACATCATCCAAGGCAACTTCGTCGACGCCTACAAGAATATGACCCTTAAATCGCTTCTTGGGCTCAAGTGGGTGTCGGAGCAGTGCGCCCGAGCGTCATATATGTTAAAAAGCGATGACGACATGTTTATCTTGATACCATATCTCACTGACATATTACAAAAGACTCATCCGACGCGATCAATTATGGGCCCCTATAATTGGCACTCTAAGGTGTTTCGACGGGGCAAATGGGGCATCAGCAAAGAGCTGTTCCCCTTCAAGTGGTACCCCCCATACGAGTCGGGATCTTGCTATGTCATCACTGTCGATATCGTTCGCGAACTGTACGATACGTCGGCGTACGTGACCCCGCTGTTTATTGACGACGTGTACGTGACAGGTATCCTGGCAAAAATAATCGGCGTCAAGCATATAGTACAGGAGGGCTTTGCCTACTGGATTAACAAAGCGCCCTCGGCTTGCGACTTCGTGAAGCGCAAGAAGATATCGGGCACAAAGGTCACGCCCAAATTGATGTATGCCCTCTGGAAGGAGATGAATGGTTTGACCCCAGAGAAGTGTCAGACCAAAAAATAATTAATAAAAAAGCTGGTCTTAATCAGTGTTTTCGGTTATATACGATCCACGCTCACCGAATAACAGAACTGGCGTGTTCGTACGTACAGTTCAACTCCACAAAGCGGCCACCTCTCTTTAACAGCCACATCTTTAAAACCGCCATTCTATGCTATCACAGTCTGTTTGATTTCTCCACTGAAACCAGGGTTAAATTTATTCTGTAAAGCGGTCACACATCTACTCCGCAAAGCGGCCAGCAATAGCAGTCTAAAATAGCCAACAAACCTCCTTCAGCAATCGGCCAATGTTCACTTTAAAAGAAACATCAGTTGTTTGCTAGATTCGCGGTAAAGTATCTTATCGAACGCTAAAGGTGAACCGCGTCCATGAGTGGTTAATCGGTAATACCTAGATTCTAGAAAATGGCGCTACTGGCGATGTGTAGTTTTGCCTCTGTGTATTTGACCATCCTCTCTAATTAGGTCACCACTTTATTGTTCTGATTAGAGAAGCTTGCGGGCTAAATACCTCAAGATTAATGTCACCCTCGGGACTGGGCGAAAGTGACTTGAATTGCGAAGTGGCCATATTAGCAGGACAAGTTTACCACACTTTACTGTTATGGAAACAATTTGGGACTGTCCTAGTGTGACCTTAATTGAGAGGTTGCTGTATTACTGAGTTTACCGTAAAGCATGTCCGACTGTACGTAATGCTGTATTGATAAGAACAACATAAATATGTTGTATTCATTCACTGAGTCTTCCGTCGCAGTGATGGGCTTGCAGTCTACTTAAATTCCAGAGATCATAATCAACCTTTCACATTAATTAGGCCTATCAGAGAAAAAACGTTCATTTGTTGGTAAACATACAGATAGGCACACACACACACACACACACGCACACACGCACACACGCACACACGCACACACGCACACACGCACACACGCACACACACACACACGCACACACACACGCACACACCATTGCTATTTTAAGCATCTTGACTGTTCCCAAGGCAGTCTAGTATAACGTACTGTTCTCGTTAAATAATATTATGTTAAATTAAGTATTGTATATAAAATGTGTATAATACTATTATATACATTTTAATAGCGATAGTGCAGTCCGAATGCATCTAGTGTAGTGTATATTATAGGGTCCCTTTATACAAGAGAGTTAATTATGACATTAACGCGTCTCAGAAAAAGCGGGCAACGTGACACAAACTGGTTGGCATGTTATTATAATCATTCGATATAAAAGTTTGAGAAAATTCAGGATTGCTAAAAGTAGGGCAATTCCATGGTAACGGAATTAAAATTCACCGTACTTTTTGGCATATAATCTTGAAATTTTCCAGTTCATCATGTAGGACCTAGCTAGAAAGGGAACTTAAACATGTTTTGGAAGGACACACTATTCCCTATATATTACGTTATGACTGTTTCTAATTTGGTAACGGAATTACACAGAAAATTTCAAAATCAGTTGCTAACAAATGTCAAAACAAATCATCTGAAATCTGCAACCTACTAGGTCTGACAGCTGACATTACTAAATAGACATATAACATGACCTTGTATTGGACAGAAGTTTACTCTTGGTGTGTGCACTGTTCTTTTACATTGAACAGGTTTCTTCACGTACGGAATTACGCGTCTGACTATTTTTGGAATAAAACATCAAATTATAATTGATACTTGTTGTTACTCTTCTGCGTGTTTATAAACAACTTTATCTCCAGGTTATAATGCAAAAATACCCTAATTATATGTGGGCAAAAATGATAAACATAGCAGAATTACATATTTCGTGTTTAATTCAAGTTCAGTTGAATGCTGCCATTGAATGCCTATCCATCTATAGCTCTGGGCAAATATTAAATGACTGATATTTGCACAATCATGATCTGCTGAGGCAGTCAATATATCATCAATATTAGGTCATACAAATTTACAGAGCTGAACACTTTAAAAAAAGTTGGCATCGTCAATTTTAAACCCCAGACCAACGAATTTCTTCGGATTTTTCTGGCCGGAGTACTTCACAACCACCCACTTCACATCCAGATTCTTAGGAGAAGAAGAAGAATTTGTTTTATTTGACCCAGACATTTCAAATAATACACACAATACATCCATGTCAAAAAAATTTCATAATACAAATATATAACCTTGGCATGATGTATGATAAATAACGAAAAGTAGGGTCAGGAGACTCCTCTAAGACTATGGTAGTCGCTATCGAGGAGCCACCTTTTGTAATAAAACTTTAACTGAATCAATACATCACCTAATCAAATTCTCCCAGAATAAGAAAAACATGATTATTGAGTTTGTCGTTTAGGCACTGTTTTGTACTGTATCAAGTTGACAGGTGGTTGTCGGTTCTTAATTTTGCATACATATATAGCAATTTTGCCTGGTGCATGTTACTTGATAGTTCTGTAAAAAATAAAGTTTAACATACTTGGTAAATCCTAGTGAACTGTGTGTACTAAGCTTTTCTTTGACAATATCAGGAATGTTATTTAGTAAAAGTGGCAAATTATGCCTAAGGCATTTCTTAGCAAATTCATGTTTAATTTTATAAATGTATATTTTATTCTTGACTCTTGTATCGTGATTATGTACCTCATAGTTAAACATTATCCTCCAGTTTTTTTTAATAAACTGGTATGTCATTGTGTAAATATTTATAGTAAAATTTTAATTGTTGTAATTTTAAAATGTCATCTACTTTTAACAAGTTGAGTTTTTTGTGAAGTGGTTCTGTGTGGGAAGTATAATTACTTAAGGTAATAACTCTCAGGGCTTTTTTTGAAGTTTTATTATTCTATTTGATTGAAAGCCCCATGCCATGATGCAATAATTAATGTGTGGCACTATTAAAGAATTATATAATATTATTTTAATATGAAGAGGTAACACATGTTTAAATTTATTTAAAATGCCAATTTTTTAGAGCAAACATTTGATATTTTTTCAGTGTGCTTTTTCCAGTTTAGATTTGTACCTATATTTAAACCTAAAAAATTAAATTCTTTGACTTGTTCAATATTTACATTGTCTATCTTCAGAGTAAGTGTCTGTATATTTTTCTTTGCCTTTTGAAATGTCATGTATTTCGATTTTGCTATGTTTAGCGATAATTTATTTATTTTGAGCCATTCATTTATTTTTAAAAGTTCTTCATTTATTAAAGATTCAACATTTTCGTCATGTATGTTATCGCTGAAAGTGTTTAGTGTACTTGATAGAGTTGTATCATCAGCATAAATTATGAAATTAAACATTTCACTGGCTTGTGCAAAATCATTGATATATATATATATATATATATATATAATGAATAACAGGGGTCCTAAGATTGAACCTTGTGGTACACCTGTTGTTATTGATAACATATTTGATTTTATATTGTCAATTTCCGTATATTGTTTACGATTTGTTAGGTAACTGCTGAATAAGTTCAGATGTGTTCCATGTATACCATAACATTTCAATTTGTCAATTAAAATTAAATGGTCAATGGTATCAGAGGCTTTGGAAAGATCTAAGTAAATATTAATGAGTATTTCATCCTTATACAGTTTGGTTATTATTCTATCTATTAATTCTAGTGCTGCGTATTCAGTTGAATGTTTAGGTCGGAATCCATACTGATGATAAAAAAAGCTTAGTCTTTTAAATAAGATGATAATTGGTCAAAAATAATTATTTCAAGTACTTTTGAAATAGCTGGTAAAAGAGATATGAGTCTATAATTATTTAATACTGCTGGCTCACCTCTTTATAAATGGGAATTACCTTAGCAATTTTTAGTTTATCAGGGAATATTCCTGTGGTTAATACTTGATTTGTTAATAAAGTTAAAGATTTGTTAGTGCAGGTTCAAGCATTTTTAGCAGTTTGTTAGAGAGACCATCACATCCACAGCTACTTTTGTTGGGTAGATTAATTATTGTTCTCTTTATGGTATCTTCTTCAACATATTTAAATGTAAAATTACAGTTTACTATTTGATTTAGATAATATGAATGATCATGAATGCCTTTGTATTTAATATCATTAGCCAGATTACTACCTATATTGGTAAATAATGTATTGAATTTATTTGCAATTTATAATTTGTCTGCCACAATAGAATCGGATTCTTTAAAATATTTTGGAAATGATTTATTAATTTTATGTTTAGACAGGATTTCATTTATAGTTTTCCAAGTGTTTTTTATATCAAATTTAAATTGATTAAAACATTTCTCAAAATATGATTGCTTTGCTTTGCGAAAACTTCTTTTCAAAATACTATTGTTTGTTTTTAGATTAATCAATAATACGCCATATTCAGAAGATTCAGGGTTTGTGATTTTTAATTGTTTATAAAGTTTGTCTCTATCGTATTGAGGTTAGCAAGCCTTGAGTTATCCATGTAGATTTTTTATGTTTATATTGATTAAATTTCACTAATTTGCTAGTCATATATTTATTTTTAGCTTGATTTATTTCATTGATGATAATGTTATAATTATGGTTTGGATCAGCATTTGAACTTGTATCTAATTTTTTATGTATTTCAGAAGAGATTATATCATTTCTGACTTTTAACATAGCCTCTTTATTTTGTACATTAACTTGTATAAATTTTGTAGCATGTTCCTCTTTTAGAGCAGTGTTCATAAACATAAAATATGGTTGATGATCAGAATTTTTTTTAATTAATATTCCTGCTGTACTTTGCAAAATATGCTTTGTTAAATTACAAAGAACAAATTATCAATAAGTGTGCCAGTACATGTTGTGAACCTTGTAGGAAGAGTAATTTGGGGGAAGAGACTAAATGAAGTTAGCATGTCAAAGAATGTGCTACAGTGTTGTTGCTCGTTTATTTTTAACATATTTATATTGTAGTCCCCTGCAAGAATAAGGTTGTTGTTTTGATGATGTTGCATAGATGACATGACTATTGTAAAGTCATTTATAAATTCGTTATAGTTTTCAGCTAAAGGCCTTGGTGGTCGGTATATATATTTCCTATAGTGACTGTCTGCGATAAGCCTCCTCCATTTACTTGTATTATTTGTCCCTCCCATTGTTCATACATTTTTAATTTCATCTTTACTTCATAATCAAAGTGTT
This sequence comes from Paraescarpia echinospica, assembly GCA_020002185.1. Classification (NCBI taxonomy): domain Eukaryota; kingdom Metazoa; phylum Annelida; class Polychaeta; order Sabellida; family Siboglinidae; genus Paraescarpia; species Paraescarpia echinospica. Next base: position 41,793,849 of record CM034540.1, on the reverse strand, counting down.
TATCTATATATATTAATAATCCCCCTTTGGTGCTGCACCTTTTTCCTTGGGATATGCAGTCATATCCATTTAATTGAATTAGTGATAAGTCATCATTATCAGATAACCAACTTTCTTGGAGACATATATATATTATGCTAAATTTAAAATTTAACGAAGACAAGTCCTTTACAAATGCCTCGAGCTCACTAAACTTTGCATTAATGGACTGTACATTTGAGCTTAGGATGCTGAAATGTTTATTATTGTTTTGAACTAACATTAAATTTTTCAAAATCATAATATGACGATCGGCGTATTGTTGGCAATTCATTATTTTCATCAACAGTATTACTGATGTTTAGAATATTATTTAGACAATTATTTGTAATACCACCTGTAAATTGGAGACAAGTTTCGTCAGTTATCATTTCAGTGTATTTTAAATTTTACTGAGACCAGCATATTTTCAATGTGCAATAATGTTTCAGTAAGAGTGTGTGCCTTTAGTGTTTGAGTTACTAAGTCACGCAGCCAGGCGAGAGTCGGCTAAGCCAAAGCAAAAAAATACCAAGCACCATCATCGTGCGCCAGTGGTCGCTGCTGCTAATTACGTCAGTGTCAGCCAGCAGTACACCCTGGCTGATCGCTTTGCGAAACTCTGAATTTAAGCTCAGCCAATGAAATCGCTCACTAGATCAGTGGATCTCGGCAGGTCAGGTGGTCATAATAAAACTAATTTAAACCAACCGTGGCTCGTATCACATGCAATGTTTAGGAAGTAGAAGCAATTATTCGTTTTGGATCAGTTTGTCGCCGTTTTGGCTTGTCGCCGTTTTAGTTTGTCGCCGTTTTAGTGTGTCCCGTTTTGGTTTGTCGCCGTTTTAGTGTGTCGCCGTTTTGGTTTGTCGCCGTTTTGGTTTGTCGCCGTTTTAGTGTGTCGCCGTTTTGGTGTGTCGCCGTTTTGGTGTGTCGCCGTTTTGGAACTGTCGCCGTTTTGGTTTGTCGCCGTTTTGGTGTGTCGCCGTTTTGGTTGTCGCCGTTTTGGATCTGTCGCCGTTTTGGTTGTCGTCGTTTTGGTTGTCGCCGTTTTGGAACTGTCGCCGTTTTGGTTGTCGCCGTTTTGGATCTGTCGCCGTTTTGACCTGTATCGAAAAAATTTAGTAAAACAGCGTATAGGTATATTGGGTAATGAACTTTGAAGACCCACCCAAAATATTTGCTGTCTGATCAAGAAATTATTTATTTTTATTCAAGGAAGCCGCACAGGAATGTGCTTTTATCCAGTCTGTCCCATATTCCATTTGTGGTTTTCATGCCCCAGCTAACCCAACCAGGCTAGCTGGTATCCCGGCTGCTAGATATTGCTGTTGTTTTGACCGTAAGGCATGTTTGCACACTGTATGCATCCTGTATGGTCCAAAATACTTTATACCAACATTGGGGAAAATGGGAACTTTCCCTTTAATTGCAGTCGAGCGGGTATCCTAAGATGTGAAACTGGAATGTTGACAATGTTTGGGAGTTTCTGTCATAATGGCAGAAACTAGTGGAGAATTGCATTTCTGCTGCACAAACAGAATATTATCTGCCGCTTGGTTTCTCCTGTGAAGGCAGCAACGTGTCAACCATGGTTTAGCCCTTCATGAATCCGTTTTTTGTTGATATCCAAAATACGTGAATAGTTTAAATAATATGTGCATCATATCACTGGCATGGCTTTTTAGAGCACAGAATGTCGATAACATGAAGACAGAAACCCGTGCAAAATCATATCACACATTCACGTGAAGATTCCAATTTGGAAAACAACTTGAATTGATTCCTGGGTAGGAGTTTAATAAAGAGAACACCTCAACTGAGTACCAGTGGTAAAGTGGAAACCACACCTAAACACGATGAAACATTCATGATTACTGACTTTTATCAATCATGATTACTATATTTACTTGTAGTGTCTTGTTGTTTTATATCTTCCCCTCTATATTCAAGAGTAAAGGTTAAAACTTACCTCAGAATGCACCAATTTTAAGCTAGTTTTTAAAAACATATCCGGGGGAGCATGCCCCCGGACTCCCCCTAGCAACGTTTCGCGCCTGCGGCGCTGGCGTAACTCACCCCTACGACCTCACCCACCATTTTACCCAGGAGAAACACTGAATGACATTGATTATTGTATGGGATTTCCATGGTGGAGTGAAAACATGCATGCGCGACCTATTTATCCAGACAACTAGGTTTGATCGACGGTTTGCTGACATTACCATATATGACGACGTGTGTAAGTTTACAGTTCCTGATTGAAATACCACTTTTGTCACAACATTATTTTGTTCGTGGTTATTTAAAAAACAATGTTTTCAAATTTCACACGTGCATTATTTTGAGTCTACCCTTTTTGAAAATGCCCGTAATTGTATCTGTTTTTTATGTTATTAAGTAATTAACATCCTTTCCTTTGGCTACTTATATTTATCCAATTCTTACCTTCACGTTACTCATATTTCGTTTTTTCCTTGTTCGGTGAATTATTTTATACAAACATAGGCAAAGGGTAAAATAGATAGACCTATCCTCTTCTTAGTTCCCATCTTTAGGTAAATGTTATAATAGGGGTTTTATTTAATAATATGTAAATGTGAAATAACAACTGACACGATATTGGATGATTCTGTTCACGGATTAAAAAGAATTGTTCTTTTTATCACAGATTACTATTTACATATTTACGTGTTATTCGTATGTGTTCTATTTTTAGGTACACAATACGTTTCATTTAGATGGAGAACAAGGACGAACGCGACGTCAGTGAAGAGGAGATGTTACATGTCTCGGTTGTAACACAAGAAGACTCCCAGGTCATTGAACCAGTCATCAACCAAAACACAGCTTCTACAAAATATGGAGCCTCTGCAAATATTCTGTCGCGCTGTGATGACGACAAAGTGCTACGAAACAGGCAGTTTAAGGATGAGCAAGCAAAGGCAAGAAAAGAAGACAGAGCGTGCAGTCAACAAAGACATAGTGGTGATGCAGGAGTCGTCACCTGTTTGGAAATTGTCATGTGTGAGGAACAAAGACAAGACATTGTTGAACAAGACAATGCTCTGGCACACCGAAACACCGACAAGGGTTCAACATATACTCAAGGTATTAATGAATTGATCGCAGTGAAACAAGAGATGAACGCAGACCCTGATGAATATGGCAGAGACAGTGCAGAGACGAGACATTGGGTCGCGTGTGAAACTGGCGTATTGAAAGAGATCAAAGTGGAACACACTCAGAGTGTCTCAGAGACGTGGGCAGGTGACCAAGAAGAACTACACAACCGTGCAGATAATGTCACCATGAACAAAACACGCACGAATTCATTAATCCAATCTAAACAAGTTAACGATCATGAAATGAGTCGTCTTGGTGTTAAATCGTACCCTTGTAGAACATGTGGCAAATCATTCAAGAATGACAGTAGTTTAACAAATCACCAAAGAAAACACACCAGTCGGGGAATGTATTCGTGTGGGAAATGTGGAAAGATTTTTAATTTCCAGCTAGCTTATAACAACACGATAAGATTCACACAGGTGTTAAACCGTACACGTGTGCTACCTGTGAAAAGTCATTCATGCGTTCAAGTCACCTGGTACTGCACAAACAAATTCACACAGGTGTGAAACCTTTCACTTGTGCAACATGTTGAAAGTCATTCATGCGTGCCGGACATCTGAGAATACACGAACGAACACATACAGGCGTAAAACCGTGTGTGCCTTTAGTGTTTGAGTTACTAAGTCACGCAGCCAGGCGAGAGTCGGCTAAGCCAAAGCAAAAAAATACCAAGCACCATCATCGTGCGCCAGTGGTCGCTGCTGCTAATTACGTCAGTGTCAGCCAGCAGTACACCCTGGCTGATCGCTTTGCGAAACTCTGAATTTAAGCTCAGCCAATGAAATCGCTCACTAGATCAGTGGATCTCGGCAGGTCAGGTGGTCATAATAAAACTAATTTAAACCAACCGTGGCTCGTATCACATGCAATGTTTAGGAAGTAGAAGCAATTATTCGTTTTGGATCAGTTTGTCGCCGTTTTGGCTTGTCGCCGTTTTAGTTTGTCGCCGTTTTAGTGTGTCCCGTTTTGGTTTGTCGCCGTTTTAGTGTGTCGCCGTTTTGGTTTGTCGCCGTTTTGGTTTGTCGCCGTTTTGGTTTGTCGCCGTTTTGGTTTGTCGCCGTTTTGGTTTGTCGCCGTTTTGGTTTGTCGCCGTTTTGGTTTGTCGCCGTTTTGGTTTGTCGCCGTTTTAGTGTGTCGCCGTTTTGGTTTGTCGCCGTTTTGGTTTGTCGCCGTTTTAGTGTGTCGCCGTTTTGGTGTGTCGCCGTTTTGGTTGTCGCCGTTTTGGATCTGTCGCCGTTTTGGTTGTCGTCGTTTTGGTTGTCGCCGTTTTGGAACTGTCGCCGTTTTGGTTGTCGCCGTTTTGGATCTGTCGCCGTTTTGACCTGTATCAAAAAAATTTAGTAAAACAGCGTATAGGTATATTGGGTAATGAACTTTGAAGACCCACCCAAAATATTTGCTGTCTGATCAAGAAATTATTTATTTTTATTCAAGGAAGCCGCACAGGAATGTGCTTTTATCCAGTCTGTCCCATATTCCATTTGTGGTTTTCATGCCCCAGCTAACCCAACCAGGCTAGCTGGTATCCCGGCTGCTAGATATTGCTGTTGTTTTGACCGTAAGGCATGTTTGCACACTGTATGCTTCCTGTATGGTCCAAAATACTTTATACCAACATTGGGGAAAATGGGAACTTTCCCTTTAATTGCAGTCGAGCGGGTATCCTAAGATGTGAAACTGGAATGTTGACAATGTTTGGGAGTTTCTGTCATAATGGCAGAAACTAGTGGAGAATTGCATTTCTGCTGCACAAACAGAATATTATCTGCCGCTTGGTTTCTCCTGTGAAGGCAGCAACGTGTCAACCATGGTTTAGCCCGTCATGAATCCGTTTTTTGTTGATATCCAAAATACGTGAATAGTTTAAATAATATGTGCATCATATCACTGGCATGGCTTTTTAGAGCACAGAATGTCGATAACATGAAGACAGAAACCCGTGCAAAATCATATCACACATTCACGTGAAGATTCCAATTTGGAAAACAACTTGAATTCATTCCTGGGTAGGAGTTTAATAAAGAGAACACCTCAACTGAGTACCAGTGGTAAAGTGGAAACCACACCTAAACACGATGAAACATTCATGATTACTTACTTTTATCAATCATGATTACTATATTTACTTGTAGTGTCTTGTTGTTTTATATCTTCCCCTCTATATTCAAGAGTAAAGGTTAAAACTTACCTCAGAATGCACCAATTTTAAGCTAGTTTTTAAAAACATATCCGGGGGAGCATGCCCCCGGACTCCCCCTAGCAACGTTTCGCGCCTGCGGCGCTGGCGTAACCCACCCCTACGACCTCACCCACCATTTTACCCAGGGGAAACACTGAATGACATTGATTATTGTATGGGATTTCCATGGTGGAGTGAAAACATGCATGCGCGACCTATTTATCCAGACAACTAGGTTTGATCGACGGTTTGCTGACATTACCATATATGACGACGTGTGTAAGTTTACAGTTCCTGATTGAAATACCACTTTTGTCACAACATTATTTTGTTCGTGGTTATTTAAAAAACAATGTTTTCAAATTTCACACGTGCATTATTTTGAGTCTACCCTTTTTGAAAATGCCCGTAATTGTATCTGTTTTTTATGTTATTAAGTAATTAACATCCTTTCCTTTGGCTACTTATATTTATCCAATTCTTACCTTCACGTTACTCATATTTCGTTTTTTCCTTGTTCGGTGAATTATTTTATACAAACATAGGCAAAGGGTAAAATAGATAGACCTATCCTCTTCTTAGTTCCCATCTTTAGGTAAATGTTATAATAGGGGTTTTATTTAATAATATGTAAATGTGAAATAACAACTGACACGATATTGGATGATTCTGTTCACGGATTAAAAAGAATTGTTCTTTTTATCACAGATTACTATTTACATATTTACGTGTTATTCGGATGTGTTCTATTTTTAGGTACACAATACGTTTCATTTAGATGGAGAACAAGGACGAACGCGACGTCAGTGAAGAGGAGATGTTACATGTCTCGGTTGTAACACAAGAAGACTCCCAGGTCATTGAACCAGTCATCAACCAAAACACAGCTTCTACAAAATATGGAGCCTCTGCAAATATTCTGTCGCGCTGTGATGACGACAAAGTGCTACGAAACAGGCAGTTTAAGGATGAGCAAGCAAAGGCAAGAAAAGAAGACAGAGCGTGCAGTCAACAAAGACATAGTGGTGATGCAGGAGTCGTCACCTGTTTGGAAATTGTCATGTGTGAGGAACAAAGACAAGACATTGTTGAACAAGACAATGCTTTGGCACACCGAAACACCGACAAGGGTTCAACATATACTCACGGTATTAATGAATTGATCGCAGTGAAACAAGAGATGAACGCAGACCCTGATGAATATGGCAGAGACAGTGCAGAGACGAGACATTGGGTCGCGTGTGAAACTGGCGTATTGAAAGAGATCAAAGTGGAACACACTCAGAGTGTCTCAGAGACGTGGGCAGGTGACCAAGAAGAACTACACAACCGTGCAGATAATGTCACTATGAACAAAACACGCACGAATTCATTAATCCAATCTAAACAAGTTAACGATCATGAAATGAGTCGTCTTGGTGTTAAATCGTACCCTTGTAGAACATGTGGCAAATCATTCAAGAATGACAGTAGTTTAACAAATCACCAAAGAAAACACACCAGTCGGGGAATGTATTCGTGTGGGAAATGTGGAAAGATTTTTAATTTCCAGCTAGCTTATAACAACACGATAAGATTCACACAGGTGTTAAACCGTACACGTGTGCTACCTGTGAAAAGTCATTCATGCGTTCAAGTCACCTGGTACTGCACAAACAAATTCACACAGGTGTGAAACCTTTCACTTGTGCAACATGTTGAAAGTCATTCATGCGTGCCGGTCATCTGAGAATACACGAACGAACACATACAGGCGTAAAACCGTTCGCGTGCACCATGTGTGCAAAGACATTTAGAGATTCAAGTCAGCTCCGAGTGCACGAAAAAAACCATGCGAGGGTGAAACAGTTCACGTGTGAAACATGTGCCCTGTCGTTCTTGCGTGTGAGTCATCTCAGAGTACATCGCAGGACACACCGAGATGTGAAACAGTTTACATGTGTAACAAGCAGAGTTTCATTCTTGCGGTCATGTGATCGCAGAGAGCACAGGAAAGTCCACAAAGGCGTGGAAAGTCATACACGCATTTCGGCGATCTTAAAGTGCACGAGAGATTGCATACAGGCGTGAATCGTTCCACTTGTACAACGTGTGCAAAGTCGTACGTGCGTCGTAGTGATCTGAAAATGCACGAAAGATCACACACCGGCGTGCGACCGTTTTCTTGTGCAAAGTGTGGGAAGTCATTCATGCGTCCATCGTGTTTAAGAGCGCACGAACAAACGCACCCGAAGTGAAACCGTTCACGTGTTCAAAGTGTGGAAAGTCGTTTATTCGTTGTGGCGCTCTCAAAGGACATGAACAAACGCACTCTGAAGTGAAACATTTCACTTGTTCAACGTGCGGAAAGTCATTCAGTTCGTCGAAGCTGCTCAGCGCGCACGAAAGGGTACACACGGGTGTTAAACCGTTCACTTGTTCAACGTGTGGAAAGTCGTTAATTTTTTCGAACAGGCTCAAAGTTCATGAACGACTACACACAGGTGTGAAACTTTTCCACTGTGCGAAGTGTGGAAAGTAATTCTCGCGTGCAAGTCATCTCAAACAGTACGAACTTCTTCACAGTGGTGTGAAACGTTTCAACTATACAGTGTGTGGGAAGTCATTCCTGCGATTAGATGACGCCCGGAGACATGAGCGAATTCACTCGGGTGTTAAACGTTTCGCTTGCTCAACATGCGGAAAGGCGTACTTTTGTTTGGGTCACCTTACAGTGCACCAAAGAGTACATACCGAGGAGAAACCTTTCGTGTGTTCAGTGTGTGGAGTGTCTTTCAGATATTCAGGTAATTCCATAGTGCACCAAAGATTACACACAGGAGAGAAACCGTACACTTGTACAGTATGTTCAAAGTCATTCGCGCGGTTGGATAAACTGAAAGAACACGAACGGATTCACACTCGTGCAAAACCCTAACCATGTATATGGCAAATCAGTTGCATGTTCGTCTGCTGGTAGTTACCATGATGTAACATGGCGTAAGCCATTCAAGTATGGCACATGCAGAAACTCCCGTATATGTTCATACACACACCCTTCCACTTCGTCATGTCTGTAGCACACCGCTCTGTTGGTAAAAGCGGGAGTCCAAGGTCCTGTCTAGCTTGGTTACTCGGCGTCTTCCGTGGCCTTGTTCTTCCGTGGCGGAATGTGACATCCAGGAGCATAAAAAATTTGTCTAGGCATTTAAGTCACGGAAGTCAAGTTCACGTAAAGTCAAAATGTTTGAATGAATGTGTGAAACCTATCATTTGGGCTATGTGTGGACAGTCATTCGTGCAGGGGTCAGGTGAAAGTGTCCGGATGAATATTCGAAGGTGACATATGTTTCGGTTGTTAAGTGTGTTGGCTAGTTAGTATATTCTTGTAATAGTCACACTTGAAAGTATACATTCGACAATTATGTTCGGAATATATTTTCTGGAGTCAATATAAGAATTGGCTAAAAACATAATTTATGTGTCACCAAAGTATACCTTTCCAGATGTATTGTATGTTGTATCCCCTCAAAATAGGGATACATTTTAGGGACCCCTTCAGTTACGCTTTCCTGAAAAACACCCCTCCAAAAACGTGGTTCAAACAGCAGTACAATATTTACTCAATTCCTTCAGTTTGCATAGGCATGTTTCAGTCGCAAGATGGCGCCACTGTAGCGGGTTATCCCCCCCCCCCCGATATATTATGGTAGTGATAATTTAACATTACACTACACAACACTGTTACACTCGTCATTTTACAGCTGACATGCCCGTAGTTGACGGGTAAAGCGACAACATGAAACTTTCTATGTAGTATAAATTAAAGTTATACTAATATCAATACTATAAATAACATATAAACGTGAAAAAGTAACTCACCAGGTCGTGTATCCGTAATACGGAGCCGAGAGAACTGTGTGCACACGTCCATGGCCCAGAGCAAACTGCGCTTGGTAGCTTCACTAACCCGTCCAGCTAGTTGACTGGGTATGGCTCCAGCTACCCAACCCATATATGGCCACTGACATGACAATAGAAGGCCTATCATAATGCAACTGCTTGCAAGAACCAAATCCGCCAGGGTTACATGATATTCTATACAGGTAGTCTTACAGATCCTTTGTGGAGTCGTAGATGTCAACCGGCCCAAACCACGAACGGATTTCCTGCCTTATCATTATTATTTATAAATTTACTACACCATAATTATCTATACCTTTTAGTTTTGTTTTATTATGTCATTATGTACAATTATCACCTTCATGAATTGCACACATGACTAGATAATGACTAGTGACTTGTTTTGATTTGTTTGTTCTATAATATGTTTCAACCAACATTCAATAAATATTAAATGTAATTACTGCCGAGTATACAAACAATATCAGATGTCATCAGATATAGAAGACTCCAGTAATTTTGGCATGTGTGTCATACATCAAACGAAAACCCCGTTAGCACATCCATCATATAAGATGTTTGGGTATTAGTAGATTTGTTTTATGTAGCGCAGTATCAAGTCTGTATGACCTCTGTATGCACTTTACATTTACCCCTGGTACGCTTATTCCTTCTAACACCTTTATGAGAATTAATTATTACTTTGATGACACAAATATCAAATTTGGGAGCGCGCGTACAAACAAGCGTTGTGTAACGAGGCCATCAATCATTGTATTTCCTATCAATTAAGGATAAAAGCACAGCTACTTATACAAAATATCAAATTGTGTATTGATTACACTGGACAACAACAAAAACTTGTTGTCTGTTACTAAGGGAAATGCATATGTTTTTGACAAAATCTGGGCCACTGATTCCAAATCTGAAGTAAGAATTTGGCGAGCACGTCAGGTTTTCAAGGTATGTATATGTATTAACGATACCTGGCATGCTATATTAGAGACTCTATGACTGTATATCATCACATTGTACCATTGTACAATATTGTAAGCATTGTATCATACAGTGCTTAGTAATTACGTTCACGTTATATATATATATAACAATGATTGAACTCCAAGTGTATAATGTACAGTATACAAATCAAGAACATAAACAAGTTACTGAAAAAGAACCTCATAAACATATTAGAACATGCTAACCTGATTTAAATATATTCGGCGTAGGCACCGTTCGGAAGTGTTCAAAACTGTGTGAGACACGCGCTCGTGCGTTTGTGCGTGGAATTATTCTCCTGTTGTTGGAACCAGCAGTAATCACCCATCATGTTTGGGTTGAACCGGCCTTGATACCTAATTTCCATCACCGAAATGTCTTGATGAAACATTTCGCCATGCGCATCGCTTACCTCGCCCAGATTAGGTGGAAAGACATCAAGATGAGAATGCAAGAAGTGCATTTTAAGACACATCCTACAGCCCATTCGCTGACAGGCTTTTAGCATGTTGTCCGCTAATTCAGCATACTGTTCAGCTCGAGGGTTCCCAAGAAAGTTCTGCACAACTAACACAAATGCTTCCTATGCTGCTAACCCAAGTGGTTTCAGTTTATTTTTGAACTCGCGATCACAAATCGCTTCTCGGATTTGGGACCCAACGAAAATGCCTGCTTTGAGTTTAGCATCACTTCTCTCTATGAGATACTGGAAGCCACAACCGTCGTGATCCATCGCCTTTACACAGTTTTTCATAAGGCCGAGTTTGATGTGAACCGTAATTGGCACAGCAAAAGGCATTTCCTTCCTCTTACCACTCAACCACAGCGTAAGCGTCGAGTTACACACGGTGCAGCAAAATGAGGCGCCCAGCTCTTGTCTTGGTCTCCAACTTTACATCCAAAATACAATATACATGTAAGCAATGTTCACTCTGTTAGCAAGATTCTTGCGCTGGTCACGTGAAGTGTATTTTCCACAGATATAAAAAAGTTACCAGGGTGATTCACACAGCCTCGCCTATTCATGATGTCTGAGAAACATAGGCCTAACCTGAAAAGATACGCTATAGCTGGTGGACCCTAACGCAAGCCGGGAATCACGGCGCTATTGCCAGGAGCAGGAAACCGGTTACCCGGCATTATGCTGTGTTCCAATCACCTCGTGTATGTCGTGAATACGACTTGGCGAACTGGAAAGTTCACGAGTTTACCACTTGTAAATGTATGCAACTGGGTCAAGTAGGGGTTACGAAGTCGTATTCACGGTATATGCGACGTGACTGGAACGCAGCATTAGCCAGCTTTGTAATTCGTAACAGGAAGTCTGCTGTGTTCAGAGTGTATGAAAATTAACAACGTACACTATTGAGGTCAACTCGGCTATCGTCGGCAATATATTGCCAATAAAACTATTTTGAAACTTGATGTATTGTTTACATTTGAACAAGCTCCCTGTCTATGTCAAATATCGAACATTTTAACGGAGTTACTGAAGTAATTATACAATTCGGCGGGCTGCCTTCAACATAGATATTGTGATCTTAAAGAACACTATATTAATTAATTAATAAAAACCTAAAATGGACTGGGTGATTTTAACATTAAGTAATTATTCCAATTATACTGGGTTGGCACTAAACAGCCTAGTGCAATTGGATCATATGAATAACTTAAAATGGCCAAATTCTGACTTCATATTTGGAATCAGTGGCCCAGCTTTAGTCAAGAACACCTGCATTACCCTTAGTAACAGACAACAAGTTTTTTGTTTGTCGAGTGTTATTTATAATGCATTATCACGTCTAAGCGATCGCAACGTCATGTTTAAGCATATTCATAGCATCGTAGTTGTTAATTCTAAATCTTGTACGGTGTCGGGCATGACATTGGTAGACAGCGGGCTGTTCACTTCTTTTAATCCCCTCAAGTCAAACGGACACTCTCTTAGCAGAGGGTGCGTATGCACCCATCGCACACCCCACGTACCCAGCCTACAAGCCTGGTGTCTCGCTACTTATGGTATAAGCTCAATATTTAAACAGGCAATTTAAACAATTCTCCACACTGGCACCGCAAGATACGAACAGTTTATGTAGATAGCTGATGTAGAGCGTTAGACTTTTAATTTAGATTACAAAATTAAACAAACCGATATTGATCATGTGTCCAAGTAGAAGGTAGGCTATAGTTTACAAAGACTTACCACATCGATACCTTGTGTCGCTTTCAAATGTGGCTAAAATATGAAACAAATCGAGAATAACAGTTTCACAAAAAAAGAAAAATACACCGGGCCACATATTATATGAACATACTCTCAGAGAAAACAAATGAATAGAAACCAATGTGCGGTATGTGTCGTGATGTAGATGACATTCACATATATGACGTCGTGTTAGTCAAATTAAGACTAAAATACAACTCGGTCTGGTAAATTACTGCTGCCAATTAAACTAGTCTGAAACAATCCTAATTTATCTAACTGATATTGAAAATATGTGGTCGAAATGCAATTTGAACTCTGCACGAAATTCCGGTGTTAGGCCCTATTGCGAAATGACCCGTTAACGCGACGCTTCTGTCTGACACCAAACTACTTAAAAGCGCTCAGTATAACGCCCATAAAAGACCAATCGTGGTACGGACGGTATATTAGTTAACGAAAATGTACTAGCTTTGGGCACCCAGTAGACCTTAACGATCTCGAGATGCGGATGGGCGGAACGATCAGTGACATGAGAACTTCGTATAGTCATACCATACGACATCATCTCGCGTAAACGTGGACACCAATGCGGTTCGTGGATTTCATCACGTTAGATTCCTCGTCGTAATCCGTCATGATTCATTATTACGGAACACTGCCATGGACAACGATGCACCATTTATTCAGAAAATCGATTTCTGGTTAGATATAGACTCTAATTGACACTGGTCAGTACCGTCAGTATCTCTTGGACGACGGTACTCCCAGAGAAACACAAAACACCTTTCATTCATATCAATGAGATTTGACGGCAGCTTGTGTAGGTTCGATGGATTGTGTCGAGGTTGGAGGAAAGGTGCAGTTCTAAAAAGTGATGTTCGTATGTGAATGATTAGTAATTTAAGACGGATAGCTAAGTAAGCAATATTTTAGTGAGGTGGAGGCATGTCCGTGTATCATTGGTAACTGTCCCCTTCGTTCCATGTTCCCCCACTCTTTCGAATATGTTGATCTGGCATTGTCACGGTGACGATGGTAATTATCATAACGAGCTAGTTAGTTGCGGTGATCCCACCGGTAACTGGGCAGACAATTTGCGATCTTCACCGTACAGCTCTTGGTCTGTCTCGGTGACAGCTTATATGTTTGTCATCAACGTCACGTGTGATGTCATCTCCGTCACGATAGAAATGTGACGTAGATTACCGTCACATAGAAGACACAAACCGTTCACATCGCGCGCAATATCATCCCCATTATGAGAATGGCTGGTCTGTGCTGTTTCTGAACGACCAGTTTACACTCGTTCACCAGTGTTTACCCGTGACTGTGTTTGTCCGACCTATATTTCACGAGGTGCGGAGAAAGTTATTGAGATGTTCTACCTAAGCATCGCATCAAAGCAGTTGTGACGTAGATGACATGGTATCAAGGGATGTGGATTTTTATGCAAGAAAACTTCAATTATTCAAAATGTTTGATAGCTAACACTTTTTGTTGGGCAGTGATAGCAACACCATTCAAAGAGATTACCTTACACGATTTATACGTTAATTAATTTATACTTGTTACAGTTAATTGATACCATATGTTAATTGAAGACCAGCTGAGCGAAAGGGACAGTCAATTTTCGTATACGTAGGCCTACACTGGGAAATTGCAAGATAAATAGCGAGAATAACCACTTCTAATCTCAGTAAATCATGGTGTCCAACACGAAGAGGTGTTCCTTTATGAAACGACACATCTAAGAAATATAATTTTGAGATTTTTCTTTACTAAAATAGTTCATATCAATTAAAGTGCCGGGACACCAGTTTGCCCGGTTACTGCGAAATTACCCTAAGTGTGTGTATGTGTGCGTGTGTGCGTGTGTGCGCGCGCGCATGCGTGCGTGTGTACAATTGTGTGGGCGTGCATGCATGCGTGCGTGTTTGCATTTGCCTTCTTGAAAACTGTGCCCTTTTTAAATTACCATTGAAATGGTACTGGGCCCAGTGAAAATAAAAATTCACCCCTTTGTGTGCGCGCGCGCATGCGTGCGTGTGTACAATTGTATGGGCGTGCGTGCATGCGTGCGTGTTTACATTTGCCTTCTTGAAAACTGCCCTATTTACCATTGTCATTGAAATGGCACTGGGCCGGCCCAATGAAAATAACAATTAACCGCTTTGCATTCGTGCATTCCCATGAAGATTCCAATTTGAGAATCACTTGACTTGATTTTGGAAAACTTATTAAATAAGTGATTAGTTTGTCTGATGATTCTGCCAAAAGGTTCTACAAAAACGTTGCACAAATAAGGTAGCATGTTGTAGTGACGTAGTAGTTTCATATATTTTTATTTTTAAACTGTTTCTGTGTGAACCGCTAGGTGGGGTAACTGGTTCGGAGTAGAAAGTTTGTTGACACATTTCTCTGTATCAGTATATACAATACAACTTCGAAAAACCGCTAATTGTAAAAAATAATTGGCAATCCCATTAAACAATTATAGTATCGTATATATTCTAACCATCTATGACTGAAAAGATCCTGGACGATAATACAATAACTTCGGGGGCAGCGCCATATTTCATGTCGCGTGGTCACGTGACCCGTATCCACAGCAAACAGAAACGGTCTAGCCGAGAAAACTCTTCTGTAAACGTTTTATGATTGACATATCGATTAACATAGAACGTGCTGCGTTATTATAATTCCTGTTACAGATTGCATACAACCTGCAGTATTGGTTGCCGGCATTTGCCGACTGCTGGTTCGTGATAGCGGTAACACGATTCATGTTTACGGCTGATTTGTCGTGTAATTTCATTCAAAATGCCGAGCCGCCGCGAGACGATTCAGACGATGCTGAACGAGATCGAATGGGACGAGGGCCTCACGATGCCCGTCGCCAACGCCCAGAACAAACAGCTCGAAGATGAAGTGAGTCATGATGGATGTCATCGCATCATATATGAAACATGTCTTGGCCAAAAAATGAAGGCCGTAATTACAGTAAATAGGCAGTAAATATCTAATTTATACTGCCTGCATGGGCTTGTCGACTAGCGTTACAGTAATATAATTATAAACATTCTGTTTTATTAAAACATCTTATGAAACATTGCGAAAGATAACCATACTGTAACTCTATATAACTTATTTGTGTCATGTTATGCAAATAAATTGTCAGAAAAGTTGCTTTTAGTGAAATACTTACAGTTTGCATACAAAAACACAACACACCGCCAAAATGTTGCTAACAGCTTTAAGCAATAGTGCAGTGAGATCGTGTGCGCCACATGGCATAAAGAGGACAAGTAGGCATGATAGGTAGTGATACAAGTTTGTTTGGTTTGCAGCTCCTCCATGCCCAGAACCGGATGGTGACCATGCAGAACCAGTACAAAGAGAATGAGGACCGAGTGAACGCCATGACTTCTCACCTCAAGAATGTCCGCCAGGAACTCCTGCATACACAAGTAAGTATTTAGCCTCGATTATCCAGACTGAAGTGCCACTTGTTTGTCGCTCCTACAGAGCCTGGGGACTTTTGTGATTCTCACAGTGACAAAAAGCAAATGGTTTCAACAACAAAAATTATTTCAAATTTGTTAATTTAAAATGTTACAAAATTGTTTTTTGTTTCATAAAATGCAAAAAATCTTAAAATAGGTGCTGGTGCATTTTGGGTTTTTCTTATCGACCAAGTGTCCATTATGGCCCAAACAAAAATAATATGAGACAAAGTGAATAGTGGATACGAGAAGTGAAGATTGAACATTTAACTTGTAGTTTGGGATGGGGGCACAGTAGCATAGTGGTTAGAGCATAAGACTATCAATCGAGAGATTCTGCATTCAAATCTTCTAGTTGCCATTTTTAATCCTGGCCAAGCTCATTCACTCCACATTGCTCCAGTTCACTCAGCTGTATTAATTGAGTACCTTACCATAGACAGTGGTGGATATTTGTGAACGAATAATCTTCATGCAGTAATTGCAGATGGCTAAATGCTTCCCAGAGAAGTAAAAATGGTATTCAATGTCTGCCTGAGAGTAAAGAATAGAGCACTCTGGGCTGTCCTATGGTTTTTGCACTAAATTCATCTTCTTTGATCACTCTAGACAGGAACGCCTGTCGCACTCACAGATGATGTCCTCCTCTCTTCCTTGAGATTTCCATGCATCTTCTCGTTCAAGTGGATGTTGTCTGGCCACACACGTTGCCTGGGGCCGATGCATTAAAATCCATTGGTAGGGCAGATCAAGTTCTTCAGCACTGGCGGGCAGTTGGACTACGGGAGGGGCCCTGGAAAAATTCCACCGGGTGAAGTTGGAGGTGCAGGATCGCCATGTGCCCAACAACTGCATCATGCACATTCACTATATATGACGGATTGCGCTATATACGAACATACCTTTTTACTTTGGCTGTCTGTTGCAGATCTTGGTGGATGCACGTAAGAAGGAGATTCTGACGGAGGACCACATGATGAAGCTGGCCATCAGGGAGGATGGGAGGCTGAGGCAAGAGATGATCAAGGTGGACCACGACATCAACAACCTCAAGGAACAGAAGAACGTCTCAGAGGTACGTCTTTAAACCTCTTCTGTTATCTAGTTTATTTTAGCTGCACTACTCTATTTATATGATATTATGTATTTTCCGTAAACATTAAATTTGATATTTTAGTTATGTTCTTTTTAAGGTTTTGGTGCCATTTTAACTGGTTTTTTTTTACCAATTTTGTCATGAGTAGTAACTTGGTATAATATAATTTTCACATATAACTCCTATAATTGTAAGCATTATTAGTATTAATTTATTTATGAATTTTAGTGTAATAAACTAATGTGAATAAGGAAATAATGAAGGCAGAATCCCAAAATAGAGCATATGTTGGAGATGTCTAGTTTTGGCCCTGTGCTCCACTTTGATCAAAAATAATTAAATAAACAGTTTGAATAATATTACAAAAAATTGTACTACTTTGAATACAAAATATTTATTTTTGAAATGACGATTAGTGCAACTGTAGTATTTGTTTGAGATACTCTGCCGTTTTACTGTGTTTACTTGTGTGTTTACTTGTGTGTTTACTTGTGTGCTTGTGCAGAACAACATCTTCCGCCAAATGCAGCAGTTAGAGCAGATGAAGGCCCAGATGAACTGGGACCAGCAGGCACTGGAGGCTTGGCTCGAGGAGTCGGCTCGTAAAGACGAAGACACCATGACATTGCAGAAGTACGCACGTGAGGACGAGAGCAAGGTCAAGGTATGTCGCCGTGGCAGCGAGGCCCACAGTTGCATGATTCGTTTCTATAAAACATTATTTGATGCCGCATATTTCTAAATTAGTATTAGGGATGTTTGCAAAAATAAAATGAAAATAAAGCTCATAAGAGGATATTGCTAATTTACTATACATATTTGTTGTGTGATAACGGTGCGATCCATTTTTGTAAAATTTCATTTTATTTAGATGCTGCATATCTGTAAAAACAGAATAAGGGGGTCGTTATAAATAATAAAAATTATGTAAAAATAGAGCACATGTATGAGAACCTTGAAAGGATACAGTATTATTAACCATTTGTGGGATTTTTATATATATATTTATATATAATTTTTTTAATTGGGATTATATATAATAAAGATATATATATACACATATACCTGGAACGTGATTCTTCACGTTAACACAACATTTTTATCCACTGATATCAGTGGATAAAAATGTTGTGTTAACGTGAATAATCTATTACGACATGTCGTAATAGATTATTTATAGAATTAATAGTTACTATGCAATTATGTACGCATGCTTTAAGTTTGCCCTCATTAATTTTACTGGTTTCTTAGAATTAAACAAATACATGAAATAATACCCTTTAATCCATGTGTCATGAAAATATTTATGTTGCACAACAAACATTTTATGTGCACCCGATCACCACTAGGAAACTTGATGTAATTGGGTCACGCTGTAATGGAGTCATGTTATAATGGCATCACGCTGTAATGGGGGTAACGTATGCGTTGAATTGCAGGAGTTGTCTTTGAAAATTGCCCATTTGACAGACAACGCTCAGGCGCGCCGCAGAATGCTGGACCATGAGACCATGGAGACACATACTGCCCAGGTAAGGACCTTGGTATAGTGGATGCCATTTCCTCTTCTCATTTCTCACATGTATGCACAGTGATCATGGGTGGTACATTTGTGATGTTCTGCAAGGAAGATATTTGAATGATAATTTTTGATGGTAAAGTTCATAAATCACTGTAGGCATTCTAAGCTTCATATCAATAGTAAGCTACTTTGACAGTGAAATAGATGAATTCTTACAAAGATGACAATACTAATTTTGAATTTGAACAATCTTTTTGACAGCTATGTTTGTAGTAAACATACCCTCTGTCAGGCACAGTGCTTTTTGCAGAATACCTATATTCAATACATTTTTTTAATTTACAAAAAAATCAAACAAGCTGATATTTAGACTGATTTCTGGGGAGTAAAATGTTGCAAATTTTGTTTCATATAGGTCGATTTTTATAGCCTCACAGATGGCGACACTTGATCGAAATAGTAATGCCGATTAACAAACAGAAACATTAATACAGATTTTGTTTTATCTGTCAATAAAACAGATTTCCACCACAAACTGGGTCGGATTCAGAGTTGACATCACGATCTGTCACGGTTTGCCGTCTGAAGTTGAACACTTAAATTTGACGTACTGCGACGTTCACCCCATTCAAAATGGTTTTGTTGAAAGTGGATGTTTTGCATTTTATGCTACTGACTTCTAAAGTGTTTTCAGTGTTTTAACGTTGGTTTTAGATTGAACTGGACAAGACGGCGGAAGAGTTCCGGAAGTGTCACGGGGAGCGGGAGAGTCTCATCTCGCAGTGGGAACACACCATCGAACAGATGCGGCACAGGGACAACGAGATGGACTTCTTGACCAAGGTAACCTTGATCTTTGACCCCTGATTGGACAAAATACAAAGGTGGCGCATTTGGTTAAACATTGTTGGATACCCACACTTTGTATGTTGTCATTGTGGCCAGAGGATACCCACACTTTGTATGTTGTCATTGTGGCCCATTGTATACCCATACTTTGTATATCATTACATCTATATGGTTGTAACTATGTAACTAGTTAAGTTGCCAATCAGCATGGGATACCATACTGCTGTTAGACAAATTGTGTTGATTCTTTCATAGTTTACAAGACACTTGTTTAGGGACAACACCAACATACAACCAGTGTTTAAAACCAAATAAATGCATTTAAACGACACAATAACACAAGTTAGACTCTTTAGTATAAATCAAAGTATAATATTAAAACAAAATTATCAACCAGTAGTCTAACCGTAATAACGGTTCCGTTGTTTTTTAATACATTTGTGTTCATGTCTCTCTAGAAACTGGTCGTGGTGAAGAATGAGGTGCGTAAACATGAAGAGACGATCCGCGAGAAGCAGCAGTTCTACGAGAATGAGATCGAGAACAACAAGGAGCAGGAAAGGAAGATCTCGCTCTCCGAGCGAACCGCCGCCAAGCTGCGCTCCGACTACCAGGCACTCGAGACCGAGCGTGACCAGTTCCAGAGCGAGGTGAGGCCGAGTAACTAGTCTACTTGAAGGGAATCAGGGCACAACGCAACATATAAATTTTTGACAACTAAAAAATGTCAACTGAATTGGTGTTTATCACATTCATTTTGCCCTGACACCCTTAATTGTTCACCTTTGTTCTCTTGCAGGGGAGGAGGCACATCACTCAGATGGTTCTGCTCTCTCAATGAAAATTCTCTGCCTGTCCAGATGTTCTGCAGTTTTCTCCCATACTTGGCCATCATGACTGCCCTTTACTCTTCACACTGTCTCTCTCTGTTTTAATTTTGATCTTATTCTTCTTTTTCCATCCTGTTTCCATGCTCTCTTTGTTCATCTTTTGTCATTCCCTCTTTCGAAGTTCTGCCCATCTCCATCTTCCCCCAACTGTAGATTGTGATTCCACAATATGTGTGCGCCACAAACAAGTGTAGAAATAGTTAGAAAATGTTAAATACTTTCATAATCTCAAATATATATATTTTTCTAAATGTATTCTTTTTTTTAACGTGACTAACATGCATTTTTTAATAAACCTCTGACTTGTAGATGGACGCTTTGAAGCGGACAGTGGATCGCACTGCCCTTGACCTTGAGACGACTCGCTCTACGATCACTCAGATCAAGAAGGACGTTGCAGACAAGATGACTGCGTGAGTGTCTTGTGTCAAAACGGGCTCGGTTGGGGTGGCTTTAATTATTTATACGAAGGGTAATAGTGGAGTATTTTTTTAATACATACACATTCACATATGCACACAAACATATACATATATGCACACATACATACACACACACATACACATTCAATGCATTCACACACACACTCACACAAACACATTCAACGCACTCGCACACTCCACACACACCATGCACACCACACGCGCACCACACACTTTCAACGCACTCACACACACATTCAACGCACTCGCACACTCCACACACACCACACACACATGCACACCACACACACCACACACACACCAACCCCCTCCCCCAGCACGCACACCCCTCCATCCCCACTCTTCCCCCATAATCCCACACGCACCTACACCCACCCTCTCCCACTGCAGCCTGGACCGAGCGAAGGACCAGCACGAGGGCCTTGTGGAGAAGCTGAAGCTAGTAGAAGAGACAACCCTGAGTGCGGAGGAGACCGCGGCACGCATGGACGAGATGATGGCTGGGGAGGAGTCCGCCCAGTCCACCCTCGCTGAGGAGATGAGGCGCCTCAGGGACATCCAGTTCAAGAAGACCCAGGAACTGCACAACGTCAAGACAGAGGAGAAGAACTGCACCGCCCAGATACAGGTACGCAGGCTCGGCAGGAGGAATAGAGTGTTATCTTACTGTTTCTGTTACAGGTACGCAGGCTAGGCAGGAGGAGTAGAGTGTTATCTTACTGTTTCTGTTACAGGCATGCAGGCTAGGCAGGAGTAGAATGTTATCTTACTGTTTCTGTTACAGGTACGCAGGCTAGGCAGGAGGTGTAGAGTGTTGTTTACTGTTTCTGTTACAGGCATGCGGGCTAGGCAGGAGTAGAGTGTTATCTTACTGTTTCTGTTACAGGCATGCAGGCTAGGCAGGAGTAGAATGTTATCTTACTGTTTCTGTTACAGGTACGCAGGCTAGGCTGGAGGTGTAGAGTGTTGTTTACTGTTTCTGCTACAGGCATGCGGGCTAGGCAGGAGTAGAGTGTTATCTTACTGTTTCTGTTACAGGCATGCAGGCTAGGCAGGAGGAGTAGAGTGTTATCTTACTGTTTCTTTTACAGGCATGCAGGCTAGGCAGGAGGAATAGAGTGTTATCTTACTGTTTCTGTTACAGGTACGCAGGCTAGGCAGGAGTAGAGTGTTATCTTACTGTTTCTGTTACAGGCATACAGGCTCGGCAGGAGGAGTAGAGTGTTATCTTACTGTTTCTTTTACAGGCATGCAGGCTAGGCAGGAGGAATAGAGTGTTATCTTACTGTTTCTGTTACAGGCATGCAGGCTAGGCAGGAGTAGAGTGTTATATTACTGTTTCTGTTACAGGCATGCAGGCTAGGCAGGAGGTGTAGAGTGTTGTTTACTGTTTCTGTTACAGGCATGCAGGCTAGGCAGGAGTAGAGTGTTATCTTACTGTTTCTGTTACATGCATGCAGGCTAGACAGGAGGATTTAGAGTGTTGTTTTACTGTTTCTGTTACATATATGCAGGCTAAGCAGGAGGATGTAGAGTTGTTTTACTGTTTCTGTTACAGATACGCAGGCTAGGCAGGAGGGTGTAGAGTGTTATCTTACTGTTTCTGTTACATATATGCAGGCTAGGCAGGAGGAGTAGAGAGTTATCTTACTGTTTCTGTTACAGGCATACAGGCTAGGCAGGTGTAGAGTGTTATCTTACTGTTTCTGTTACAGGCATGCAGGCTAGGCAGAAGTATGTAGAGTGTTATCTTACTGTTTCTGTTACATATATGCAGGCTAGGCAGGAGGAGTAGAGTGTTATCTTACTGCTTCTGTTACAGGCATACAGGCTCGGCAGGAGGAGTAGAGTGTTATCTTACTGTTTCTGTTACAGGCATGCATGGCTCAGCAGGAGGTGTAGAGTGTTATCTTACTGTTTCTGTTACAGGTATGCAGGCTAGGCAGGAGGAGTAGAGTGTTATCTTACTGTTTCTGTTACAGGTACGCAGGGCTCGGCAGGAGGAGTAGAGTGTTATCTTACTGTTTCTGTTACAGGTACGCAGGCTAGGCAGGAGGAGTAGAGTGTTATCTTACTGTTTCTGTTACAGGTACGCAGGCTTGGCAGGAGGAGTAGAGTGTTATCTTACTGTTTCTGTTACAGATACGCAGGCTCGGCAGGAGGAGTAGAGTGTTATCTTACTGTTTCTGTTACTGGCATGCAGGCTCGGCAGGAGGTGTAGAGTGTTATCTTACTGTTTCTGTTACAGGTACGCAGGCTAGGCAGGAGGAGTAGAGTGTTATCTTACTGTTTCTGGTACAGGTACACAGGCTAGGCAGGAGGTGTAGAGTGTTATCTTACTGTTTCTGTTACAGGTACACAGGCTAGGCAGGAGGAGTAGAGTGTTATCTTATTGTTTCTGGTACAGGTACACAGGCTAGGCAGGAGGTGTAGAGTGTTATCTTACTGTTTCTGGTACAGGTACGCAGGCTCGGCAGGAGGAGTAGAGTGTTATCTTACTGTTTTTGGTACAGGTACACAGGCTAGGCAGGAGGTGTAGAGTGTTATCTTACTGTTTTTGGTACAGGTACACAGGCTAGGCAGGAGGTGTAGAGTGTTATCTTATTGTTTTTGGTACAGTTACACAGGCTCGGCAGGAGGTGTAGAGTGTTATCTTACTGTTTCTGTTACAGGCATGCAGGCTAGGCAGGAGGAGTAGAGTGTTATCTTACTGTTTCTGTTACAGGCATGCAGGCTAGGCAGGAGGAGTAGAGTGTTATCTTACTGTTTCTGTTACAGGCATGCAGACTAGGCAGGAGGATGTAGAGTGTTGTTTTACTGTTTCTGTTACAGATATGCAGGCTAGGCAGGAGGATGTAGAATGTTGTTTTACTGTTTCTGTTACAGGTATATAAGCTGGGGAGAAGGAAGTAGATTATTATTTTACTGTTTGTCATACAGGTATGCAGGCTGGACAGAAAGAGTAGATTATTAGTTTACTGTTTTTGTTACAGGTATGGAGACTGGGGAATTTTTTTGGTCAAGAAATAGGTTGTTATTTTACTGTTTGTGATACAGGTATGCAGGCTTGGGAGATGGAGTAGATTATTACTTCACTGTTTCTCTTACAGGTACGGAGACTGGGGATGTTTTTGGTGAAGAAATATATTATTATTTAATGTTTTTGTTTGAGATACAGTGGCTGGGCAGAAGAAAGTAGATCACTATTTTAATGTTTTGTTCGAGATACAGTGGCTGGCCAGAAGAAAGTAGATCACTATTTTAATGTTTTGTTACAGATACAGTGGCTGGGCAGAAGAAAGTAGATCACTATTTTAATATTTTGTTAGAGATACAGTGGCTACGCAGAAGAAAGTAGATCACTATTTTAATGTTTTGTTCGAGATACAGTGGCTGGGCAGAAGAAAGTAGATCACTATTTTAATGTTTTGTTACAGATAGAGTGGCTGGGCAGAAGAAAGTAGATCACTATTTTAATGTTTTGTTACAGATAGAGTGGCTGGGCAGAAGAAAGTAGATCACTAATTTAATGTTTTGTTCAAGATACAGTGGCTGGGCAGAAGAAAGTAGATCACTATTTTAATGTTTTGTTCAAGATACAGTGGCTGGGCAGAAGAAAGTAGATCACTATCTTAATGTTTTGTTAGAGATACATTGGCTGGGCAGAAGAAAGTAGATCACTATTTTAATGTTTTGTTCAAGAAACAGTGGCTGGGCAGAAGAAAGTAGATCACTATTTTAATGTTTTGTTCGAGATACATTGGCTGGGCAGAAGAAAGTAGATCACTATCTTAATGTTTTGTTCAAGATACAGTGGCTGGGCAGAAGAAAGTAGATCACTATTTTATTGTTTTGTTCGAGATACATTGGCTGGGCAGAAGAAAGTAGATTACTATTTTAATGTTTTGTTCAAGATACAGTGGCTGGGCAGAAGAAAGTAGATCACTATTTTAATGTTTTGTTACAGATAGAGTGGCTGGGCAGAAGAAAGTAGATCACTATTTTAATGTTTTGTTACAGATACAGTGGCTGGGCAGAAGAAAGTAGATCACTATTTTAATGTTTTGTTACAGATACAGTGGCTGGGCAGAAGAAAGTAGATCACTATTTTAATGTTTTGTTACAGATAGAGTGGCTGGGCAGAAGAAAGTAGATCACTATTTTAATGTTTTGTTACAGATACAGTGGCTGGGCAGAAGAAAGTACATCACTATTTTAATGTTTTGTTCGAGATACAGTGGCAGGGCAGAAGAAAGCAGATCACTATTTTAATGTTTTGTTACAGATAGAGTGGCTGGGCAGAAGAAAGTAGATCACTATTTTAATGTTTTGTTACAGATACAGTGGCTGGGCAGAAGAAAGTAGATCACTATTTTAATGTTTTGTTCAAGATACAGTGGCTGGGCAGAAGAAAGTAGATCACTATCTTAATGTTTTGTTAGAGATACATTGGCTGGGCAGAAGAAAGTAGATCACTATTTTAATGTTTTGTTCAAGATACAGTGGCTGGGCAGAAGAAAGTAGATCACTATTTTAATGTTTTGTTCGTTCGCTGGGCAGAAGAAAGTAGATTACTATTTTAATGTTTTGTTCAAGATACAGTGGCTGGGCAGAAGAAAGTAGATCACTATTTTAATGTTTTGTTACAGATAGAGTGGCTGGGCAGAAGAAAGTAGATCACTATTTTAATGTTTTGTTACAGATAGAGTGGCTGGGCAGAAGAAAGTAGATCACTATTTTAATGTTTTGTTACAGATAGAGTGGCTGGGCAGAAGAAAGTAGATCACTATTTTAATGTTTTGTTACAGATACAGTGGCTGGGTAGAAGAAAGTACATCACTATTTTAATGTTTTGTTCAAGATACAGTGGCTGGGCAGAAGAAAGTAGATCACTATTTTAATGTTTTGTTCGAGATACATTGGCTGGGCAGAAGAAAGTAGATCACTATTTTAATGTTTTGTTCGAGATACATTGGCTGGGCAGAAGAAAGTAGATCACTATCTTAATGTTTTGTTCAAGATACAGTGGCTGGGCAGAAGAAAGTAGATCACTATCTTAATGTTTTGTTCAAGATACAGTGGCTGGGCAGAAGAAAGTAGATCACTATTTTAATGTTTTGTTCAAGATACATTGGCTGGGCAGAAGAAAGTAGATCACTATCTTAATGTTTTGTTCAAGATACAATGGCTGGGCAGAAGAAAGTAGATCACTATTTTAATGTTTTGTTCGAGATACAGTGGCTGGGCAGAAGAAAGTAGATCACTATCTTAATGTTTTGTTCAAGATACAGTGGCTGGGCAGAAGAAAGTAGATCACTATTTTAATGTTATGTTCGAGATACATTGGCTGAGCAGAAGAAAGTAGATTACTATTTTAATGTTTTGTTACAGATACAGTGGCTGGGCAGAAGAAAGTAGATCACTATTTTAATGTTTTTGTTACAGGTGTGCAGGCTGGGGAAGTTTTTTGTAAAAAATTAGATTATTATTTTACTGTTTTTTTTTATCATGTATTACACAAGGATGCAGAGGTCATGCAAGGTCATGTCACTGCGGAATACACAACTGTGTATGCTACACAACAACCGTAGTCTCTGTAACCACACAATAACCATCGTCTGAACATCAATACAACCACACCCTTCATCTCCGTACCAGGGCAGTCGGGCGGCCATCCGTAACCTGAACAGCAAGATCAACGTGCTGGACAATGACTCCCTGAAGCAGCAGGAGATCATCTACAACGAGGACTACCAGATACAGCAGCTGGAGCGTCGCATCAACCGCATGCAGGGCGAACAGTCGAACGAGGAGAAACAAGCGATGGAGGCAAAGATCAAACAACTCAACGATGACCTTGAGAAGAAGGTCGCTGTGCACGACGTGCTCACCCTGCAGCTCAAGAGGCTCCAGGTATTGATTTACTACTGGTTTTAATCAGCTTTTATTAATGCACATGTCATGGTTTTATTGAATTAGTTAATGCAGTGGCTCTTTTACACTTTGTGCATTGTGCAAATTCCTGTTATTATTATTCCAGTAGCTATGGTCACTGAAAAATTGAATAATTCCACCTAATGACAATGCAGTTGTTTTTCATATTTGTGCCACAGTGAAATGTCTTCAATTTATGTCAACAATTTGGTGAGTCTTGATCATTTTAGATGTATAATAATTTCTTGTTTCATTTAAACTCTCAGTAGACTAATTTTGCAATATTTTATATATATATATATATATAAATAATAATATAATGTATAGTATACACAATACTTATCAACATAGCAATACATTTTGTTGTTTGCAATTAATATTTATCATTTCTTATTTCATCACGTAGGAAGACATCCGTCGCATCCGCCTGGTGGCTGATAATGGAAGGACGGAGAAGGCATCATTAGTGAACAAAGTCGAGGAAATCGAACTGCACAACGAGAACTCACAACGAGAACTGATCAAGACCAGATCGAATAAACAGGTGATTGGAACATATATCCTCACTGCAGATATCTCTAACATTATCTGTTTATAAATATCTCCCTTGCTGTTCATTATGTATAAATAAATATCACTGTTGCCATTCAGTACAATAATTTCAAATGCACATGTTTATCAGGATCAGATGTTGACGGCGGAACTGTGTAATTGTTATGTCATTACTCATTAGCAATGTACAGTAATGTTCCACTCATGCGACAGACATGTTATTTACCCAAAACATTCAAATTCAACAGATGGCAATCATGGTACAGTTTGAAAGTGGTCACAGTATTAGATTAAATACTGTTGTTGTTGTTATGTAAGATAATTATATGCTCAAATAATCTGACTTTATCTGTGTTGGCAGTGACCTGTAGTTGACCTATGCCCCACATTAACCTGTAGTTGACCTATGCCCGTCATTAACCTGTAGTTGACGTTCGTCCCACATTAACCTGTAATCGACCTATGACCCACATTAACTTGTAGTTGACCTATGCCCCACGTTGACCTGTAATCGACCTACAACCTGCATTCACTTGTAGTTGACCTATGCCCCACGTAACATAACCTGTACTAAACCTATGACCCACATTAACCTGTATTTGATCTATGACCCACATTGACCCGTACTTGACCTATGACCTGCAGGCACTGATGGTGGACAAGAACGTGTTGAAGCTTGAGACGCGTCGCCTGCGTCGTCTGCTCTACGGCAAGGCCGACGAGGTCCTCACTCTGGAGCAACGCAAGCTGCAGCTGACCACCGCCATGCAGGAACGCCATCGTGAGATCGAGGTCCACAAGGACATGCTCCTCGCACAGATGAAGTCGGCCAATGAGGAGCGCTCGCAGATCAGCGCCGAGCTGCATGAGCGAATCTCGATGATCGACAAACTGCGCAAGAGGTCGGTTTGTTGTTAAAGGTCAACGGAGCCATTATTCAGCAATTCTAAGTACATGTGACAATGTTTGATAAAAATGCATTATTGTTTATCATCTGTGATAAATAGTTTTATTCAAAACAGCATAATTAAACCTATGATAAATAGGGTTATTTAAAAAAAATTGTTTTATCACATAAAAAGCACATTGAGTAGGTCAGCCAATGACATTGCAAAATTGATAGAGCGAATGTTTACCACATGAAAGATGGCTTTGTTGCCCCTGCACATGTACGAGTACTGATGTAGATTTACATTACCCTGTACAATCGAAGAAAACATGCAGAGCATTGTGGACTAACACCACAATGTTGAACAACTGACTTTTAAAAATAAATTTAATTCCACATGTTATAGCATGTTTTCTGTAGTCACAAAGGTTTTTGCCTTTTGTAGTAACTGCCTGCTAACATGATATATTTTGGTTTCAGATACGAGATTCAGATAATGTCGATGGCGCCACCTGAAGGGGAAGAGGAGCGATCGCAGGCCTACTACGTCATTAAGGTAGGTTTACTTAGGGACAGTGACAGTACCAATTGTCCTTGATTTGATATTAAACTCATATTTTGACTGCTAACACCCGGGCCCTTAGCCAGGAATATTTTTTTGCCGGTCATGATTTAAGCAAAAGTGTGCCTTTTAGCACGCGAATGGCTTGTGTGGAAGCCAGTCATATCAATCCCAGCCATTATTGGCCAGCTTAGACTTTTCATTGACAAACCAGTGTCATTTGAGCCATTTATTTAATTAATACATTCGATTTGTTTCACTACCAGTTATGCCAGTGACAGTAATTAATGTAGACCCCCTAGACTTGGAACTGTTAGTTAATCTAGTGGCTAACTGGCCCCCCGAAATGCCTCCAGTCTCATCAGTTGTGATCACCAATCTTGGCCAGTCATCTGCCAGTCTTCAAGACTGGCAGACGGGTTTCTTGGTTTTATAGATGGCATAAACTAATACAAAACACATTATTTTTGTTTGGAATTTTTGTAAATTTATGAGACCGCCCCTTAGTAGGGCCCCTAGTGATGACGTGGCATTGCCGGGGACTGTTGCTAGGCAGCCCAGGAGAAGGAGGA
The DNA here is from genome assembly GCA_020002185.1 of Paraescarpia echinospica. Taxonomy (NCBI): domain Eukaryota; kingdom Metazoa; phylum Annelida; class Polychaeta; order Sabellida; family Siboglinidae; genus Paraescarpia; species Paraescarpia echinospica. The sequence continues at coordinate 41,764,621 of CM034540.1, read as the reverse complement.
GCTACAGAGGGAGGGGGATGAACTGGATGCAAAGATCCGGAAAGCGGAGAAGGAGATCCGCGCCTTGGAGAACACACTCCGACTGATGAACAGTCGCAATGAGACCTATCGCAAGAGCTTCAACAACGTCAGCGACAACAGTAAGTCTACAACACCCCAGCAGGGGCAGCACGTGTGCCTTCATTGCATTCGTTTCGGACGTTTGCACGTATTTTGCATTCTCGGATGTGTGCAGTCGAAAAGAACGACATGTAACCGGATGCAAATTATTATGTTACCGTGACAGTTTATATTTGTGTTTTTCACAGTTATGAAGACTTTGTTGCTGTTTAATTGGATCATATTGTAGAATATGTGTAGTGTACATAGAAATAGAGTGTGTGGGTGTGACACAAGAGATATTTGTAAATAATATTTATATATAACATTTAAAAATAATTTTGTACATAGCATCCTGCCAAAAATGTTTTTCTTGCGTCTGAATGATAAAATAACTTTACATGTGTGATGTCCAGTCCTCATTCGTAGCATTTAGTTATGTATTGTTCTTAATACTAAAATATATGTGTTGAAGGTATTCTGCCCACCAAAACTGTGTTTAATAAGCCCGAAAGTGTGTCCATAATTTAAAACTTGCACCCATGAAATGTTCAAATTGTAAAGACAACGTTAAAATATTAACCAGCTGTTAGTGTCTGTATAGGGGTGTACTGCCCGTAATTGGCACTTTTTGCAGAGGCACATAAGCGCAAATACCTTTGAAGTTGCATAGTTCCCATGTCCCAAGCGACATATCGAGCGAAGTCAACTGATTCAGCAAACTTCCTGCTAATAATGTCATAATGGACAGACATCCTCCCTGCAAGAACTTACTATGTCACATTTCTAGTATGTCATAACGGACAGACATCCTCCCTGTAAAAGTACTTACTGGTACTATGTCACATTTCTAGTATGTCATAACGGACAGACATCCTCCCTGTAAAAGTACTTACTGGTACTATGTCACATTTCTAGTATGTCATTATTTTTATGTCCATCCCTTCACAGCTGACGGTAAGTACGGGAATCGTTATTTTTAAATCATTCCAACTTTCTACTTCATATCAGTGATATCACCAGTGTGCACCTATTGCCATAGAAACACATCGCCCATTTCATTCAAGCTGATGAGACCATAAACTTCAATTTTCTATTTCGTTCTATTTCATATATTTAAAAAGAAATTATTTTTACAAATGTAGTTTACATGTAAACATTTACATTGAATAATTTTTACATAATTTATATTGACGTTTTGCATAGTTTTTAACATTCTACAGCATATTATTACAATTTGTTGTCATTTACATTTACCAAGTTTAATCTGAATGAATTTTGAGGCTATTTAAAATTTGACATGTTTTGTACACACACTTGAATGATGCAGCAGCCCCGGATTTCACGGTATTAGAATAAAGTTTTATTATTAATATTTATTATAAATGTTGAATTTTGTCAATTATTCTGTGAAATATTTTCGAATATAACTTTAGTATTTGACCGCGAACATACTTTTTGTTTCTGAGAAAATATGTGGAATTGACCAATGAAAATGTAAATCACCATTCAGTGTAAGGATATGGTGTTTTTACAGCGCCGTTATTGATTACTAAAATTTAAAGTTACAAAGACTGAATAAATTTGTGTATACATCAGTTTTGGTGTTTAACTCAACCATTGGAATAAATACAAAGATGAGTTAACTTAAGCATATGACCTCACCATCTTCATGAAATCCTCCAGTGTTTAACACATTCAGTTGCATTTTTGAGTCTGTAGTTTTTAACTTTATGTATATTAATTTCACCTATTTACTACATGATTTTATTGAAATTTTCCGTGTGCGTACTAAACACCATACTGCATGGTTCCTATCTTTATAGACGTTCACTTGAAACTAGTGGGAGCATGCGGTAAATCCCGATTTATAAATCACATCATAATCATGTGGCAGCAATAGTTTGATGTGTCACCTCTCGATCAATCAGAAGAATTTATAAGCCACATTATCAGTTATTACTATCCTAATATGGTTACATATATGTATCGCTATTGTTACGTTAATTTTTACTATTTTCAATGTCTGTATACCAACTGATGTTTTGTTGAGATGATTGTGCCAAATAATACATATATAAAACTATAAATTAAGTGTTTTGATTCCATTCAGTGAAAAAAAGTGAGCCACTTAATTGGTCAAGAATTGTTACTGGTACTTCTATAACTTTATAATATGTCCTTGTGTTTTTAGTTTGTCCTTAGCTCCCTAGCATAATTTTTATACTGCGTATCGATTTCGAGCTTGGGTAACCGTTTTCTTTTCATGTGCCTTTGAGCTTGGTTTCCCAGGTGCTATAGCATTTGTATTATTATTTATCATTAAGTGTGTGTATCATGCTGTTTGCATGTGTCTACTAATTCTTATCCAGGCCCAATATTTTCTTTGCATGTAGATATTTCGTTTACCGATATGTTTAAGTTGAGTTGGTGATATCTCTACAGTGGTAGGCCCCTGTGTGTGTTTCTGAAGTCTATCAATGCAAGGCTCTCCCTTTGTCAGTCTCACCAAGGGTGTGTGTGCGTGCGTGCGTGCGTGTGTGCATGTGTGCGTGCATTTGTGTGTAAGGTCTCTACAAGGTCTGTATGGTTTCTCCAAGGTGTCTGTTTATCTGTACGGTTTCTCCAAGGTGTCTGTGTGTCTGTAAGGTGTCTGTAAGATGTATGTGTGTATGTAATGTTTCGCTAAGGTATTTATGTGTCTGTAAGGTATCTACAAGGTGTATGTATATCTCTATGGTCTCTACAACGTGTCTGTGTGTGTCTGCAAGATTTCTACAAGGTGTCTGCATGTCTGTAAGGTCTCTCAATGTTGCCTTGTGTCTGTCTGGTCTCTCCAGCGTCTCCATGTATCTGTCTGGTTTCTCCAGGGTTTCCGTGTGTCTGTCTGGTCTGTTCAAGGTCTCCTTGTGTCTGTCTGGTCTCTCCAGGGTCTCCATGTGTCTGTAGTCTGTATGGTCTCTCCAAGGTCTCCTTGTGTCTCTGTTGTCTCCAGGGTCTCCTTGTGTGTGTATGGTCTTTCTGAGGTATCCACGTGTATGTATGGTCTCTCCAAGGTCTCTGTGTGTCTATCTGATTTCTCCAATGTCTCCAGGGTCTCCTTATGTCTGTATAGTCTCTCTGAGGTCTCCTCGTGTCTGTATGGTCTCTGTTTGTCTGTATGATCTCTCTAAGGTTTCCTTGTGTCTATCTGGTCTCTCCAGGGTCTCCTTGTGTCTGTGTGATCTCTCCAGGGTCTCCTTGTGTCTGTATAGTCTCTTTGAGGTCTCCTTGTGTTTGTGTGGTCTCTCCAGGGTCTTCTTGTGTCTGTGTGATCTCTCCAAGGTGTCCTTGTCAGGGTTTCCACCAGCAGGGTAAAATTATGTACCCAAAAATAATTCTAGGGTACAAATACGTACCCAAAATAAATCGTTTTTAATGGTGAAGAATGAGAATTATGCTAGCTATTCTGTGATTGGCTAAACGTGGTATTCACTGTGGGATTGAAGCCTTCACATCAGGATAGAATATGGCTTACTGGTATATTGGTAGGCTTAGTGTAAAGAATATGGCGTGCTGTTATGGCTGTACATTTTCCGCGATGTTCGAGTATTAATTGTTTCTTGGTGAAAAAAATAACACAACAAGATACTATACTACATCATGAATCAGACTATTTATTCTAAAATGTGAAGGCAAGTTTACAATTTCTTACTGACTGTTACAATTGTCATTCATTCTCCTATAAAACGTGGAAATTATCACCATGAGCCGGGCGGGATTTCTGACTCCAAATGCTGGGAAATTGTTTCTCCGAGCATCTAGAAATCCAATTTTTCTGGGGGAAGGACCCACCACACTTTGGGTTGCCATATGTGGCAGGCATTGCTTCTCCGAACAGCTAGAAATCCATTTTTTTTCTGGGGAGGGACCCCACCCTGTGGGGCCTGCCAGTTCCGCTGTCTAAAAATTTACTAACTCCATATCCAAATCATTTCTTCTGGCGGAAACTCTGCTTGTGTTTGTCTGGTCTCTCCAAGGTCTCCTTGTGTCTGTCTGGTCTCTCCAGGGTCTTCTTGTGTCTGCCTGGTCTCACCAAGGTCTCCTTGTGTCTGTCTGGTCTCTCCAAGGTCTCCTTGTGTCTGTCTGGTCTCCAGGACCTCCTTGTGTCTGTCTGTTCTCCAAGGTCTCCTTGTGTCTGTCTGGTCTCTCCAAGGTCTCCTTGTGTCTGTCTGGTCTCTCCAAGGTCTCCTTGTGTCTGTCTGGTCTCCAAGGTCCCCTTGTGTCTGTCTGGTCTCACCAAGGTCTCCTTGTGTCTGTCTGGTCTCTCCAAGGTCTCCTTGTGTCTGCCTGGACTCTCCAAGGTCTCCTTGTGTCTGTCTGGTCTCTCCAAGGACTCCTTGTGTCTGTCTGGTCTCTCCAAGGTCTCCTTGTGTCTGTCTGGTCTCTCCAAGGTACCCTTGTGTCTGTGTGGTCTCCAAGGTACCCTTGTGTCTGTGTGGTCTCTCAAAGGTCACCTTGTGTCTGTGTGGTCTCTTCAAGGTCAACTTGTGTCTGTGTAGTCTCTCCAAGGTCCCCTTGTGTCTGTATGGTCTCTCCAAGGTCCCCTTGTGTCTGTCTGGTCTCTCCAAGGTCCCCTTGTGTCTGGTTGGTCTCTCCAAGGTCACCTTGTGTCTGTGTGATCTGTCCAAGGTCAACTTGTGTCTGTGGGGTCTCTCCAAGGTCACTTTGTGTCTGTGTGGTCTCTCTAATGTCACCTTATGTCTGTAGGTGATGAGATGGACCAGAAGCTACAGTTGGAAGAACAACTCCGAGCCGTCATGGACAAATACAAGTACAAGCGACGACAGATCCGAGAGCTCAACGATGATCTGCAGGTTGGCATTGGTGCATGATGGGAGGTTGGCAGGGGTGCTTGATGGGAGGTTGACATTGGTGCATGATGGGAGGTTGGCAGGGGTGCTTGATGGGAGGTTGGCATTGGTGCATGATGGGAGGTTGGCATTGGTGCTTGATGGGAGGTTGACATTGGTGCACCATGGGCGACAACAGCGAATTACACGCCATAGACATCATTATATAGTCGCTGATGCAGTAGATACAAAGATACAACCAAATATACAATTTATTTTATTTTATTACCAAGGAACAGCCAAACAATTAAGAATCTTAGACATTAGGTCAACATGATGAAACGTAGCAGAATAACCAGAGGGTGTATGCTAATTAAAGTCATAGACATTAATAAACTAGAGCTTGTTTATTTCACTGTTTTAGTAGGGTTTATAGTTACTATAATTATTGTAAAAAAGACCCTAGTGTTTTCTAAAAAATAGTATTTTGTGTTTCCGTTAACCAATCCACCATATGTGTCTGCCCACTGTGGACCGCAGTGGTGCAGCCCAAAGAGCTTGTGGAGCTCAGTTGTGCAGCCCATAGAGCTTATGGAGCACAGTGTTGCAGCCCATAGAGCTTGTGGAACTCAGTGGTGCAGCCCATAGAGCTTGTGGAGCTCAGTGGTGCAGCCCACAGAGTTCGTGGAGCTCAGTAGTGCAGCCCATAGAGCTTGTGGAGCTCAGTTGTGTAGCCCATAGAGCTTGTGGAGCTCAGTTGTGTAGCCCGTGGAGCGCAGTGGTGCAGCCCACAGAGCTTGTGGAGCTCGGTTGTGTAGCCCATAGAGCTTGTGGAGCGCAGTGGTGCAGCCCACAGAGCTTGTGGAGCTCAGTTGTGTAGCCCATAGAGCTTGTGGAGCACAGTGGTGCAGCCCATAGAGCTTGTGGAGCTCAGTGGTGCAGCCCATAGAGCTTGTGGTGCAGCCCATAGAGCTTGTGGTGCAGCCCACAGAGCTTGTGGAGCTCAGTTGTGTAGCCCATAGAGCTTGTGGAACACAGTGGTGCAGCCCATAGAGCTTGTGGAGCTCAGTTGTGTAGCCCATAGAGCTTGTGGAGCACAGTGGTGCAGCCCACAGAGCTTGTGGAGCACAGTGGTGCAGCCCATAGAGCTTGTGGAGCGCAGTGGTGCAGCCCATAGAGCTTGTGGAGCTCAGTGGTGCAGCCCATAGAGCTTGTGGAGCGCAGTGGTGCAGCCCATAGAGCTTCATACTCTCACCCAAGAGAACCCGGGTTCGAATCCTGTGCTGTGGTATCAAACCTTGGGCAAGTTTGTTTACTCTACATTGCTCCAGTTCACTCAGCTGTATGAATGAGTATCTGGCTATAGTCATGGATGGATATTGATATTTGTGAACGAGTAGTCTTCACGCATTAATTGCAGCGTGGCTGGATGCTTCCCAGAGAAGTTGAGATGGTGTTTGATTGAACAGGTCTCCCAGGGAGTAAATTGTAGAGCACTTTGAGCAGTCCTGAGGACTGGATACTGTGTTGTATAAGAACTTATGTTTACTGCGTCTATATGATGTATGTTTACGTTGTAGACAATGAGCAACACCCTGGACAACCTTGTGGCCGATGAAATGACCTATGTGGACATGATTGATGAGAAACAGGTACCTCAATCCTCGGCCTGTTTATCCCCTTTCCTCAGCACTACGTCCTCCAAGTTTACCGATCTGCTTTCTAGTAATGTTGTTTGAATAAAATTTGCCAAAAGTGCAAATATGTCGGTGTTCCAGCCCCTGGCCAGTTAAGGGTACAATTAACCGACAGATTTTTTAAGATTAAGTTTTACCTCTATAAAATTATATATTTGTTTTGCTTACTTTTATTTTAATTTATTACAAAAAATTTAATAGTATTTCTTTACCCCAAGTTAGTTTTTATTTCTAATTTCATATAGATTTAAGTTGTTTACATTAAAACAAGTTTTTATTTGTTTTTAGCACAGGCATGTTTTATTTTTTGGTATAATATATACTTATATATAATAAATAAAAAATTATATATATATATAATTTTATGAAAAGCGCATTAAATGTTCAGTCAAGCAGTGTTACATAAAGTAAATTTATCTTTAACAGACTGCACAGTGAGTCACTGATTGGTCATTATATAAATTAATGGGGCATCAGATATGTCACCTGGTGACAAGAGCAAGAACTTTGAATCGTGTGATGTTTTTTCAGAGTCAGATAAAGTTACTAGACAAGGAGCTGGCCTCACAACAGACAAAGCTTGACCGGGTCAACAAACTGGTAAGGATGTGCATTTTACAGGCACCGCAACAGCAACGATGATTAGTGATGACAGCAAGTAGTTTTGTTAATTTACATGACACATTTGTCCTTACAAAGTTCAGTGCAAAAGCCATTGGTAAATACCGTAGAATATGTCATCTTGGTGTTCGCGTGCAGCATGTGCACACATACACTGCCATCCATGATTCTCTAAAAACGTTACATGTTCTTGGAGAAAAAAACAACACTTCCTGTGTTCTGAGAAAACATGTAACTTTCTTATGTGCTCATAAGCCTGCTTTTGCTGTTTAAAATCGACTTCCCTCGTTAGCAGTGATCTTGTATGCTGAAAACGGCTGACATGAGGACGAGCCACCAGGACACTTTTTGTCTGTGTATCACGGAAATAGTGTCCATATAGCATTTTTGAAAAAAGCTCTAAATTTAACAGCGGTTTTTGTTTAATGATGGATTTTTATTGTGACCTCGTTATCAAAGTGGCACGGTCCAAAGATGAATTTTTTTCTTGATGGTGTTTGATATTATTTCAACGAATTTCCCTTCCCATATGTTTGTCTTTTTATAGATATCTAGCAATTTATAGTTTTAATTTTTATCAAGATATATTGCCAGGCCAGCGAGACCACTACATATTTTGTCTTGATATTAAATTGTAACCATCAGTTTGTAATAAGGAGGTCAGAATGATTCTTAAGCCATGTTTCTTGTAAACAAAGAGCGCTGATTTTACAGTAATTGTTTCTTAGTATGTCTAACTTAATAACAATTTAATCTATTTTTTGTGTTTAAACTTTGACAGTTTAGACTTAGTACTGTAAGCTTGTACTGTTTGTTTTTTATGTGATGAATGAAATCATCATCAAAATATGGTGACTGGTAAAATAGATTTAGTTCACCATCTTCATCATATCTATTCTTAAAATATGATTCAGATAATTGTTTCTTATACCACCGTAACTTCCTGTGAGGTGTTCAATATAGATCATGTTTAAAACAATACATTGTTTGTCAAATTAATTAAGTTTAACAGCCTGACAAGACTAATTGTATTTTTAACAAAGCCCCTGTAATGTTTAGTGATCGATCGCCACGCGGCGTCGTGGTCACATGAACATTAAGCATTGAACATTTAAGTTGGACATTAACAACATTCTGTTTATGTCATCACGTTATGTTCTTCTATAACATTGCCCTATTTGTGTTTTGTATTCAGTACGTTAGATACAGACTGTATCACTGAACAGATAATTTCCTTCGTTATAATTATGCAGTAGTTCAAGGGACGTAACAGCCCCATCATAATATTATTATATGTTATTGTTTCTTAGAAACAGAGGGTGTGTGACTTTGGCAGTAGAAGTTGTAATTGTGTGCATGTTGTTAATCCTGCATTCCTGTTTTGCAGAATGCCCGGTATGCGCGAGAAATCCGCTCTACTCAGAAGGCAAAAGGTCCGACTGTTGATGAGGTACTGCAACTTCTACATAGTTCCCTCAGACCTTCAGCCCTACATGTCTTAGGATCGGTTGCATCACTTCGCAACTTGCCAAAAATATGTATATAGTCATGTGTACAATATGTTGTTGAACATAATAATTTGATTTAATTTTTATTCACATTTTTACCATCTTAAACTCACTTTTTTATGAATACGTTGTCTATTTTTTATTATACAAATGTTGTAGCTATAATGTTTTATTTTATTGACGCTAGTTAAAAGTCCTGTCAGGATGAATTTACGTCTACATCACTAGTCTTATGTAAGTGTACATACATTGTTTCGCATCGTTTTGTTGTAACCTGTTTTTATTGTAGACTGTATAAACACTATTGAACGTCGTACTCTGGATACTGATGTCTAAATACAGTTCATTATTATTATTATGGGTAGGTGGTGGTTTGGTCGTCGCTACATATCGTGGGCGAAATAAACAATACAGGGTGCCACCTATCAAGTGGAACATGTACTAATGCACATTGACACTATTGTGGATGTGAGAACCGGGCAGTGGCGGGCGATGTCTTGGCATTATGCATTTTTTACTTCAATGACTTCAAACTTTTTACTATTCACATTTAAGCACTGGTATTTATTTTTAAAGGTTGCAGATTTAAGATCAAGCAGCTAGTGTAGTTTCCCAACAGTAGTGACTTTCCTGCGAAGTGTTGCGCTCGTCTGAGTCTTGTTGATGTTGTGTGCTTCCAGCAAGACTACGACCTGCGCCAACTACGAGACATGAACAAGCAGGCAATGAAACAGATGGCAGATGTCATGAAGGTCTACCCTGATGTGGCCCCCACAATCACCATGTACTTTGGACAGGTGGGTGGCTAGTTCACTACCCCAATGTTGCCTGATCTATTATCCTTCCTTTGATTCAGGGGCGTGTTACAAGAGGGTAGTGCCGTTTTCACAATCAAAAGGCAACCCCACATAGTGTGCACTGTTTAACGTACTGTCTAATATTCAATGACTAGATTGAAGAAGCTACTTTAAGATACTCTTGTGTACCTAATAAATATCCCGGTACACATTTATTTGATGAAAAATACCACCCTGTATGCACCTTATTTGGCACTATACAATTATTAGATTTAGAGATTTGCATCAGCAGAACATAATTTTTTAGGAGAGCGATCGTTCTCACTCGCGCTAGTCAATCATCCATCGGACGATTTATTGCTCGCTGAACATCATGTGGCTCCCATTAGTGTTAGACCGTCAGATTTCTGTAATTAAGTGAATTCGTTGGAATCCTTAGTTCTCTGGAGCTCTGTATGGTATATTATATTGGTTAAAACCCCATTATTGTCGCATACACCGAATGTAAATATAGCCACCTTGCACAGAGCCTCAAACCAGTCGCAACTAGCTGGCGGCGGTTTCCCCTGAAACGTTCTTGGGTAGTATTAAATTTGACCGATTTGACGCCCTAGACTATTATTCGGCCCAGTACTATTATTTGGCTCACAAGAGTGGAACACTGGTCCGGAAATAGGTAGTATTAACTTAGTCACATCTTAAACACTACTCATCCTATCCTGACGAAACTTAGCATATATTCTAGATGTGAAAAGAAAGTCCATGATAAGTACTTTGCATGTTCGTAACCATGGTAACCAGTTAATCTTTAGAAATTCTGATATGGGTGATTTTGTGGATAGTCCCAGGAAAATTGAATTCATGTCATTTTATCATTTATACTAAGAAACAATATACCTCCGTGGTACTTACGCAAAACTACCCTACCATGATTTATAAAATTAACTCTACCGTGGTTACAGACATACACACATACACACATTATGTACTGATTTCACATCCAGTCTCATGTCGTCATTGTTGTTTCAGGCGAACATGACACCGCCACTGTCGCACTCCGGCTCATCGGCGAGTAGTGACGCTTCGAGTGTCCGCAGTGGAAGCAGTCGACACAGCTCAACAGCGAGCTCGGCACGATCCTCGGCTAGATCATCTGCACGATCCTCCGTCAAGTCCCTGAGTCTCTCCGTCCAAGGCATCGAGTTAGCTCAAGGTATGTACACCAGTTGGCGCCTCGGTGCCCGGGCAAACTGGTTGGAACTGGTTCTGTGGTTAGCGGGGATGCTGGGTGTCAAATCGTGGGGACTTGTTGCATTCTCACGAAAACCTTGGGAAATACCTCCTTTTGTGCAACTTGGATCATTTACCTCACAATTTTTTGGATGTACCAAAGATTTATTTTTAGTTTTTGAGTTATTGCCGTTTGAACATCGCGAATGCTTTATCCTGCAAAGTATATGCAGCCGCAGATATAACGCAAGGTTGAGCATTCGCGATGTTCAAACGGCAATAACTCAAAAAGTTAAAACTATTCTTGTGTACATCCAGTGACAAATGTGTAGATAAGGTTATTATCTTTATACTAGTGATATCAAAAATACAAAATTCAAATTCACGTACAGCCTGAAGCAACAGACTGCACCGCCGCATACCATGCTAAAAGCATACGCGCGCTCATCGGTGTTTACTCCAGTGACGTCACCAACGTCTGACCAGATGAATTGGTTGTTTTGTGACATGCAAATGATGTTTGAGCGGACTTAGTGACATGAGTTCGCAATCAACAAACTTCATATTTTACACATTACTCAACAAGAGCATTAAGTATATGTATAGAAAGTTTCAAAGAAATTGAAAAAAAATAATTTCGCTTAGTCTCTAAGATGACTGGTTCTGGTGAAATCCAACTATTATTTCTAAACAATGGCGAGACACTACTGAAAACAGTAAGAAAACCAGGGTAGTGCGTGACAAGATCAGCAGGTATTTTATTAGTATTATGAATACATATGTATAAAAACAAACATAAAAATACATCTCCAATAAGATCTTCCTAGACTACACTGAACGACACTACAAACTATACAATACAAACAGCCCATAAAGCAGGGATGGAGGGTGGGAATGAAAACTTCCCGCACAAAAGCTTGACCTCTAGGCCGCTGTGCAATGCAAAGTGCCATATTGTTGACAGTTCAAGTGGCTATGCCCACGCTGCCTGCTGATTGGTTTACAACTATACAGAGCTAACATCTAGAACAAAGTACAAACACTGCAACCGTGATTAATAAAGTATTAAACTTATTTGAATTCTCACTTTAAAACTTATTTTTATTAAAAACATATTTGCTGTCTTGTCTTAGAAATTATATCGTGTGCGATGATAATTTGTAGCCATTCTCATGTATTGCCTTGTGCACGATTAACATGTGTTATCTATCATTAATTGCTTTATATAATATCATGACATGTGTGATTCACCCTGTTGCACCTAGGTTGACCTTTGACCTGCCTCACTCTGACAATGACCTTGACCTTGTTGCAGGTTCGCCAGGCAGTGGTCACAATAGTTCCACCGGCAGTCAACACAGTAAATGCTAACGTCAGCACGACCCAGGCGTAGAAAGAAGCAGGAACAATCTCCTTCCTTCTTTTCTCATGACAGTTATCGTTGGCATCAGCCACGTGTACAGATACAAAGACACCACATTGTAATACACTAGTATACAGGTTTCTGTTGTACATAATAGAAATAGTTGTTTTAAAAACAAATCTGCACAAACTCTTCCATACAAATTCAATTTTCTAAATCTTGAACATTTATTTAATCAAATTTGTGCAAACAAATGGTTAGGAAAATTGTGTTGAATGATTAGATCGACCAAAATCCATCTTGCAAAAAACAGTATAATCATAAACTGCTGTAACCTATCTCGGCTTGGCTAAATGGCAAATGTTTATCACAATGCTAGATGACCAGTATGGGAGCAGACGATGTGTTGAAATAGCTACAGTGCATGTCTAACACAAAACAGAGTAATATTTCATTGACGTGGTTTATGGTGTGCAGCAGAATTGAGATGTAACTATATTATTATTTTTTTTCAGATCAAGCAGTCTTTGTATTAGTTTTCAACATTTGCACACATATTCTGCATATATTTACACAACAAACAATTGAAATAGACACAAGCAGTTCAGTGTATTAATGTAACCAATATAACTACTTTTAGAGGAATTCACACATTTCCAAACTTGTGTAATATTTGTTTTTATAAGAATCTTGCTTAATCATACAGAAAGAACTTGTTGATGAACTTAAAAATATGTGAAATGTTTACATGTTAAAACACAATATTCTTTGGATATACTGCTGTTCTTTGATTTGTGTTTTTACAGCGATATGTTTACTTTCTATGTGGTAAATAAATGAAGGGTGATGTGTGAAAATAAAATGTGGTTTATTTATTTTGTTGTTTTAGTTTGTTAGTGTGTAAAATGGTGGCGACCGTGCTTAACACAAAAATGTTGCCTTTTGTTTCCCTTTGACCCACAGACAATTTCAAAAGAATAAGGACATTACATTTCTTCCGAGGGATCATAGATTACTCCCTGAAAGTTTGGTGCTTGAGATGGTAACTGTCTGGGAGGAGAACATTAACATACACACATACCTACACTCTATTATAGTTAGATGTTACGTGAAGATTTGCATACTTTAACCCTTGCTATAACAAGACATTATAAACAATATTAGATTATTGTGTACACACATCATTAAAGATTAGTTCAAATACGGCTGCCATACAATGACAAATCTTTGTATGGAAATTCTACAATATTTTGTTCCCAGTAGGTAATCTTATTTTTCTAATAGGCAACACAATGACCCATTCATCCAATATTTTGTATGGGGAGTGGAGATATGCTTAGTCTCACAATATTTTTGCAAGGGTGTCCTGTTAGAGGTCTTTGGTGAGCCTCAAGAGGTTGTATTTGGTGGGTTTACTGATCTCGGCCACCTAATAGTAAATATTCCAACACCTATGCTATACATGTATAATCAGTAATACATACACACATACATATCTATATAGAGTGAAACCTCGGTATTAAGGTCACATTTGGGACTGGATAAATGACGTGAATAACAGTGACTGCATCAGCGGAACAAATATTGTGTACTTTACTCTATTTGGAAATAATTTGGGACTGCTAGAGTGACCTTAAATGTGAGGTGGCTGTATTACCAAGGTGACCGTAAAGCAAGGTGCCACTGTATATATATAATATATATGTTAAATTATACATATAATATCAGTACATATATTAACTATACATATATATATATATACATACATTAATTTCTGTGTTGTTTACATACAGCACCACGTGATCTGACATCTCTCGGGATATATACGCATGCCAAAAAAAATAATAATAATAAGACAGAACCCTAAAAACTAATAGTATCACCTGATAATAAATACAGATCATGGTTTGTATAGGTCCAACATGTGACATGAGACAACTGCTGGAGGTTTATGACAAAGAACAGTTGAACCTCAGTAGTTCCACTGTAATTATTTAACTATCTGCTGTTTTGGTAGTTGCTTATTTTTGTCGACTGTTTGGACAGATGGATTTGCAGGGTTATTTGGCTTCTCTGTCTCCTGGCCAATTGCTGATACGGCATTGTTGACAATATTGCCATAGTGGTGTGATTGGCACAATTCAGTGCTGCCTAATATAAGTAACCCAACTACAAAGAGGAGCATTGCAGCAACTATATTATTTACACCAACAGTGAAGTCAAAAGCAACTCTTATAAGATAATTTAAACACACCGTAAGCGTAAACAACACACGCATGAAGCTAAATTTGATTCTATTGGATTGCGTTTCTTCCATGAAGGTCCCTTGACAAAATATAGTCACCACTATGAAGATGATCGTGGAGAAAATTAACTTACATTTGTTCCGTCCTGTTGGCCTGTTCTTTGCATGATAGGATATCCAAACAGTATGCAAGAAGATGCACACAATCGGGAAAGGGCTTGTCAAAAACAGTGATATAAAAATGACACAAATGCTGACATCACAGAGATGCCAAATAAAATCCACTATCAGGGCTATCTTCGGTATGTCGGCTGTGTGTGGATCTATGCGCCTCTGTGCTCTGTGATATGCCACTGGTGCCCATGCCAGCGACAACAGGGAAAACATACACAATCCCAGACGAACAACTGAAATTACACAATGTTGGCATGTACTCATACTTATTGCTACAGTACTCACAAATAAAATATCAATATATTGGCAGAAGTCCATGTATTCCTGAACATGTAAAAAAGCAAGTGAAAAGTATTGTAAGGTGCATGTTTTCTTAAATTGTGTATTTTTTCTAGTGATTAAAATGTGTAGTAGGCCATACAATAATGAATTATCTTCAAACCACAATAAAAACAAATTACATTATATATATATATATAATATAGAATGTATATATATATATATGCATTCTATATATTTTATATATATATATATATTCTATATATTATATATATAATATAGATATTATATATATATATATATGGTTAATTCTCACGAAACCTGGACTTGTCAATTTGGCGACTTTCATCCTCTCTTGGGCGGGCTTCACACCCAGAGGGATGCAGGCCGCATGACTGCTGGTCACATGGCCACAGTCGCACATTTATGATCGAGCAGCTGGCCCATGTCCAGGACCATATCCGGACGTGAGGCCTCACAGTCAGTCCTCTCAGCGTCACAGCTTGCCCCAGAGAGATCCAGTCGGGCTGTCCCATTTGCCAAAGTTTATAATAAAATAATGCTTAAGATACCTTAACAACAATGTGTTCTGTCATAAATCGTTTTCATTTTTTAATATGATACAGTAGACATATTGAAAATTTGAAAACAAACATGGGACACCTTAATATGGCTATTCCTGTCAGAGAGAGGGGTTTGAAGTTACATGTCCAATTTGTGTGATACCACGCGAAACACACATCTTGCAACATCTCGTGTCTCCATAATATTAGTCATTACGCATTTCTGATGGTTTTCTGGTACATAGGATAGATAAACAGTCATGGGAAATGTAAGTTAATTAGCTGTTAATGCACGGTTTAATGTGTTCTGGTTGTTTAAGTTGATCATATTTATTTGCACTTCCTCCACGTCATAAATCACACCACGTCAAATCCTCCACGTCATAAATCACACCACGTCAAATGTCATAAGTTTACTTATGTTGTGCGTAGAAAATAGTGTTGTTATTTCTGACTAAATAGAAAAATATGGCTTTGCAGAGGTATTGAATTTGTTTTTGTTGGATCATTAATTATATGACAAATGCAGACTTAGAAAGTGTGTTTCGCAGGTATCTGGGTATCTGTAAAATAGCTAATAACATATTTATGTTAACGTCATCGCTTGAAAGAAGCAAACACTTTTTTAAAATGGCTGCCATTTCTGACCGCAGCAAAATCTGGAATGCCTCCAATCATTAAAATGGTTCCCTTGGTGTATAGAACAGATGAGCAAAGTGTCTTGCTTTTAGCAAAATTGCACAATTCCGTTATTTTTCTGCACATATCCGCTGGACTACTACAGCTACGATTGTTAGTAAACCTGGCTGGCATGTCATCATTAATATAAACGTTTTAGGTTTGTTAAAAAGAACACAATACAGTGTTGCCATGGAATTTTGCGATGCCAAAATTTTGGACACCAGCAGAACTGCAGTCTAGTATACACTGTACATCAGTTTTTATCCATGAATATATATTTTTTTAATCTAATAATAGATCAGATCAAGTTGCAATGCTTCATGTGAATAGCACATTTGATATTAATAGTACTCGCTAAAAAGCATACAAATTAAACATTTATTTTTGACATGTTACTTTAACGTTACCGTACACTTTTCGCGAGAATGGCCCATGATCGTTTGTCGGAAACCGGACAAAAAAACACGATTTGGAAAAACTCTGATGATTACAACCAAAAACAAAACATATTTAAGCTGGCATAAATTAAATTGATGTCGACAGATGACTCCAGATTGAAAATGAGGCGCAAGATTTACAGGCCCTATTGCACGGCAGTTCTCATCATTGGTGAAAACTGGCGTTATTAACAATACAAAGCAGGAATACCTTGTTTGAGAAATAATTGATACCACGCGAAACACACCAATACTGCATGAAACAGAATGCATAGACAACACGTGGTACTATAGATGTACAATTTATGGTGACATACATTAATGAGAAGGTCAGTACATTATTTTTTTAATGAAAAACATCTTAATGTTTGGTATGTGCTTGACAACAAAATCATAATAGCTGAACTCACTATTCTGTTAAATGTCAGGACAGTGAAGTATCAACTTGATATGTTGTTTTTAAGCAAAACTACGTTTCCAAAGCATAGTAGTGGTTTATCCTCATTATATATCACACATCATAGGAGGAATATTATGAGAGACCGATTATACCACACAAAACAAACGCATATCTACTCTAATGTTACCACACGAAACGCATAGTTAAGACTGGCTTATTCTACGCAACACAATATGGACTTGCGCCAACTTATGCACCAGTCAAGCGTACTCATTTAACATAAATTTCAACAATAAATTATACGCAACACTGCCAAATCCATCATCATGCCATATCTACAGCACACCATAATAATTTCTCAACATTGTTTCACGAATGCTGTCTCTAAAAATATTAAATTTACATTTAAATCCCATGATGCCACAGTTATGATGGTCTTGCATACACGTTAGGTGACATTAGTGTGTTATTTCATGTCAAAACAAACTGCGTTTCATGTGGTATCGAATTCACGGGTATCGGTTAGCAAGTTAAGTTGGCGTATCTCATCCATGAGTATATGTGATCAAGTTATTTGCAATTAAAAGCCTTTTGCGTGGTATTGCATTTTGTGACCATTTTCATATTTTTTCTGAGAAAGATGATCTCGGCAAAATTCGACTGCGATTACACATAAATTAATCATGTAGATACATGCAAACTATATTAACCCTTGCATATAATACTTAACATTGGAATCAACCATGTTTCTTTCTCTGTTTGATGCACACGGAAAGTGAAGTTTTGCGCGGTATCGATTAAATAATATTTAGAGGAAAATAATTCTCAAAAATTAGTCATTCATGCTACCACAACCATTTTACACATTCTTTGCCCACATTTATTATACACCATATGGCGTGTTACTTGTGCATATCCTTTAAAGTGTGTTTAAATGGCTGGTCACTTAATGAAACAAAACAAATGAGTCCAGGTTTCGTGAGAATCGACCACATGTATATTCTCACTTGCAAATTCCTTAAGTAATTCACTATATATATATACTGAATATATATGTATAGTAGATTTTCACAAGTTTGTAAATTCCTTAAGTAATTCTGCACCCAAACAAACCATTGATTACTTTCTAATCTAAGTTGGTGTGAATTTAATTATGTGCATAATTGTGCAAATGATGTCATATGACTGCAGGGAAAATAGCTAAATGAGGACAGAAACAATATATTTTTGATTTAAACTTTCTTGTCGCTGATCTTTACATTCAGAGTTACACGTGCATACTGCATTATTATCTTACGAACGTTTGATTCATTCAAGACTGGCAAAAAATTATTTCTGGCTAAGGTCTTGCTAGGCTATTTGATAATTCTCTAGCTATGGATGAGCTACCAAACGACTGGAAACAGGGAAGGATTTCGGCAAAATATAAAAAGCTAGGGAAGTCATAGATAGGCAGGAAATTACAGACCTGTAAGTATAACAAGTATACATGTACTATGCAAATGCATGGAACACTGCATGATTAAAGACCATGTTGTTAATCATATGACTAGTAAGACCTTTTCAGTTAACAACAGTACAGTTTTTTAAAAGACGTTCAACAGTACGGCAACTGCTAAATGTTACGGAATCATGGACCAAAGTGTTAGATAGAGGTGACACTATAATCTGATACAGTGTATTTAGATTTTATGAAAGCATGTGATACTGTCCCCCATAGAAGATTGATAGGTAAACTAGAAGTAACGTTTGAAACTATTCCAAGAATGTGCACGTATAAATACTAGAAAGGAAACCTTTTCACAGAATTACGGAATAATTTATTTGAACAAGTGATAACTGCACCCAGCATTAACTCATTTAAAAACTGCCTAGATAAACACTGGAGTACAGATAAATGTCTTTATGACTACAAAGCCACCTTGCCAGGAAGTCACAGACAAGCTGGAGATCTGACCACTGAGGCCACCGCCTTCAGTCAGGAACTACCTAAGTAAACGTAAGTAAGTATATCTCACCTGTCATGAGCCAGACTTCCTCGTCCGTCCTCTGCATAATGTAGATCTGCAACAGCAACTGGGGTGCTCGTTCCAGGAAGCTTTCAAACAGATTCAGTAGTGCCAAGTCTCGGGCCTCACGGTGATACTTTTCTTGTGACTTGTATGACTTTTCCTTGACTGCTGTCACCCCATAAATGACTGCATCACAGTACCTAGAATGTCATAGATATCTTCTGTACAACTGTGTGCATGGCTGGGGTCAATTCCAAAAGGAATTGGAATTATTCAGTTAATTTCAATTAAATTCTAGACTTGGAATTGAAATATTTTGAGCGTAATAAATTAGAAAAATTTACATAAAAAATTGAACGAAAAGGAATTGATCCTAATTTTCTTGATCTGGCCAAACTTCATCTATCAGTCAGTCCATACTTACACAGCAGCAAACATGTCTTATCAGCTCACATAAGCAATGGAACAATAGCAGGCTTCAGCAGCTAGACCCACTTAGTAGGGTTAACTTGCTGAGGCAAGAACCATGATCAAAAGACAGACCTGTTATTCTTATGTTACGATAACGTTAGTCGTAACATGAGTTTTCTTAACGTTTTATGAACGTTATGCATAACGTTATTGTGTAATGTTAGGAGAACGTTTTTTAGAAAGTTTTCTTAATATATATAACGTTCCCAGAACTTTACTATTATGTTATGATAATTATGTTAGTGGTAATGTTCTGAAAATGTGTTTTGGAAAGTTTTCTTAACGTTCTCAGAACTTTTATAGGCATGTCGAAGGGGGCCTTGGGGACATATGCCCCCTAGACCTTTGTAATTTTGCGTGCCCGTAGACATTTAATTATGAATGGACCCATGTGACCGTGCCCCTTAGATGCTTAAATTGGAAATGTGTCCCATTTCATGGTACACTAAGCTGAGATGACAGCAATGCGGTGGGGAAAAAATTTCAACAACCCTGTTACAAATCGAGCCGAGACATCGGAGAGAAGCTCGTGGCAGTGAAACATTTTCTACATATTTTGGTTCAGCCGCCAGTGGAGGTTTGTGCCCCACTGACTATACCCTCTCTGGAAATGTCCATGTATGCTATATATGTATATATATATATATATATATGCCCAATCATTTTCAGTCAAAATATGGACTGTGGGTTTCAAATTAGTAGTTGGTTGATCACTTTACATGCTTAATGTATGTATATTCAAAATATATTTTATATCAAGAGCACAATATTGACATTAATCATACTATTATTTGCACGTTGTTCCTACTGTTTATAAATATAATTTAAGCGTTCATTTGCTGTAATTGTGAATTGAAGAACATTGTAAAAATGTTCCCGGGACATTACGCTGTGCAATTAATGAATTAAATTATGCATACTATAAAAATTTTGACTGTTTGGAGATCGATCGACACAACCACTGGATCTTTTTGATATTATGCATGTATAAGTGGATCCAGGTGGTCTGGGGGCATGTGCGCCCCCCCTCCCCATATAGACCGTTGAAATTTCTTTTAGTCTGTAGAATGTGCCAGCGCTAGTGTGACGTGCCTCCCCTTGACCTTCAAGTGTTAGAATTACACCACTAAGATTATTTAGAAATTCTTATAATTCAAATGTTTTGACCACTTTTGTGTGCGATGCATACATAATTTTACTGACTGTAATGTCTTGATAATACACTGTATAGCAGAGAGTAATTGATGATATCTCTCTCTCTGGTCAATAGCAAAAAACAAGGTATGCTCCCGTAACATCCGGGAACAAGGTCCAGCACATGGCGCAAGTTTGCATGTCTGATGTGAATTGGCCTTGGCATTTTAGCGACGAGGATGCCTGAATTGTCCGCGAGAGAAGAAGAAACAGTCACAGACCTACTAATTTCAACATCAAATCAACAAAAACAGAAATCCAAAGAAACACATACATAGCGTTGCATTTATCGCTTTTTACCGGTGGCTTAAACTATTCGTATCCAGGCCAGTGCACTCCAGGTAATCCAAACTCGCATAACTTAATATAATAAGTCGAATTTTGCTTAATTAAGTTGATCTTGATCTGATAAGACATAAGTGGAACGTCTGATAACCAGACTGTCTAGAATATTGCCATGGCATGGCATGGGTCACTGGACTGAAGATATTCGACTTATCTAGACTACACTATACTATTGTTGTGCATTGCCAATGCCAATGTCATTGCTAATCATAACCAAGCAATTGCACATTACGTACCTTGTGGTAATGGTACATGAATTTCAAAGAACCCATCCTGCTTAGAAAACCAAAAGGATATAAAAATGTTTTATGATATGTTTGACAGAGCCCAGAAAATAAAGTATTATTTATATATATATTTTAATCTGAAATGTGTCACTTCATATAGTGTTCCTCGCCCATTTCAGAAGTGTGCACACACGTACATCCACAAAAAGCCAAAAGTTGATGAAATTGAGGAAGACATCGTAGAAACATTGAAATTTATGCCTCACACTAGTCACAGAAGGGGGAAGTTACCAAGGTATTTGAACTTGACTTGCACTTAGTAGCAGTAATTAGGCATTTAAAAATACATGTTGGAGAAAGGCATATGATATTCACCCACTATGTTCGTTTTCTTATGTCAAATAACACCTGAAATGGCTGTTTTAGCTATTTTATCTACATATGTTAATATTTATGCCAAATAATATCAGGTTCTTTTTTTTGCTGCAAATACTACATTGTGCATTTTTTGGTGCAAGATATTTATATTATAATTATAAAACAATGATTATCTGTCTGTTTGTTTGTCTGTAGACCCTTATCTCCGTTAGTTTTGCATCTATGGGGCTGAAATGTTGTATGTGATCTTGCTGGTCCTTTAGGGTGGTTCATAGATTTAGATTTTTTCGAAATTCATCTGTGGGATTAGGAACTTGTAGGTTCAAAATTTTTTAAATGGCACTTATCTCCATCAGTTTCGTGTGTATGGGGCTGGACATTGTTGAGCGATCTAGTGGACCGACCCTTTGGAGTGGTTCAAAGATTTAGATTTTTTCAAAATTCTTCTGGGGGCTGTGATCTTGTGGGGGGGTCACATACATATGACAGCGATTTTACTTGGGCAGTGCTGGTCATCTCTGTTAGTTTTTCAATAATACATCATCAAACCATATTCTTTTAAAAAGGCCCTTAAATTCGCAAAAATAAGTTGTGTTTGATTTATATATTGGTATTTAGAATGCATCCTTATTCGACAGATGCCAGCGGTCACCCAGGTCCAGAAGTTCAAAGAAGTTGACAAGGAAGATTAATTTTTGTAACTGGCATGTGTAATAAAATTAATGGAGACCCATGTAGAATTGTTTCACTGTTCTATATTTCCACAACTGTGAACGTTAACAAAACTTTAAAAAACTTCCCAAAAAAACATTCTCCTAATGTTACACTTTATGCATAACGTTCACAGAACGTTAAAAAAACATTCTCACAATGTTACGACCAACGTTATCGTAACATAAGAATAACGTTGTGGGAACTTTCTGGAAACATGTTTTGTTAGCTGGGACATGAACATTATGTCAGAACATTCTAGTAATGCTCTAATAACGTTATTAGCGTTACGTTCCACAAACATTCTGCGAACATTCTGTCAGAACGTTCTAATAACATTATTAGTGTTACATTCCTCGAACGTTCTGTGAACATTGTGTCAGAACATTCTTCTAACGTTCTAATAATATTATTGAAGCATTACATTCCATGAACATTCTGCGAACGATGTGTCAGAACGTTCTAGTAACGTTCTCATAACGTTATTGAAGCGTTACATTCCACGAACGTTCTGTGAAAATTCTTACTATTAGAAGATGCCGATTTTTTGGAAAAGCAGACTTTATTTATCATTAATGGTCCATTACGGCATTTATATCTTAGCACTGCTGGCATAGAAACCTGTTTACCACAGTGGAACGTCATATATGGAAAACAAAATTCTGTAACCTAATTATAACATTACTGTTACGTGTTTGCTGAGATAGAAGCTGGATATGTGCTACACTACCAGTGTAAATAAGGCAGTGCAAATGAGACTGAGTTTTAGAAATATGGAAATAAGCCAAATGTATAATGTCAGCAATTTATATGCAAAAACGGGCATGCATAGGCCGCAAAAAACAACAGAAACTATTAGGAGTTGGATGCAAAAAATTGAGATTTGTTTGTTGTGGTATTGTATTTAGTGATTATATCTGGAATAAAGATGTCTTAAAATGATCCATAAAATATTTAAATGCTACAGTGATGATTTTAAAATGTATTTAATAATAATAATAATAAATAACTTCTTACGCGCCAATATCCTCAGACAATCCGAGCTCAGTGGCGCACCATTTAAACCAGCCAAAGCTGTACAATATCTGTTAGCACAAGGATGTTTTAAAAACATCAGAACAATGTTATCTATGTAACAATATCAAAAATATTTTTGTTACTTTTGAGGACATTTTTTTTTTATTTTGTCAATGTCAAAAGCGTTTATTCAAACAAATCAACCAATTCAAGTGTACAAGTGAATGAGACATACAAAACCTATGGGTGACAAGTTTGAAAGGAGAAGCATAGAAGTAGCATTACTTATAAAGGCATGCTTCTCCTTTGTTGACAATTTCTAGCAGCTTTTGTTTTACATGGTGTTAAATTAATTAGTTAGATACAACATGGCAATCATTACAAATGTTTTGGGTGCTTGCTACGAAAACTGAAAGAAAAAAGTGAGATTATATATACGCATACAATAACTCTCAATTCTATGTTTGCTGTAGTGTGATTTAAAAAGGTGAAACATATTGCTAAAACTGATATTCAACGAATTCCACATTTTGGATCCATATACAATTAATGACATACATCTTCTAGTGGTTGAAGCACGGGTACGTAAACAATTTATTTTGACTTCGTGTGGAATGCTTCTTAACATGTTAACAAAATTAATAACCTTTGAATATTCGACGGTAATTCATTTTATGGGCTTTATACATAAATAGTAATATCCTAAATTGTACGAAGTCAGTAAATTTTTTAATGCGAGCTTTGTAAAAAAAAGTGGAGTTGTGTGATCGCATCGCTGTGCATTGTGCATAATCTGTATTACCCTCTTTTGTAACATTTTTATACAGTGTAAGTTGGTGGGATAGGTATTTCCCCATATTTCCACACAATACAATAAATACAGCAAACACAGAGTAGAATATAACATGTACATATAGTGGCGGTCGATTACTTTTCTGCATCTGTACATAATACCAACACTAATTGATAGTTTAGACTTTACTCGTCTGATGTGATCTTTCCAGTTTAATGCTTCATTGATGAGCACGCCTAGAAATTTTGTAATTCTTAATATCTGTGTATTTTTTATCTTGATATTTACATCAGGCAATTGAGCATGACCGGAAAATAACATATAATTGGTCTTGGCCATATTAACAGACAATTTGTTGATTGAGAACCACAATTGCAGTTTAACTAGCTTGCTGCAAACAATATTTTCAAGCTGTTTTGAATCATTGGCTGAACATGATAGTTCGTGTCATCAGCAAATAGGACAAACTCGATTAGTTTAGACACATTGCACATGTCATTGATGTATAGAATAAAAAGTTTCGGACCAAGTATAGACTCTTGTGGAACTCCACATGTTATTCTTTGTGTGTCTGAGCTGTAGCCATCAATGTTTAGAAATTGACCACGATTATGCAAATAACTACTAATCCAATTATATACGTTTCCATGAATGCCATAGAGTTCCAAGTTTTTTACATAACAGTTGGTGATCGACAGTGTCAAATGCTTTTTTACGATCTATGAATACGCCTAACGCACATTTCTTGTGTTCAAGCAAATGGGCAATTCCATGTCAGATCAATCACTAAAAAACCTCACCGTCTCTGATTTTGCTGAAAATTGGTATGTCAATTGGAATATGCCACACAAACAGCCATGCCAATTTTTAGAAAATTGGGTTGTATATTTTCTTAGTTACAGGCCCTCAAAAAAATTAAAATTTTTTGAAAAAAATCTATTTGATCACCGGTTTGGTTCACTTTCTGACCCATAACTTCAGTAATAATAATGCTAGACTAATAAATGTTACATTTCTGGAAAGGTCTCATTTAACTGCATCTAGTGGACATGGAATCGGGTAACTGAATAATAATTTTTTTTTAATCCAAATACATGCAGTTTTGTGCCCTGTGACCCCCCCGTGACAAAAAACCTCCAAACTGATTGGACCCAAAACACATGCATTATATAAAACAGTATGTAACCCAAATATCCTGAAAAAAATCAGAGTGGGCACTTACTAAAATACAATCATAATAGCATGTACATACACCCCGTATATGAACATTGCACTAATTATAATGCTTGTTATACAGTCATTATGTACACCAAATGTGCTTGCATACTAAACATGTCACTGTCAGTCAGGTATGTTTTAGTGAAACTAGATAATTGTCATGTGAAACCTGTCTAAATAATTAATTCTCTTTATACAGTGCATTATAATTAGAACCAATATTATAACACCAACACGTCTCAAACTGGTCATGCATTGATGCAGTTTATTTACCGGTACACTTTTTATATATTGGTATAAATTTAATAAATTGTAAAAAAACCACAAGCTAATTAATTTTCAACCATTTCTCCACTTGGTCAAAGTCATGACTGTTATTATCAGACTAACTGAAATGTTCATAGTCTCGAGTCCAATGCATGTACACGAATTCCTCATTCACAGTGCAACAGCTGGTTGTCCCATCAATCCTTTTACACAGCCTGCAATGCAAATATTTAGTAATGGTAAGGGGCATGGAAATATAATTTGCTAGATAATTCACATCGAATCAAACTGTAGGTAGATTCAGTATTGCCCTGTTGGGGTTTGTAGCATATTTAGATTCTTTAGAGGGGTGGATAGACTGAATCCCTCATTATTTTGCCATGCTGCAATGTGAGGACAAAACAGGTTACAAAATTATTCCAGAATATTATTCCAGTAGTCCCCCCTAAATACACCATTGAATATCGATATAATATAAATATATAATAGCAAGTATCCAGTCTTTGGGACTGGTTAAAAAAAAATATTTGTTTATATAATTATACTAATAGTCTAATACTATGTGATATATATGTATATGATATATACCACTCACCACTGCTTATAGCCAGCCAGTACTAAACAAAGGATTATTCTCTAAAGTGGTATAATTTTGGATTACCTTGTTCATAAGAAGAGTAGCGTTTTTCATTTCTGATGCACTGAGTTGATAGACTCGCCCAGTTGACGTAAGTGGTTCGACAGTGGTCAAGATCTGATCTTGACCAACGATCAACTCATCAAGGCATCTTGGGAAGGTGAAGGAAGGCGAAGGTCCGGCTGGATGAAGAAAGCTGACTTGTGCTTCATTGGTTTCAGGCATCACCTTCAACACGTAGGCTAGCCACCAGTTGTCATCATACATGCACGTAATGTATGATCCGTCAATGTCAGCCACTCGTAACAGCTTTCGTTCATTCGTAATCTTCACGATCTCCTGTTCTGTGTCTGCTGAGAACTTGCGCACTTCCATCAAAGAACGTGATCTTTGAACGGGAACGAAGGAGTGCAGTCGCTGTGTTCCTGTTACTACAACAGCATCAGCAAATCTGTTCCGTAACTTAACTTCTTCATCTGTGATTTCATCTGTGTCAACAAACATGACTTTGATGGACGGCAAGTTGCCAGAGGCCCACACAAACAAGTCCATTGGTGTCTGGATCTGGTCATCATATGGCTTCTGAAGGCTGGCTCTAGCAGCCAGTCGTTTCACAGTGCCACCGACACCATCACATGGGCCCTTGCCATGAGACGTGGCGAAGAAGTGCCACTCTGCAGTAACACCATTAAAGTCTTCTGCATGGAAAATGGTGTTGGAGAAGTTCTTTCTATTCTTGTACTGCGATGCAGCTCCATCCGAGAAATAGATGACATGGTGAAGAGGCATGTTGTCACGCAGAAATGCTATCAGGTGACGTTGGTAGCAATGCACAGCCACTGTATCATGTGTCATTGAGTTGGAGATGGCCACAAAGGTTTTGTGCTTGACTACTCCTTCTTCTCGATAGTAGGCAACAAACGGATGTATGGTTGCTTGGTCATTTGTCCAGTGGTAGCCCTGTGCAGCATCTTGCACAACAAATGAGTAATTCTCTGCAAAATCACCAGTGACTATCACCTCTCCTTCAACCAACTGACTTTTCTTGTCTTTCAAGAAAGCTGACTGCTGTTTCGCGATAAAATCGTGACATTTTAAGTCCTCAAGAATGTCCATCAAACAATCCACAAACACGTCCGTTTGTTTTACAACCGTCTCCAGTCTTGTTTGATCAACCGAGACCCATGCTTTATATGTAATTTCATCGATGGCTAGTTCATCAAGTGCGGCATGTAGACTCTCTTTCAAATGATCCTGTGTGGGACAGTAGTCACACTTCCCAAGGAAACATGCCGGTAACGGTGGATTGCATGTCATAGCTGCTATGAGATGGTCATACTTGATATCCGCATGATAGTCTCCCACGATTTTGCAGAACTCTGATGCATTGCTCAGTTTTGCACCGTGCAGCATGAGCTTCACGTTCTGGTGGATGGTGCATACGCAGACGCTGTGCATGCCACTGGCACCTGGCAACACAACATTCTTTGGGCGTAGTTCGGCGAATTTCGAAAACCCTATTGCTAGTGTTGGGTGTTCAGCCTTGAAACAACTGTATGCTTCCTTCAGATTGCACAGAATCAGACGCTTCTGGACGTTATAACGCTGACCTTGAATTCTCATACTGACACAGTCTTTTTTTCCAGGCATCAGCCGACTTACAACATCACTTTCGTAAAAGTTTCTTACTACAGTTGCTGTATCTTCAGAGAGAGTCTTCCCTGGCTCTGGGTTAGGAGACGACATAATTCCTTCGGTACTGGTCAGTCGCTTTGCTACCCGTGCCATGTGGTAGCTTGTACCAAACTCGGACATCAAGCGCCGAATGCTCCAGGTAGACGGTGCAACAGTGAGAATGGAGATTTGTTCACTGCGAGAGCTGCTGCCTGAGAACTTGATTTTTAAACGTCTGAGAATATCATTGTGGTCATCTGATGCTGCATTGTCATCTTCATCATCATCTTCAATTCTCAGCCTCTTCCGGATGGTTTCCCCTACACGCTTCAACTTATCTTTCGCATATCGTTTAGTGGTCAGCTTCTTCTGTAAGATTGGTGATTCACCAAGCACGGTCAGTGAACTGTTCAATTGATTGACTGCGGTTGAACGGCCAACTTCATACACGTCATCAGTGCTATCACCTTCAGCATCTTCATCTGGGCATGCAGGGACCGTCTTTGGGCGCCAACTTGGTAGTTGCTTCCGGCATCGTGTGCACAATTTTTTGCCAGGTATGAGCACAATATTGGAATATTGGGCAGCCAAAGATTTGGTAATTTGTCGCAATCCGCTGACTTTTCGAGAAGGCTTTCCTGTATGGCATAGCCACGGATCACAGCACACTTTCTGGTTGGAAGCATAACTAGTAATGTACTTTTTCAAGTGAATGTCACACAGTACCGTAACATTATCTAATCCAATTCGCAGAGTAGCTAAAGATTGTTGCTCCTGTGTCAGTTGATGTGTGCTCAAAACAGGATCACACAGTTTTCCTTTGTCAATTCCAACACAGCACAACGCCATGGTTAGTGAAGAACTGATGTATGTCATCAGTGGTAAATGGTGGATCTCAGCTTAAAACAGTAAACGTTGTATCTACTGTACATTGTATCTGTTATGTAACAAAATGTGAAGCTGCAACTTGATAACCACTGTTACATATTTTATAGGTCAGAATATAAAATGTATTATGTATAATATAATTATATATACCTGGTACTTGTATATTTACTATTTAGTATAAGTAAATTAATAGACTGGATAATTGCAAAATGATAGCATAGAAAAAATATTATAACAGAATTATACAAATTTAAAAAAAATTAATATGTGTGCTATTTTGATAATATCTTAAAAACCCTAAGAGTGCCCACTCTGATTTTCTCAGGATATTTGAGCTACATGTTGTTCTATATAATGAATCTATTTTTGGTCCAATCGGTTTGGAGGTTTTTTCACGGGGGGGTCACAGGTCACCAAAATGGCCTGTATTTAAAACAATTTTTTTTATTATATTTTGTTATATGATTCCATGTCCACTAGATGCAGTTAAATGAGACCTTTCCAGAAATGTAACATTTATTAGTCTAGCACTATTATTACTGAAGTTATGGGTCGGAGAATGATACAAAACGACGATCAAATTCCGTTTTTTTAACAAATTGTAATTTTCTTTAGTGCCTGTAACTCGAAAACTATACATCCCAATTTTCTAAAATTGTGCATGGTTGTTTACATAATATGTGCCAATTAGTATATGAAATTTAAGCTAATTCGGAGTTGGGTCGGCCAAAAAAGGGTCAAAACTGATTGATTTGACATGGAATCATCCAAATTTGTGATATCTTCAAGTAATTCAACCAAAGCATGCGAAGTTGACATGCCTTCTCTAAACCCATATTGGCATTCATTTAGGATTGTACAAGCATTCATGAAGTCTTCAAGTCGAGAAGTAAAAAGTTTCTCTAGAATTTTAATTAATTTAATATTATAATTAATATATTTTATTGTTTTAATAGCTTGCATACTTGTGTTTATATATTTTAAGACAGTATAATTGATTTTACGTACTTAGTAGTAATGATTGCATACGTTGTAGCACATTACTATTTTTTAAACTATTTATGATGTAATTTATTTAAATGCATTAATTAACCATTGTAAAGCACCCCAGAACAATTATTTGGATGGGGCACTATATATAAGAAATAAATTAATGATGGACACATACAATACCTCAATACTGGTGCCATTGTTGGTAGAACCAAGAACACAATTATAACAGTCCATCGCAGTGAAGTTTTCTTTTTCCTCTCTCGGTGATCCTCCATGTACCAACTGAAGCTGTAGGCAGACACGATCAGAGACGGTACTAAGACAGCGATTAAAGTATATGTACCTCTCCACCAGTCTCCATCGGTGTAGTACTCGTACGTCAACCAAAAATCCCACCCGATGTCAAGCACGTACAAGATGAATGGCACAACAGTCATCACGATATCGCAGCGAGAAACCGACGATAGCCATCCGCCTTCGTTTCTGCCAACACTCTCTTCCGCTGAAACCACGGTCTTCCTATTTAACTCGGTGTCCTCAGTCGGAAATTCGTCCCCAGTCGCAGTATCAAGTTCGGCCAGTACTTTCCCTTCCATGGCCATGACGTGAAATGCTTATTGTTTTTTATACTAAGGCAACTTTAGGCTAGCAAAAATGTTGTTTCTAAGAGCACCGGTGCCGGTGGTCACCAGTATACTATAATGAAAGTAGTAAATCAAGATTAGTCAATTAGTCATACAACATGTGACTTGTAAAATGACGCCATACAGGAAATAGTTCCAAGGTAGTCACACCGTTGTAATAATGTTTGAGGTCTTGCTCTGTATGCAACCTCTACTAAACTAATTGATCACAAAATAATAATAATAATTGCGTTAGGCACACATTAGAAACAATAATTTTGTTGATTCAATTTATCAGTGCACGCGTAAGTATCGATGGAAAAAACTCAAGGCACTATTTTTACTTTGACTTCGTGGTAACTTCCTGGTTTTTATTTATATAACCAGTGCCGTGGTTAAATTATATATAATGTTATATATCATATGACATGTATAGTGGCTAAAAACAGAACTCGGCCGTATCGATCAAGACTGTTCCATTGGTGTCAAACTGCATAAATTTCATGTATTTCTATCATTGTTGTGCAAGTTACTGTCAACAACTGAATAAGTTTTAAAAACTGCCTTTTAAAAAACGTCTTAAATTAGATTTATATTCGTCGACGTCCGAAATGAAACGAAATTACGTACTTTCGTTTACCCATAGGGTCTGAGGCAGTTTCGTCTGGCGTCGGACATCGATATTTTACGCTTCTAGCCGATATTGTTATTATATTGGAATTACCATAGAAGGGGGTGGGGCTGAGGCTAGATGAAAATCTTAAATATGGGACATCGACTTTCGTTCTTCTAGACTAGGTGGTAAACAAATGTGTGAGGATTAACGTGCTTGAAGATATGACGTCAGTAAGATCTGCACGCGTCAGTTTCGGTCATAAGTGACAGGGAACAGTGGTTGAAACGCGTTCAGCTCCACAGGAATCAGAAGAAACTCCGTGGACCTGGGGGCATCCATCTACCGGTCAGGGGCATACTACATGCGACCCTGAAATGCCGCGGTAAAGAAGTAACTGAAACAGTATACGTCCTACGTAACCAGCACTGTTCACTGTTGAGCAAACAAGCTTGTGTTAAACTCGGACTTGTGTCGCGATCCGATGGCGTTGAGGAAGTAAATGATCCAACAGCGAACTTCAAAGCAGAATTTCCGAGTCTATTTACTGGCCTCGGCAAGTTGAAGACTGAATATCATGTGACGCTTCGTGCAGACGCCAGACCAGTGTGTTTGTACGCACCGAGGAAGATCCCGCATCCTCTGCTGCCGAAGGTGAAAGCGGAACTTGAGATGATGCAGCGACAAGGGGTTATCTCTCCAGTCACACAACCCACAGATTGGTGTTCGGGACTTGTGATTGTTCCCAAGCCGTCAGGAACTTCACTACTCATCTGTGTTGATCTCACACAGCTAAATCGAGCGGTCCTACGGGAGATACACCCAATGCACTCTGTGGATGAAAGTTTAGCTAAGCTGGGAACAAGCAAGTTGTTCACAAAACCGTTACGCCAGTTACTGTGCAAAGACAGGGCATGGATATGGGAAGAGGCACAACAAACTGCCTTCCAGCAAGTGAAAGACATGCTTGTATCGCCCGACGTACTTGCACACTATGACCCAAACCGCCCAACAGTGATCGCAGCAGACGCATCTTCTCAGGGGATCGGTGCAGTGCTACTGCAAATTCAAGATGGTGGCAGACGTCGTCCAGTCTGCTATGCTTCCCGATCACTCACAGAAACCGAGAAACGCTATGCAGTCATAGAGAAGGAAGCTCTTGCAGCAACATGGGCTTGCGAGAAGTTCAGAGAGTATGTGATGGGTCTAAACTTCATGCTCGAGACTGATCACAAACCTCTCGTGTCACTTCTGAAAACAACAGAGCTAGCCAAGATGCCACCTCGCATCCAACGATTTCGTCTGAGAATAATGCGATACAACCCGGAAGTCGTATACGTCCCGGGAAAGCATCAAACGACACCTGACGCATTATCTCGCGCTCCCGTCAACTTCCCAGAGCAGACCGACATCATGTTTGTGGAAGAGGTAGAGTGTTATGCGAAACACACAGTAACCATACTTCCAGCTACGGAGAAACGTCTACAGGACATTCGAGGGGCACAGAAAGCAGATGCTGAGTGCGAACAAGTCAGAACATTTTGCACACTAGGATGGCCAGCTTACATGCCACATCTGCCGCTGATACGACCGTACTGGGAGAACAGGAGCCATCTCGCGGTAGTCGATGATCTCCTACTGTATGATGAACGCATCGTGATTCCGAGGGCCATGCGTTTGGATATACTACACTGCATACACCAGGGCCATCTTGGTATCACGAAATGTCGTGCTCGGGCTCGCACATCGGTGTGGTGGCCAGGATTGTCCAACTGCATAGAAGACATGGTTATTAAGTGCTCAACGTGTGCGAAAGATCGTCCGGAAACCAAAGAACCACTCATGCCAGCATCGTTCCCATCTCGTCCCTGGGAGAGGCTTGGCATGGACCTTTTCGAGTTTCAAGGAATTACATATCTCATCGCAATTGACTATTACTCGAGATGGATTGAGATCAAGCAGCTTCGCGACCAAACATCAGAAAGTGTCATCACAACGCTGAAGGAACTGTTTGCCGTTCACGGCTTACCAGATGTTGTCATGTCAGACAACGGGCCTCAATTCAGTGCTGATGCATTTCGACAGTTCGCAGCAACATATGGGTTCATTCACACAACGAGTTCACCGCGATATCCGCAAGCCAATGGCGAGGCGGAGAGAGCTGTCCGTACAGTGAAAGCGTTGCTCAGGAAGAACGAAGACCATTACCTGGCTCTTCTCACCTATCGGTCAACTCCGTTACAGAATGGGCTATCCCCAGCTGAACTACTGATGGGAAGAAGATTACGAACACAACTGCCAACACTCCCGAGCACGCTCCAGCCAAGGGTACAGACCGGTGACAGAGAGAAGGTCCGAACCAAAGAGGACACCTACAGATCCAACCAAACACGTACCTACAACAACCGACATAGGACACAGGAACTTCCTGTCCTACAGCCAGGTGACCAAGTATGGGTTAGGGATCAGGACCGACAGGGCAGGATACTGAGACAGACACATCACCCTAGATCGTATCTCGTGAGAACCGAATACGGCACGGTGCGACGTAACAGGAGAGTTCTGGTTCCTACTCCGGACGAACAACATGCGATGACCAGTCCGGTGCGAGGGCCACAACCATCCTGCATCCCAGATGTGAGTGAAAGCAGATCGCACGCACCTACTACGGAGACGACGCGATCATCGCCACAGCACACCGACACTAGTCTAACGGGAGACACGGCCTCTCCATGTGTGACTGTGACCAGATCAGGAAGAGCTATAAAGCCGCCTGAACGTTTGAACTTATAGTTACCGAAGTTCACTATTGTCTAGAGACATGTTTGCAGGTGAACATGACTGTACAGTTCAGCATGTGAATGCGAACTCTGAGGGGAGGTGTAGAGTTACCCCACATTGGACTTGTATCATATGGGACGATTTGGTAGAACGCTGAATAAGGTCCCATGATGCTTTGCGTGTTGACCACGCCATGTTGCTAAAATAAAACGTTTCACACAACGCCGTCTCTGCGTCTCTATACTAACCCAGACAACAACACAGTCGGGTCCTCAAGGAGTGCCATGCTCAGCTGGGTGCAGTGTTCAGCATCCTTTTCAACTGGTCTCTGAAGCAGCATCGCATCCCCCCGGCCTGGAAATCGTCAGTTATATGTCCTGTCCCCAAGAAACCTGTGCCATCTGTTCTCAATGACTACCGCCCAGTGGCGCTTACCTCAATCGTCATGAAGTGCTTTGAGCGACTCGTACTTCGTCCTCTCCTGCAGTATGTTGGGGATCAACTGGATCCCCTCCAATTTGCGTATAAACACAATCGAGGTGTGGATGATGCAGTTCTCACTCTATGTCATAATTTGTATACTCACCTGGAAAAGCCCAAGTCGTTTGCCAGGATAGTCTTTATTGACTTTTCGTCGGCTTTCAACACCATCCAGCCACACATCATGATGAGTAAACTTATCAATATGCATGTGAACACCCACATATCATCTTGTGGGTAAACCAGTTTCTTACTGAGCGTAAGCAAGTAGTGCGCTATAATGATGCTGTTTCGAGCTCACTCTTCACTTTCACCGGTGCCCCCCAGGGCTCGGTGATCTCCCCTGTTCTGTTCACACTTTACACAGACGACTGTCGTAGCAGCCAGGAGAGCGTCAATTTCATCAAATACAGCGATGACACAGCTATCGTCGACCTATCCGGCTCTGATCAAGTGTGTGCGTGCGCTGTAGCTGATTTCACAGTGTGGTGTGACAATCATTTCCTAGACCTGAACGTTCGAAGAACAGATTTTAGGAAAAATCGTACTTCTCCCAAGAGACTATTCATTAACCGAGAGTGTGTAAGGAGAGCAGACGAATACAAGTATCTCGGCACTATCATTGATGCAAAGCTCACATTTGGTGAAAATACAGCGATAATTAACAGAAAGTGCCAGCAAAAGCTGTATTTCTTACGCAAGCTCAGGTCACTCAGTGTCAGCACACATGTTCTACAAACCTTCTACAGATGCTACATAGAAAGTTCTATTACATTTGGGTTTCTTGTGTGGTACGGCGGCCTGAGTACCGTGCATCGCAACACTCTGGCACGAACAGTCAGGGTTAGTGGCAAGGTGGTGGGAAAAAAGCAGACCAGTCTAGAAGATCTATACAGGCAACGGGCAGAGAGAAAGGGAAGGAACGTCTCCTCAGACCCCGAACACCCCCTGTTCCCATGCTATAAACTACTTCCTTCTGGCCGCCGCTTTCAACTCCCTCACTGCAAATTGAACCGCACTCGAAACTCTTTTGTTCCCTCGTCAATAAGACTAATGAATAAGTAACTGACATTCGTTCCCCTCCATCTCTGCCAGTCTGACACCGAGTGAGCGTGAGATGATTTAACTTCAACTTAACTTTTTTAAAACTGTTGTAACTTATTTAACTCATCTATTTATTTAACCGATATAACTTTAATTACTTTTACTCTTTTTATTTTTACATTATGTATATTGCATGTACATTTGTTTTATATGTCTTAATATGCTGCTCTACACTCCAAATGAATTTCCCTCCCAAGGGACAATAAAGTATTGTGATTGATTGTGATTGTAGTGCCGGCACCTTGCAGTAAGATGTGGAAACATACATTGTAATGCCATGCAGCTACCCTTTTGTCACCTGTGTTCAAGGAGCCTAGATAAAATTACCTTGAACATGACCTTATCACGTGACTTCGATTTAGAGAGTCCGAAGCTCTAGCCACTGCACCACGGCGCTCCTCCATACTCTCCCTCAATCAGAATTGCTCTCCATTCCTTGCCGATAAAATGAGCTGGGAGAAAAAGTAAACTGTTCATCTTCGTGGCTTCACATATGATGCTGCACCCATCCCCACAGAAAGTCGGCACACGGCTGCCCAAAAGTGAATATTCGAGAGCTCATGTTCGGCTAGATTGCGAACTATTGTCCAGTACTATCACGCAAAATTATTGTTCGTAACGCAACTTCGATCAACAACATATATATGTGGCAAAGCATACGGTGTCAATATGGCTTCCAATAGAGGGGACATATTTCCTCGAGTTTGCTACCATCCGACTCCAGCCGAAAGAGAATTCGGAGTACTTATATCAATGCCTGGTCGCGTTCGTGGGAGACAACGTTTTGAAACTCGACAATAGTATTACTCACTTCGGCGAACCGACTACCGACAACGAAGAAATGTCTCCGACAATGGAGAATTTCATTGTACTGACATGGTTACGATTGATTGCCCCCTAACTAACGAAACTTGTCAAATAGCGTTACGGCATCACACTAGAGGTATCGCAAGCTTTATCGTCCTTGCTTGATGAAGTGCATGCAGCTGGAGATGCCAGAGTTATGTGGGCAGCAGCGTCACATTTTCGACGGTTCCCCAGAGCACCGGGGATCAGATTCAGTCCGAGTCCGGGAAGTAAGCGATTAAACAGATCGTGCCTTCTATGCAAAGAGGCAGGCAGAGCTGACCAGCACTTCCTGAGTACCTGCAACTGTTTACCTGGTCAAGATCGCGGGTATCTGACAAGGGCACGTCTCATCGGAAAAAATACGGACGACCTAGAAGCTGAAGTGCAGGAGTTTGACCCCAATACAGAAGAGGACGGTGTGGAAGACCAAATTGACACCATTCATCTCACACGTTACACGTCCAGGTGCGTCAGTCTCCCTACGTGGACACATTCCACAACCACCATGCGGTCAGGATCACCATAGACAGTTGCGTCACAGGAAACATGGTTCGAGAATCAACAGCTGTGAAGTTGAGAGGCCAAGTCAATCTGCTTCCAAGCTGACAGGTCGTCTCCTCTTAAGGTGGTGAGCGAGACGCATGTCGTGGTCACTCGTGACGGGAGATAATTTGAGTTTGAAGGTTTAGTAGTCGAGAACTTGGATGTTGAGATTTTGAAAGACACACCTTTCATGGAAAAGAATGACCTGACCACCCGTCCTGCCAAACGCCAAGTCATCTTAGGAAATAGCACTGTGTATCAGTACGGCTCGAATGGTAATGTGCCGAATCATTCCATCGTCCGACATGCGTGTGTACTGAGGGATCCTGCTGAGAGAACGATGATCTAGCCGGGCGAATATGTCGAAGTGACTGCATGTGCCAAATGACTTGTCATCCCTCGTGTCGATTTTCCCAGCTTGAAACAAGAAATGCCATCACAATTATGGCCACCTCCTGGTATCATCTCGAGTGTAGCTGGGAAGATCCGCATCCCAGGCCTGATCAATGAACCGAGAGCCTCGAAAAAGAATGCACAGTTCTGTCATATACGCCCGGTTACCGTAGCTACCACCACGGGAAACGAATCAGAGAGCGCCAGTGCCAACGTAGCTTCCCAGAATGTACCATCAACTACTTCACCTCACTCTGCGACCGTTTGCATTGATCCTGATAGTATTTTGGATGAAAAGTTCCGAGCCCTGTTCGAGGAATATGACGTCTTCGATCTAGCATTCAAATGCTACAATGGTGCCGTAGGTCCATTCCAAGCTATCGTCAATATGAACGAGAGGAACTACACGAAGCAATCAGTCAAGCACAGAACAAACTGTCGTCTAATCGCACAATAGTCCTCCCACGACCTGATGACCAACGGTGGATTAATTGTCACCGATGGCGCGGCAAAGTCACATGGCACTTGGGCTACCCTATACGTGACACGTGGAGGCAAACTACTGCTTGCAGGGTTTTTCAGCGCGAAACTCCGTGGACGACAAGTCACATGGCTACCATGCTAGGTAGAGGCCCTTTCCATCGCCATTGCAACGAAACATGTCAGTCCTTACACCATTCAGTCGAAACACAAGGTGAGCATCCTGGCTGACAGTACACTTGTGAACAAGCCTTTGAGAAACTGTGTCGTGGAGAATTATCAAACAGCTCGCGTGTGTCAACGTACGGCCTACTTGTCGTGTGTTAGCCGTTACCAAGCATCGGTGATACATCTTGCAGGGTCGGCCAATGTTCCATCATATTTCGCAAGCCATAATGCAGCTACTTGTGAAAACTCAGTAAGCCAGATATGTTCATTTACAAGACAAATGGAAGACTGTGTAGTTCAAAGAGTGAAGATATCGTCAATGGTTGTGCGAAACTCACCTTCACCAGCAGGACATCTTGGACATCAATCCAACATTACTGCCAGTATCTGAAACGTACTCGTGCTAACTTGGTACAAGGCACCCGTTCATCGAAGGAATTGACAAATGTCAGGGACGTAAAGCGTTACCTCAATGTCGCGACTGCTTCTAGGGACGGTTTGCTGGTGGTAAAGCGAGACCACCCACTTTCCACTACTCGTGAATGCATTATCGTACCCCATCAATTCCTTTACGGTTTGTTGACTGCGTTACATATCCAACTGGATCAGCCTACCTCATACCAACTTAAGCTTGTCGTGCGCCGCATCTTCTACGCCCTCAACATGGACATAGCCATTGATGAAGTGAGCTCAAAGTGTCACCAAAGCGCTTCGCTACGGAAAGCCCCTCACGTTATTGTTGAGCAGTCAACATGTGATCCTCTAGATGCTGACATTTGCAACATACATCGTAAAGAGAGCACGACAACTGATACTTGTAGTCAGAGAATGTGCGCCGACATACACAAGTACATGCGTGGTCGAGGACGAACGCCGCGGCACATTACAAAGTGCCTTGATACGCCTAATTGCTAGACGGCCAATTCGTTGTCATACGCACATATCCTGCACCCGGCTTCACGTCCCTGGTCGATGACAAGCGTCTCCTTCATCATAGGATAGGCATCGATATAGATCGTGTGATGAACAAGATCGAAAACCCGGCGGAGGAGAAAGCTATCCCTGAGCTGGGGGATGAGTTGTTACATCAAGACCCTACGTGTGGTGCAGTGACAACGTTAGCTCACAGTCAAACTGTATCTTGCGTTCCAATTTTCCCACCTGTAGTTAATAGTAGTATATGATATCTCTATTTGATTGCCACTGACTATTGTAATGGGAATATTGAGCAACTAAAGTCAGCACAGAGAGAGACCGAAAGAATGGAAATAATAAATTGAATCTTCCCATGGCCGAACTATTGGGCTCTATCTGGAGAGACCCTTGTGCCTCGGGGGTGTTGACCCTAATGTGAGGGTTGCTCCTGGGGTGGATACTAGCTTTCATGGTTGTATTGGAGAGGTAGGTGGCTAGACTACACAAGAGTTTGAATGACAGAGCAGTATACAACCAGTGTGTACGACACTGACAGCTACGTGGACATGGTAACATTTTCTAGAATCTGATCATTTTTAGAAACTTCCCCCTTACATTGCTACGGAGGACTGTGGTGCGCTGTAAACAATACATTGCCACGAGGGGTGCTGCAAACATTACATTGCCACGAGGGGGTGCTATAAACGTTGCATTGTCATAAGGTGTGTGTCGTAAGCATTATACATTGTCATGAGAGGTATATTGTAAACATTACATTGTTACGAGGGGTGTGCTGCAACTATTACATTGTCACAAGGTGTGTGGTATAAATGTTGTTGAAATAAAGTTTCATTCATTCATTCATTTCTGCAATCGCAATATTGAACGAACGTGCAAAACAGAGATACCGTTTCATTTGTCTCAAAGAAAGGAACGAAGCACTGGCCAAAGAGTAGCAATACAATAACAATAGTCAATTGGTGATCGTTGACATCACACACCCCATCCATGTTTCAATTAAAACAAAAACACTCATTTAACCTCTAAAAAATTCCTACACCACAGTCCAAGACTAAGCAGGCTGTAAAGATATAAATGCTGATGGATTGTTTGACCCTCTTTTCTGGGTTATACATCGTCTTACAGCAATGAAACTTTAACATGAGTGCGTTTTTCAGACAAGAAACTCACCCATACCCGTCATCCTTTCAATCTCCTTTCCTCAACCAATATCACTACATTCGATGGGTATATCCAGACACTGTTGTTGTTATTTACATCAAGAAGCATTTACTTAAATCCAACAATATTAACGTCGTCTGCGCCACGTGCCTCGTCGGCAGCATTAAATAATCCACAAATGAAAAGCGTGGTAACGGGACTCGGAGGAAAGTAACCTGGGTCAAGATGCCAATAAACTGGAAATACTTCCATCGCGATGTCACCAACAAAGAGGAGTTATCTTCATCTCTCTCCATCAAGGTAGGCTCCGCTATCCAGGTTGAAAGGAAGTGTTTGCCACATCAGTTACCCCAAATGTCGTCAGTAGACACAACTATGGCACGCTCCATGCAGTGTGACCATGAGAAATGTCACACGCAACTGTTGATTGTGTTCTGGAAAGGAGATCAAACCATGCTTGATATGCAATCTGGACGCGTGCGATCGTTAACATTTATGAACTTGTTGGTTTTATGTTAATTTGTTGCATATGGCTGTCAAGCTCCTCGCAGAAGTCTCGCCGAACAGTCTTGCACTTTAGCCTGTCCACATTATTTCTCTTCTTTGTTGTTTTCCTTGAGGGCGTCTCTTGGGTTGGGCTGGATGCGGATGTTCAGCTTGGACAGGACAAGACTGTGGTCTGTCTAGCACTCGGCGCCGCACATAGCCTTTATCACTTTTACGTCATGCAGGCCTTTCTTCCTGATAATTACGTAGTCAATGTGTTGCCAGTGATGGGATCGTGGGTGCATCCAGGTTGTCATGTTGCCAGCTGGGAGCTGAACACTCTGTTTTGTGATGAGGAGTTGATTTGCAGCACAAGTCTTGAGGAGCAAACGTCCATTGCTGTTGCACTTTCTTGTTCCATATCCGCTAATAATACCCTTCCAAGTTACGTGATCTGTGCCAACCCTCGCATTGACGTCGCCATGGACGATGAGCTCGTCTGACTTCGAAACATCTGCGAGCAGAGTGTCAATGTCCTCGTAGAATAAAATTCCTTTATCTCGCCAGGGTTGGTAAGGATAGCTAGGCTCAAAGGCACTGATGTTGGTTGCATGACGCTTTGCGGTCAGGGGAAGACGCACTGTCATTTACTTAGATTTACTTAGGTTGTTCCTGACCTTGGGGCGGTGGCCTCGGTGGTCATGAGACGATCATTCACACCCTTTGATAGGCAGGCAAGCTTGCACGCAAGGTCGGATTTGATTACAAAACCTACGCCAGCTTCCCGTCTCTCCTCGGCACTACAGCCACTCCAGAAGAAAGTGTATCCAGCACCACTTTCTGTAATATGTCCTTCCTCGGCTAGCCGCGTCTCACTTAATGCAGCGACACTGATGTTGTATCTAGACAACTATCTGGCGACCAAGGCGGTTCTCCTCTCTAGTCTGTCTGCCTTGGGATCATCCATGAGTGTGCGTCATTCCATGTGGCAAGAACAAATGGTATTCTTCTTGTTTTCTTCTTTGGTCGTCTGCTATAGTGGGATCCTTCCAGCCTCGGTAGGCCTAAGCTGGTTAGGTTAAGGTGAAGCAAGCAATGTTTAGGGCACCTTTTCCAGCCCCTTCCTTAGACTACTGAGGTGAGCAGTGCTGTCCTAAAGAGGGATGCTCAGTCACTCAGGGGCCTGCCGCGTTCCGATGTTGCTTCGGTCAGCGAAAATGCGACCGTATGGCCTGATCGAGCCGCCTGTGTGCAGGTTTTGCTCCCAACGCATCCATATCTGCAACTCCGTAATATACGAAACAGCTGCTCCAAGTAGCTGTTAGCATGCGACAGCGGCCACACTCCGGTAAACCGCTTCGACTGGCGGTCTAAACTAGGTGAGTGCAACAGCCGGATATCATAGATCAGTGTTTATACTGAAAGGAAATAAAAATAAGGCATTAGCTAAATTCCTTTTTTCATGTGTACACAAAGTTTATTATTGTATGTAACATTTGACAACATTAAACAAATACAGAAAAATACATTTGTAGCATAAATTCGATTTTAAGCCCGTCTGTGAAGTGATTCCCGCGGAAAATTAAATTTTAATGAGCTAGGCAATCACGTGGTATCGTGACGTCACTTATGACACACACTCGCATCAGGCCGACCCTTTCCATGCATTCAGAGCATGTTTACAAAGATAGCTTTTGGGTCGAAACGAGCGTCAGAATGGGTTATTATGCAATATTCCGACGTAATACAAACACTAGTCATCATAGAGGAACAAGCAGTTATCTTACGGTTCCACATGAATCGAATTTTATTCAAAACAACGAATGCGGATGGGCCTACAAGTCGACTAGGGTTCGCCGAGCTTGGGCTCGTTTTCAGAATAACTATATCGAATGCAACCAACGGGAGATAATCTACACCAATAAACATACATAGCAAACATATATTGTATCCAGCTACAGAAAGTAACGTGTATAATCTCATAATATCACTAGAATATCGATATATGAAACAGGAGTTGTACAATTTATCATAACAACTTACATCAGTCAGACAAATTCTGTTGGTGCCGCTAACTCAGCTGGTAGACGTGTTGGTTTCTTGCCGCTTATTTTACAATCGGGCGACGCCGGTTCAATCCTGACAGCATGCAAACCATTGATTTTCTTTACACTTTTTTGTTTATGTTTTCACGAAGTAATATAAACCAAATCATTTAGTATACTATGATGCACTGTTTGTAAATATTTTTATATTTTTGTAGTAATTATTTATTCGCCACAAAAATGAAAACATGGTCATTATATATAACGATGTTTCTAAATTGTATTTATCCAGACAGATCACAATCAGTTTTCACATATATAATTGCAATATATTACCGTACAATATATTTACAATTAATAAATTATATATCCATTACATTATATTTGTTTGGATAAATAAAATTTAGAAACATCGTTATATAATGACCATATTTTCATTCTTGTGGCGAATAAATAATTACTAAAAAAATTAAATTATTTACAAACAGTGCATTATAGTATAAAATTATTTGGTTTATATTACTTCGTGAAAACATAAACAAACAAGTGTAAAGAAAATCAATGGTTTGCATGCTGTCAGGATTGAACCGGCGTCGCCCGATTGTAAAATAAATGGCAAGAAACCAACGCGTCTACCAACTGAGCTAGCGCCATCAACAGACATTCACCGACTGATTTAAAGGGATTCTTTGTAAGCTAATATACATTCGAGGTGCACCGTATCAAAACGTATTAATTTCCCAAAAGTACTTTCTCTGCTACTTATGTCTTGCATGTTTATGCATAATTTGGGTGTTATCTGCGCAAAAAAACGATAAACAGTTGTGTTTACGCGAATCATTTTGAGCTTGCTGCCACGTGGATGATTAATTCTGCAGCCCGCGTATATAATATAAAATGGAACATAACCTCATAGATATCCCACTAGATCAATACATCAAACGCAACACCAGATGCTCAAGTAAACATAATAAACAGTTAGTACAAATCAGGCACTCGACAAACATATTTGGAAACAGCTTTTTCCCAGTCACAATAAGAGTGGAATTCTCTACCTCCATTGTATCAAGTACATCACTGAATTCATTCC
This sequence comes from Paraescarpia echinospica, assembly GCA_020002185.1. Lineage (NCBI taxonomy): Eukaryota > Metazoa > Annelida > Polychaeta > Sabellida > Siboglinidae > Paraescarpia > Paraescarpia echinospica. Next base: position 41,721,118 of record CM034540.1, on the reverse strand, counting down.
AGATTAGTCTAGCCCAACATGTAAAAAAATAATCCATGAGAGCCACCATGCGCACTGGCGTGATGTGTCCTGTCGTGTACTGGCCGTGGGCTGTGCGTACAACATTATAGAATGAAGTTTCTCGTAGAGAAAGTATGAACACGTTTATTGTGACACAGGCGGAACTCGAGATCCAACGGAAAAGAGGAAACGGGGCATGGTAAACGGTTCCGCGATCAAGGATCTAACATTCCTCCCCCTTTAAGAAAAACATAATTAGTATAATTATAAAAATGTAAACTTTTAACGCCCACGAGACTCACTTATACGTATCAATGTCATATCTAAGATAGATAGTATGCAATTGTTTATAGTACTAATCTAGTGCTCTCGCGACTAGCTACAGCTACCGAAACATAGTCTATTCTGGCTATCTTGATCTATGCATTGTCCGTTATGACAGTAATATAGACTTTACAAGTTCAATCTGTCCGGTGGCTTCACCACTCTGTATGATCTTCTCAGCGGTACTACCACGTCTGGTACTACACAGGACTGCGACCGTTCAACTGTTGGTCTTGAGATCACCTCTCCTGTGGCTGTACCCGTAGTCACGTCCGAGTTGCCAGATGATAGTGGTGGTGTCGATGGTGTTCGCTCGAACCGAGGTAGTACTTCACGCTCTGCAAGCCTCGGTGGAAGTTGAGGCTCTTCAATCCTCAGTGGTACCAGACGCTCTTCAGTCGACTCGATCGGCCTTCTCTCGCGCAAATGATCCTGGTGACTCTTCCACACTCTGTCATCCTGCAGACGTACCGCAAAGGTCAGCAGACCCAGCCGGTTCTCTATCACCGTAGCGACCCATTTCGGTTGTCCCTGAAAGTTCAACGCCCAGACACAGTCTCCTGTCATGAAACTTCGCTCCACTGCTCTCTGGTTGTGGCGTTCTTTGTCTTCTTCCTGTTTGCGCAAGACTCGGTTCTGAATGGATGGTCGTAGAAGATCCAGTCGTGTGCTCGGTGGTGTCTTCAACACAAACTCTGTTGGAGCTCTGCCGGTTGTAGCTTGTGGAGTTACCCTGTAGCGTGCTAGGAAGGTGTAGAGACGATCTTCTAGGTTGCCATTTGTCTTCTTCAACCCTGCTTTTACAGTCTGAACGGCGCGTTCAGCTAAGCCATTACTGGATGGGTGATAAGGTGAAGACTTGATGTGTTTGATTCCGTTAGCTCGACAAAACTGTTCAAACTCCTCACTGGTGAAACAGCTTCCGTTATCTGATACCACTGTGCTTGGTAGACCCAAAATCGCAAACGTCTGTCTTAGCTTCGTGAGAGTTGCACTGGTTGTCGCAGCTGATACAACGTGTGCATCGATGTACTTGCTGTGAGCATCGACTATGATGAGTATCATACGTCCCTCGAACGGTCCCGCATAATCAATGTGTATTCGATGCCACGTTCGTCCCGGCCATTCCCATGGATGCAGTGGTGCCACTGGTGGTTGTTTGCTGTGTATTTGGCATGTCGTGCAGTCCTTAACACACATCTCGATTTCAGCGTCCAAACCTGGCCACCAGAGGTAGCTTCCGCTAACGCCTTCATCTTCACTATGCCCGAATGCGTCTCGTGTAGTTCTTTCAACAACGTGTCACGACCCTTTGGTGGTACGATGACTCTTGTTCCCCACATCAGCACCCCGTGTTGGACACTCAGTTCGTCTTTCCTTTGAGTGTAACTCTCCCACTCGCGTGGTACATCGCTAGGCCATGCTCCTTCCACGAACCGTAGAACTTGTGACAGTATCGGATCGGTTGCTGTCCATTTAGCGATGTGTTCTGCCGTGATGGGTGTATCGTTCATGGTTGTAAGTGCTAGAACCACTTCCTCCGGGACTGGTACTCGTTCAGGAGTGTCTGGTAGTGGCAAGCGACTCAATCCGTCTGCATGACAGATACTCGTACCCGGTCTGTACTCCAGATGGTACTGATAGTTACTTAGTGTTAGTGCCCATCTCTGAATGTGTGCACTAGCCATTGCGGAGATGGCACGATCTTCCTTCAACAGCCCGATCAACGGCTTGTGGTCGGTCTGCAACGTGAAGTCCCTCCCGTAAAGGTACTTATGGAACTTGGATATCCCGAAGACCAGCGACAACGCTTCCTTTTCCAGCTGTGCGTACTTCTTTTCCGCTGTGGAGAGAGAGCGTGATGCGTATGCGATAGGCTTGTCGCTGCCATCGGGCAATCTGTGTGACAGTACGCTTCCAATCCCGTAAGGAGATGCGTCACTGCTCAAGATGATCGGAAGTTCAGGGTTGTAACGTACAAGCACATCTGAAGAAACGAGCAGTGTCTTAGACTCATCGAAAGTCTTTTGTTGCGTCGGACCCCACTTCCACTTTGTGTGTTGGCGTGTCATTTCATGCAGCGGAGCAAGCAGCGTACTGAGATTGCGCAAGAAGTTGTGATAGTAGTGAATGAGTCCTAGATAACCCCTCAACTCCTGTACATTCTGCGGTGCAGGCGCATTCTGTACTGCTCGCACTTTATCTTCCGTAGGATGAATACCTTCAGCATCAATCGCATGACCTAGATAGGTGCACGATTTCTGACGAAACGCACATTTCTCCTTCTTCAGGCGTAACCCTGCGTCTTGTAGTCGCGTAAGCACAGTATCCAGATTACGATCGTGCTCTTCTGGCGTTCTTCCTGTGACCAGGATGTCGTCGAGGTAGACTACGGTCATGGGTATGTTCTGTAGTAACTGCTCCATGATTCTCTGGAAGATACCTGGAGAAGAACTCACACCGAAAGGCAGACGTTCGAATGCGAATAGCCCTTTCGACGTGTTGATTGTAGTCAACGGACGTGATTCTTCATCCAGTATGACCTGTTGATACGCATGGCTCATGTCCAGCGTGGTGTAGTGTACCACTTGCTAATTTTTTAAACAGATCAGATACGTTCGGGATTGGGTACTTGTCTACCTTTACGGCTCTGTTGATGGTTACCTTATAGTCCCAACAGATTCTGACTGCGCCGGTAGACTTCAAGACCGGTATAATGGGCGCGGCCCACTCAGAATACTCCACAGGACGGATGATTCCGGCCTTCTGCATACTATCTAGCTTGTCCTCTACTTTGGCTCGTAAAGCAAGAGGTACAGGTCGAGGTTTACAATACCTCGGTTTAACCCTGTCATCAACGTAGAACTTCGCAGTCAGCCCCTTTAGAGTGCCTAGTCCCTCAATGAACATTGATTCATAAGGCTTTAGGAAGTCCTCTCTGTCTACCTGGTTCACGGTAGCCCAGTTCACTTTCAACACTGTTAGCCAGTCCCTTTCCAGCAGGTTAGGTCCCGACCCAGGCACTACGATTGCCTGCATCCTGTGCTGTTGATTGTTGTGACAAACGTTCACCTGTTCTCGCCCTAAAGGCTCAATTGTGGTACCTGCGTACGTTCGCAACCTCGGAACGTTACGCGTGTCGAGAGTGAGCACAGATGTCTTGCAGATTTTAGCCCACTCATCCCCCGATATAAGCGAAACTGCTGCTCCGGTATTGATCTCCATAGCCACTTCACTTCCCTCTATCTGGACATTGCAAATGTACGGTGGTATAGTGTGGGTGGCACTTGTGTGATACAGGCCAAGTGTGTATGTCTTCACATTTGTCATTGCGTTGCGAGTGTGTGTCATTTTCTACTAAGTGTGTCTGCAGAGTGTTTGCATTGCACACATTAGCAAAGTGATTTAGCTTTCGACACTTGTAGCATCTCCTGCCCCAAGCTTTGCACATTCGCCGATCGTCGTGTGGCGGTCCACCACAGCCTGAGCATGCCGGTGCTGCCCCCTTGTGACGTCTGTACCGCTGCTGACTGCTCACGACTGGTCGATCGTCTCGATGTGGCGTCCCCTGGCGATCAGGCGGAAAGCGTTTTCTTGGTGGACTGCGATCTCTGGGTCGCCACCTGGCGACCAAAACTGAAACCTCAACGTGAAGAGTTGCGCTGCCCCTCGTCATTCGATACGGCGTGGACAGGCCTCGGCACGGACGAAGAAGAGTTTCCCATGATCTTCGACTGCTGTAGCGTAGTTCCAGTGTGCGCCCGAACGTCAGTAACTTCTCTAGCGTGATTGTAGGTTCACTTAACCCCTTGTCACGCACTTTTGACATCGCACATTTTTGGATGATTTGCGACTTCACTTCTCTATCTTTCTCATGGAACTTAGTTTTTGGCTAGTTGCTGCAATCGTGCATTGAATTGGTCCAGCGTCTCTGACGACTGTTCAGTCTGTCGGAACTTGAATATTTCATATTCTTCATTGCACTGCGGCCTGAAGTAAGCAGTGAGCTTCTGCTTGGTTTCTGCAAAATCATCATTTTCTGTCACCCCCACTGCTTCACTCAATTCAAACACTGCCTCACCAGCGTAATGAAGCAACATCGCTCTCATTCTTGTATCGTTCTGAATGTCTTTAGCCATCACAGTTTTCGAAGCGCCGCACCCAACGCTCCCAGCGTTGGCCTGCGCTGTCAGTCGGCTCCAGCGAAAAAGGTGCCACGTCAGCGACAGTTTCCATTTTCACACAGAAATTAGACAGTCTAGTTCAAAGTAACTCGTAGAGTTGTCAGTTTACCTCGTCGCCAATTAATGTCGTGTACTAGCCGTGGGCTGTGCATACAACGACATTATAGAATGAAGATTCTCGTAGAGAAAGTATGAACACGTTTATTGTGACACAGGCGGAACTCGAGATCCAACGGAAAAGAGGAAACGGGGCATGGTAAACGGTTCCGCGATCAAGGATCTAACATTCCTCCCCCTTTAAGAAAAACATAATTAGTATAATTATAAAAATGTAAACTTTTAACGACCACGAGACTCACTTATACGTATCAATGTAATATCTAAGATAGATAGTATGCAATTGTTTATAGTACTAATCTAGTGCTCTCGCGACTAGCTACAGCTACCGAAACATAGTCTATTCTGGCTATCTTGATCTATGCATTGTCCGTTATGACAGTAATATAGACTTTACAAGTTCAATCTGTCCGGTGGCTTCACCACTCTGTATGATCTTCTCAGCGGTACTACCACGTCTGGTACTACACAGGACTGCGACCGTTCAACTGTTGGTCTTGAGATCACCTCTCCTGTGGCTGTACCCGTAGTCACGTCCGAGTTGCCAGATGATAGTGGTGGTGTCGATGGTGTTCGCTCGAACCGAGGTAGTACTTCACGCTCTGCAAGCCTCGGTGGAAGTTGAGGCTCTTCAATCCTCAGTGGTACCAGACGCTCTTCAGTCGACTCGATCGGCCTTCTCTCGCGCAAATGATCCTGGTGACTCTTCCACACTCTGTCATCCTGCAGACGTACCGCAAAGGTCAGCAGACCCAGCCGGTTCTCTATCACCGTAGCGACCCATTTCGGTTGTCCCTGAAAGTTCAACGCCCAGACACAGTCTCCTGTCATGAAACTTCGCTCCACTGCTCTCTGGTTGTGGCGTTCTTTGTCTTCTTCCTGTTTGCGCAAGACTCGGTTCTGAATGGATGGTCGTAGAAGATCCAGTCGTGTGCTCGGTGGTGTCTTCAACACAAACTCTGTTGGAGCTCTGCCGGTTGTAGCTTGTGGAGTTACCCTGTAGCGTGCTAGGAAGGTGTAGAGACGATCTTCTAGGTTGCCATTTGTCTTCTTCAACCCTGCTTTTACAGTCTGAACGGCGCGTTCAACTAAGCCATTACTGGATGGGTGATAAGGTGAAGACTTGATGTGTTTGATTCCGTTAGCTCGACAAAACTGTTCAAACTCCTCACTGGTGAAACAGCTTCCGTTATCTGATACCACTGTGCTTGGTAGACCCAAAATCGCAAACGTCTGTCTTAGCTTCGTGAGAGTTGCACTGGTTGTCGCAGCCGATACAACGTGTGCATCGATGTACTTGCTGTCAGCATCGACTATGACGAGTATCATACGTCCCTCGAACGGTCCCGCATAATCAATGTGTATTCGATGCCACGTTCGTCCCGGCCATTCCCATGGATGCAGTGGTGCCACTGGTGGTTGTTTGCTGTGTATTTGGCATGTCGTGCAGTCCTTAACACACATCTCGATTTCAGCGTCCAAACCTGGCCACCAGAGGTAGCTTCGGCTAACGCCTTCATCTTCACTATGCCCGAATGCGTCTCGTGTAGTTCTTTCAACAACGTGTCACGACCCTTTGGTGGTACGATGACTCTTGTTCCCCACATCAGCACCCCGTGTTGGACACTCAGTTCGTCTTTCCTTTGAGTGTAACTCTCCCACTCGCGTGGTACATCGCTAGGCCATGCTCCTTCCACGAACCGTAGAACTTGTGACAGTATCGGATCGGTTGCTGTCCATTTAGCGATGTGTTCTGCCGTGATGGGTGTATCGTTCATGGTTGTAAGTGCTAGAACCACTTCCTCCGGGACTGGTACTCGTTCAGGAGTGTCTGGTAGTGGCAAGCGACTCAATCCGTCTGCATGACAGATACTCGTACCCGGTCTGTACTCCAGATGGTACTGATAGTTACTTAGTGTTAGTGCCCATCTCTGAATGTGTGCACTAGCCATTGCGGAGATGGCACGATCTTCCTTCAACAGCCCGATCAACGGCTTGTGGTCGGTCTGCAACGTGAAGTCCCTCCCGTAAAGGTACTTATGGAACTTGGATATCCCGAAGACCAGCGACAACGCTTCCTTTTCCAGCTGTGCGTACTTCTTTTCCGCTGTGGAGAGAGAGTGTGATGCGTATGCGATAGGCTTGTCGCTGCCATCGGGCAATCTGTGTGACAGTACGCTTCCAATCCCGTAAGGAGATGCGTCACTGCTCAAGATGATCGGAAGTTCAGGGTTGTAATGTACAAGCACATCTGAAGAAACGAGCAGTGTCTTAGACTCATCGAAAGTCTTTTGTTGCGTCGGACCCCACTTCCACTTTGTGTGTTGGCGTGTCATTTCATGCAGCGGAGCAAGCAGCGTACTGAGATTGCGCAAGAAGTTGTGATAGTAGTGAATGAGTCCTAGATAACCCCTCAACTCCTGTACATTCTGCGGTGCAGGCGCATTCTGTACTGCTCGCACTTTATCTTCCGTAGGATGAATACCTTCAGCATCAATCGCATGACCTAGATAGGTGCACGATTTCTGACGAAACGCACATTTCTCCTTCTTCAGGCGTAACCCTGCGTCTTGTAGTCGCGTAAGCACAGTAGCCAGATTACGATCGTGCTCTTCTGGCGTTCTTCCTGTGACCAGGATGTCGTCGAGGTAGACTACGGTCATGGGTATGTTCTGTAGTAACTGCTCCATGATTCTCTGGAAGATACCTGGAGAAGAACTCACACCGAAAGGCAGACGTTCGAATGCGAATAGCCCTTTCGACGTGTTGATTGTAGTCAACGGACGTGATTCTTCATCCAGTATGACCTGTTGATACGCATGGCTCATGTCCAGCGTGGTGTAGTGTACCACTTGCTAATTTTTTAAACAGATCAGATACGTTCGGGATTGGGTACTTGTCTACCTTTACGGCTCTGTTGATGGTTACCTTATAGTCCCAACAGATTCTGACTGCGCCGGTAGACTTCAAGACCGGTATAATGGGCGCGGCCCACTCAGAATACTCCACAGGACGGATGATTCCGGCCTTCTGCATACTATCTAGCTTGTCCTCTACTTTGGCTCGTAAAGCAAGAGGTACAGGTCGAGGTTTACAATACCTCGGTTTAACCCTGTCATCAACGTAGAACTTCGCAGTCAGCCCCTTTAGAGTGCCTAGTCCCTCAATGAACATTGATTCATAAGGCTTTAGGAAGTCCTCTCTGTCTACCTGGTTCACGGTAGCCCAGTTCACTTTCAACACTGTTAGCCAGTCCCTTTCCAGCAGGTTAGGTCCCGACCCAGGCACTACGATTGCCTGCATCCTGTGCTGTTGATTGTTGTGACAAACGTTCACCTGTTCTCGCCCTAAAGGCTCAATTGTGGTACCTGCGTACGTTCGCAACCTCGGAACGTTACGCGTGTCGAGAGTGAGCACAGATGTCTTGCAGATTTTAGCCCACTCATCCCCCGATATAAGCGAAACTGCTGCTCCGGTATTGATCTCCATAGCCACTTCACTTCCCTCTATCTGGACATTGCAAATGTACGGTGGTATAGTGTGGGTGGCACTTGTGTGATACAGGCTAAGTGTGTATGTCTTCACATAACTTGTCATTGCGTTGCGAGTGTGTGTCATTTTCTACTAAGTGTGTCTGCTGAGTGTTTGCATTGCACACATTAGCAAAGTGATTTAGCTTTCGACACTTGTAGCATCTCCTGCCCCAAGCTTTGCACATTCGCCGATCGTCGTGTGGCGGTCCACCACAGCCTGAGCATGCCGGTGCTGCCCCCTTGTGACGTCTGTACCGCTGCTGACTGCTCACGACTGGTCGATCGTCTCGATGTGGCGTCCCCTGGCGATCAGGCGGAAAGCGTTTTCTTGGTGGACTGCGATCTCTGGGTCGCCACCTGGCGACCAAAACTGAAACCTCAACGTGAAGAGTTGCGCTGCCCCTCGTCATTCGATACGGCGTGGACAGGCCTCGGCACGGACGAAGAAGAGTTTCCCATGATCTTCGACTGCTGTAGCGTAGTTCCAGTGTGCGCCCGAACGTCAGTAACTTCTCTAGCGTGATTGTAGGTTCACTTAACCCCTTGTCACGCACTTTTGACATCGCACATTTTTGGATGATTTGCGACTTCACTTCTCTATCTTTCTCATGGAACTTACAGTTTTTGGCTAGTTGCTGCAATCGTGCATTGAATTGGTCCAGCGTCTCTGACGACTGTTCAGTCTGTCGGAACTTGAATATTTCATATTCTTCATTGCACTGCGGCCTGAAGTAAGCAGTGAGCTTCTGCTTGGTTTCTGCAAAATCATCATTTTCTGTCACCCCCACTGCTTCACTCAATTCAAACACTGCCTCACCAGCGTAATGAAGCAACATCGCTCTCATTCTTGTATCGTTCTGAATGTCTTTAGCCATCACAGTTTTCAAAGCGCCGCACCCAACGCTCCCAGCGTTGGCCTGCGCTGTCAGTCGGCTCCAGCAAAAAAGGTGCCACGTCAGCGACAGTTTCCATTTTCACACAGAAATTAGACAGTCTAGTTCAAAGTAACTCGTAGAGTTGTCAGTTTACCTCGTCGCCAATTAATGTCGTGTACTGGCCGTGGGCTGTGCATACAACGACATTAATTTATAGAATGAAGATTCTCGTAGAGAAAGTATGAACACGTTTATTGTGACACAGGCGGAACTCGAGATCCAAAGGAAAAGAGGAAACGGGGCATGGTAAACGGTTCCGCGATCAAGGATCTAACATGTCCACAGGACATTTTGCCAGTCAAAATACAGATACAGAATGAATATTCATGCACGCGCAGTGAACCACACGAAGTCCGTTGACGTCACACACATAGTTGACATGTTAGTTTCCGAGGTGAGTTGATTCAAGCAATGGCATTAATTGTAAATAAGCAATTTGTAGACATATGTATATTGACAGCTATTTTTATCAGTGTAGGATGCATAAAAGCATTGTTTAATTACCCTGCTTCCGAATGCCGTCAGCCGAGTAACGTTTCGATTAAATAGAATTATAACGTCCGCTAACGCGGACGGCTGCAGTCGGTGTCAGCTGCCGCTGGGACTGTCACTGAATCTGTCGAGCCTCAACTACAATAACTAACATAGCCTTAGGCAAGGGTCTCGTCTTTCTAGTTAATAAAACTGCATTGTCCAATATTTGACATGCAGTGAACGAAAATGCACGCTAAAATATCGGTATATGCAACCATAGCAAGATGATTAACCTGGTCTTGGATGTGTCTACGCCACGGGTCTTACCTTTCCAAATTCTAGTCAGCCGTTTTTGAAAAGTCCCCGTTTCCCCACTTATTTGAACAGAAACATAAAAATGTGAGATTCGTACGTTCACAGACTGTTTTTAATGATACAGCTACGATTGCTAGTAAACCTGGCTGGCATGTCATCATTCAATGTAAACATTTTAGGTTTGTAGTACAGAATACCAAGTTGCCACGGAATTTTGCGATGCACGAATTTTAGACACCAGCAGATCTGCACTCTAGTATACATAAGTTTTTATCCATGAGTATATTATTAAAAATCTAGTAATAGATCAGATCAAGTTGCACTGCTTCGTGTGAATAGCACATTTGATAATAATAGTACTTGCTAAAAACAAATTAAACATTTATTTTTGACATGTTATTTTACTGTTATTGTACACTTTTCATGAGAATGGCACATATGTATAATTACATACAACATTAATTATTTGAGCAAGAATAAAGGAAAATATACAGTGCACTCTGGATAAGGTCGAACTTCCAGGTCCCCTTATTGGGATCTTTGCCCTGAACCGAGGAAAAGATTGATTTAACTTAGCAAAAATTCACTTATGCGAGTTCAAGTTATCTGGAGTGCACTGTATATGACCAATGCATACAGGTAATTATGTAGAAGCAAATTAAACGTTGGCCAAGGTAATGGATTGGGATTTTAGTCTGACTGAATCAACATAGCAAGGTTCTCTTGTATTTCTTTTCCATTTAGCCAGCTGTACACTTGGTGATAAGTCCCATAATCCAATACATAAACTGAATTAATCTGCACAGTGTTGAGGTAGTTAACTCATATTTAGGCTCAGTTTCATAAATTCAACTTTGTTTATTTGCAGGAACATTGGAAAATACTGAGCTGATGGAAAGAGGAAATTGAAGAGCTCTATTTAACACTGCCATTAATTGGACAACGGGTCACCTGACATAAGATTATGTCTGACTTGTTCTGCCCCATTCTGCTCTGGGAAGTTGTACCTCACTTCGAGTTTCAAATGGATGTGTGCATCTGATAGGTTTGTGTATCAAAATGCATAGCAGTGCTATTAATAGGACAATATGTTAACTGACACAGTAATGAAGATGTCTGACTTTGTTCTGCCACATTAGTTCCATGTGGCTTCTGCTGGGAATATGTACATCATTACGTTTCAAATGGATTTGTGCAATCGATCGATTTGTGCATCCAAATGCACATCATTCCGTCATTATGTTAAAAAGTAGGAGTACATAATAAAATTTATGCTTTCTTAAGCTCATGTGTTCTACAGCATATACTTCAAAATTTATTGAAACAAGTTTGTATTAAGTGAACTATACTGGGAGTAGTGTATAAAAAGGTGTCGACAAAATTGCTTTTACAATAATTTTGAAAATTCATTCAATATAAATGTTCCACAACATTCAAAATGTCTTAGGGATCTTCTTGAGCTAAATAAACCAATGATGACTGAAAACATCCTCACACGCCAGGGGTCGCTGCTGATGATTACGTCATTCACAGCCAGCAGTACACCTGGCTGATCGCTTTGCGAAACTCTGAATTTAAGCTCAGCCTATCAAATCGCTCACTAAATCAGTAGATCAACTCAGGTCAGGTGGTCATAATAAAACTAATTTCAACCAACCGTGGCTCATGTTACATGCAATGTTTAGGAAGTAGAAGCAATTATTCGAATACACAATACCACTAAGCTGCTCATGCTAATGGGCGAACGGGACGTTATATATTGGGATTCCCAGAAGTCGTTTATCCGTCTTCAAATTGGGGCGGGTATTTGCGCTGTTCTCACGGGTGATGCAGTCGCGACTGGCGAAGTAAATTACTAGTTTGACTCGGCTAACTTCCGCACTTCGCGTTGGGGATCAGCCAGGGCTAGTTTTGCATGGCAAACAGCCCTGGCTTGCGAGGATGACTGAAAACAGTATTTTAAAATATACGTTACTTTTAAAGTTTTGTAATTTTATAACTTTATTTCCATCATACAATGGCCATGTTCTTTGTTATCGAAACGGGAGTTCGACAGAAACAAATTCTATATCTTTTACTCTAATTGATGGGCAGAACAAATAATTATTGCACTCCCAGTACAAAATAAAACAAGATTTTACACTGATGCAATACATTGTAATATTTTGTCGACAATAATGTTATGCTCTTTATAGATCTACATTTTTTAAACTAAAACTAGTAAGAGCAAACCTTACGTAGATAGGAAAGTACATAACCACCTATCCTATTTTAATATCGTAAATTACATCAGTGATGTATAATGTATTTATACTACTTATGGAAAAAGCAGCTGGATTTATGGTGCAAATAAAATGGTTTCATTATTGAATGTTTCTCGACTTCAGTAAGTTTCTGTTATCTAAACGTTTCATTAAAACTTCACGTCAAAATGTATAGCCAGATGTACCTAGTAAAAAATGAACATGATAGTACCATAGTTTTTATATTCCAATAAAAACAATGCCAATCATTCAATATGACATCGCCATCCATCGGCGGCTTCGTGCATAGAGATGTGGTGTTTTTTCTTTTAAATCAATCCGTCTGTCGTGAACTGTTGCTATGTTCATTCTCCATTTATTCCATATATTTTCCTTCTTTACTTTGCTGAATCTGTGACATAAACAGTGTAATATAGCCGCTCCCTGCATGTTATATACATACGTAGCCTATGTATTACGGACGGATCCCGTTGACTTCGGATTTCTCCGGTGCTGGTCGGCGCAGATAAAAAACGACGGCCATGTTTCGTTCAGTCTGATAAATGGTAAAAGAAACGTGCACAGCCAGTCAGTCTAATACGGTACATGGCAGAATCAGCTGCCCATAGCGACAACAGCGAAAATGAGTACGCATTTACTTTGATGCCTCATTCTGGCATGATCACAGCAATCATTGCAGATGGACCGGTTGACATGATCATTGACTCGGGTGCATCATGCAACATAATCAATTCTACTGTAGCCGCGCAGCTGCGAGAGCGAGGCGAGCAGTTTGAAGCATGCAAACGGACCATACATCCGTATGGATCGCCGCCAATCGTGGCGCGTAAGCTCGTCACGTGTGACGTGCAAATTGGTGACAAGTCGACAATCGCAGAATTTCTTCTCGTTCATGGAGATTCGCCTTCACTTCTGGGCAGGGCTACTGCTGAGCAGCTTGGGGCCCTGAGAGTTGGAGTCAACTTTGTGTCCGACCGACAAACAGCAGACAAGGTCATTGCAAAATATCCGGGCATTGCCACGGGTATAGACAGTCTGAAAAAATTAACTGTCAAGCTGCACATTGACACGTCTGTCACACCGGTAGCTCGCAAACACAGCCGAGTGCCATTTCATCTGCGAGACAAGGTCACCAAAGAGCTTGAAAAGCTTGAACGTGCAGACGTCATTGAGAAGGTCACAGGACCTACGGAGTGGGTGTCGCGAATCGTCACGCCACCAAAGCAAAAAAGTCCAGACGAAATACGTATCTGCGTCGACATGAGAGAGGCTAACAAAGCCATCTTACGCACGCGTCTTGTGACGCCTACAATCGATGAACTGATTACAGGCCTGCAGGGGGCCACAGTATTCAGCAAAATAGATCTTCGGTGTGGCTACCATCAGCTAGTCCTGGACCCTGCATGCCGTTATATAACAACCTTTTCAACACATATGGGGTTGTATCGGTACAAACGACTGAGTTTTGGCATAAACTCGGCGGCCAAAGTATTTCAGCACACAATTCAGACGGTGTTGAACGGCATGAATGGCGCCATTAACATAAGTGATGACATCATTGTGTTCGGTGCAAGCCAAGAAGATCACGACAGGGCACTGTCAGAGTGTCTCAACAGACTGCACAAGTCCGAGTTAACAGTTAACTTGCCAAAGTGTGAGTTTAACAAAGCGAAGATCGGCTTCTTTGGACATGTGTTCTCGAAGGAAGGAATTTCACCTGACCCGCAAAAGGTGAAAGATCTACAAGAAGCTGCACAACCGCTGAACCAATCAGAAGTACGCTCATTTCTCGGCATGGCACAGTACAGCGCGAGATTCATTGCAAGATTTGCAACAATCTCGGAGCCTCTTCGAGTCCTCACACGGCAGGACCAGCCATGGGTTTGGGAGAAGTCACAGTCGGACGCGTTTAACGCAATAAAAAACGCATTGTCCGAGACGGCAACAAATGCCTACTACGATTCTCACAAACCAACCGAGATACTCGTAGATACCAGCCCGGTTGGCGTTGCAGCGATACTTACACAAGAATGCAAACCAGTCGCATACGCAAGCCGTGCGCTCTCGGACGTGGAGAGACGCTACTCACAAACAGAACGTGAGGCATTAGCCGTTGTGTGGGATTGCGAACACTTCAACATGTACACGGATGGCGCTGCATGCACGATAATCACGGACCATAGGCCCCTGCTGGGCATATGGCAGAAGCCAAACCCGCCGCTACGAGTTGCGAGGTGGGCACTGCGTTTACAGCGTTACAACATTCGTCTAGAATACAGATGTGGTCGTGACAACCCAGCAGACTACCTGTCTAGACATCCAGCAACAAAAGTCAGCCAAGCGCAGCGTATGGCTGAGGACTTCATCAGTCACATTGCTGACAGCTCTACGCCAAATGCCATCACCATTGACGAAATTAAGGTGCACACCAGACAAGATGCGACCTTAAACAAGGTCATCGAGGTCATCCGCACAGATCGTTGGCATGACACAGCTAACAACGAGTCAGCTAACATTGCTGCATTCCGGAAAGTGAGGGATGAACTGACAGTGGGAGAGAATGGAGACTTTCTGCTACGAGATTCTCGCATTGTCATGCCGACAGCACTTCGCAGTCGTGTCATACAGTTGGCACATGAGGGTCATCAGGGCATCTGCAAGACCAAAGATCTGATCAGAAGCAAAGTGTGGTTTCCAGGCATAGACAAGGAAACTGAAGCAGTCGTCATGGGTTGCATTCCGTGTCTTGCAAACTCCAACCGCCGCCAGATTGAGCCACTAAACATGACTACTCTACCGCGAGGCCCGTGGATCAATCTGAGCATTGATTTCTGCGGCCCAGTACCGACAGGCGAATATTTACTCTGCGTCACAGATGAATATTCAAGATATCCAGTCGTTCACGTGACCAGAAGCACCAGTGCAGAGACAGTTATGCCGATCATGGAGTCCATTTTTGCCATGTTCGGATATCCAGAAACGATAAAGTCGGACAATGGCCCACCATTCCAGAGTAATGCGTGGTCACAGTTTTTGCAGTCGTGTGGCGTCCGTCACCGCAAAATCACACCGCTATGGCTGATGGCGAATGCACAAGTGGAGAACTTCAACAAGCCGAAGATGAAGGCAGTACGTTCAGCCATCATTCAACATCGCAAATGGCGTCGCGAACTGCAGCAGTTTCTTCGAAACTATCGATCTACTCCGCATAGTTCTACGCTGTTCACACCTCACCGACTACTGTTTGGTCGAGAACCGAGAACTAAGCTACCTGAGCTGCCAACGCTTCAGAGTGTGCACCCAGAAGATGAAGTCGTTCGCAGACAAGACGCTCGTGCAAAAGCGAGAATGAAAGAGTACCCAGACGAGCGTGCACACGCTTCACATGTGAACCTACAAGTGGGAGAGGATGTGCTTGTACAGCAGCCTAGAGTGAACAAACTCTCTACTCCGTTCGCACCGACACCGCTCATCGTCAGTGCAATGAAAGAACCAATGGTCACCGCCGTGCGTGGTGATGGGTCCACGGTGACGCGAAATGTGTCTAAGTTCCGTCGCGTGCGAGGCTTGTCGCCTGATGAAATCGCACGACGTCATCCCGAGGACACAGCTGCGGACGACGACCCGCCAACAGATGATGA
This sequence comes from Paraescarpia echinospica, assembly GCA_020002185.1. Classification (NCBI taxonomy): domain Eukaryota; kingdom Metazoa; phylum Annelida; class Polychaeta; order Sabellida; family Siboglinidae; genus Paraescarpia; species Paraescarpia echinospica. The sequence goes on along the minus strand of CM034540.1, from coordinate 41,705,331 downwards.
GTCGTCTGAGACCCGTCACGATGACGAAGAGGTGCTTAAGCCACCTGCTCTGCAAGCTGTCCGTCCACAACGAGCTCGAAAAAAGCGATAGCACTTAACCGAGCAAATCTAGAAATTGGGTGTAGGCTGATCGCTGCCCTTCATATCCGTTATCTAGTTAAGTGTTCAGTCAAATAACATGGCATGTTTGTGCATTTATCTGTTTTCACAACGAACACTTTTCACAACGAACACTTATTAGGAATCCCTGTCACAAACTTTATTGCAGTTCAATGTTCCCTTAATTAACAAATGTGACTAAGTAATCAAGGTAGAGAGGGATGTAATATAGCCGCTCCCTGCATGTTATATACATACGTAGCCTATGTATTACGGACGGATCCCGTTTACTTCGGATTTCTCCGGTGCTGGTCGGCACAGATAAAAAACGACGGCCATGTTTCGTTCAGTCTGATAAATGGTGTTTCATTTAAAAGCAGCAATCATACAAACAGCAGCTGGTCCACGTTTCATTTTAATAATTTTATCGATCACGACTCATTCGCATGGCGGTGGCTAATCCATACACACACACACATGTTGATGACGTATTTCTTGCATATATTAACTCGGCGTAGCTAATCGAAGTCTGACGGACAGTCCCGAATATTCATGAGCATGCCTTTTACGGATTGTGAAGGTGGACCCAAAGTAGAAACTCCGCGTACGCAGAGTTATTTTTTCGATATATTGTCAGGGTCATTAGTGATTAATATAACATAATTCTAATGAAATAAAGGCATAGAATTACATGAAATAATCATATTAACATGATTACCTAATAATTGCGTACATTACAAAGAGATTAAAATTATCAAAGAATCCCTTTAAGTTGTTAGATAAATTGTACAACTCCTGCTTCATATATCGATATTCTAGTGATATTATGAGATTATACACGTTACTTTCTGTAGCTGGATACAATATATGTTTGCTATGTATGTTTGGAACCGTAAGATAACTGCTTGTTCCTCTATCATGACTAGTGTTTGTATTACGTCGGAATATTGCACAATAACTCATTCTGACGTTCGTTTCGACCCAAAAGCTATACTTGTAAACATGCTCTGAATGCATGGAAAGGGTTGGCCTGATGCGAGTTTGAGTCATAAGTGACGTCACATCTCGGCATCCCGAAAAGCGCGCAAAAAATATGCATATTCGAAAATGTCCGGATGCAGAGCATAACATGTGGAATTTCTAATTCATTGAATTTGTTCTTGTTTTTTGGCTTGGTGGACGTGGAAATAGATAGCAGGATGTAATATAACATGAATTCAAGCAATAGATGTTTTTATTCCCTTGAAGTCTTGGCATTCCTAGCTGGTGAACAAACGTGTAGTGCCGCCACCTTGCGGTAACATTTTTAAACAGCCGTTGTAACGTCAATTTCTTTTACCCTTTTGTCACCCGTACGAAAGACCACACACGGTAGGTAAGTCTGTTCAAAGTCGTTGTATGTTAGTCAGATATCTGCGAATGCGTAAGTAATGCATACAGTATCGCAAATCAACCACAGGCACTTTTTCAGAATCTGGATCCACCTTAATTTCGTCGTTATAACTATATTTTTTACTAAATAAATCTCTGACTCAGTGCCGCGAGTGCGCCGTTAATTTAAATAATTCCATCACGAATCATCATAGCGGCATTGCGTGCCGTCAAAATCATTCGAGTTTTATACAAGTGCCCATTCTGGCATTCACCCAACCACTGGGCTTGTCGACGAGCATCCCACTAATATAACATGCCGTTTTTATAAACATCTGAAGAAATTTTTGCGAAATACATCTATATTGTAACTTCCTGTCAGTTATTGTTCATCATCATTTTATGCAACAAAAATTTTCTGACAACTTGGTTTTATAAATTTAGTGAAATGCTTGCAATTTTCGTACAAAAAAATCCAACCAGGCCCCAGTGTAAACACTTCTCAATGTTAATAAAGGTAGCCAGTCAGTTCCTCTACCCAGAATTAGCGGGCGTAGTTATTTGATATAGGAAGTCTGCTGTGTTGAATGTGGGAAAATGGGACATCGTTGAACATCAAAGGGTATTGTAGTTAACTCAGCCCAACTCGGGTGTATTGCCAATATAGCTTGCTTTGAAACTGGATGTTTTGTTTATTATTTGAATTTGCTCTAGGGTTGAACCTTCCAAATTCCTAACTTTGTTACAAGACTCAAAAAATACAATTTGGCGGGCAGTATACCTTCAACGTAGTTAGTATACTTTTAGGAAGATTCTATTAATTAATAAATGAAAAATTATAAAAAGACTGCTTCCTTATAAGCGTCTGGGCGGTTATAACCATTATATAATATTCTATAGATTTTCCGTAACAATTTATGTGGCCATAAGGCCGCACCAATTTGATTGTTAGGATTATGGATTTTTGAGACATTTTAGTTAGGGAGGAGGGGGGAATAAAAATAAAAGACATTGCACGAGAAAGGTGTTTTGCATAAATACGTGAATTGTCATGTGAGCCATACACTATATTGCTAAAAACTTATTTAGCCTTGTATCAAAACTTACTACCGGTAGACACATACTTTTATGAAAGTTTAATAAAAGTTGAAGACTATTACAATTTAAAATAACAAGTACTGATAACAAGACTTGGCAGATACCATTATGGTGTGTTAACTTTACAGCCATACATGTGTAGATTAGAGGCAGACCGCAGGATATATCTTGCTGTGTTAATATTAATTTGACTGGCACAATTAGGACTTGATTGTCATACCTCAAAATATTTCAAAATTAACTTTGAGAAATAATACATTCTGTCAAATATTTAAAAGATCACAATGTTATGATCTATGCATCTGTATAATACTGGTTTACTGTGTGATTAACTTTTCTAACAACATTTATTTGTGCAATATTTGCAACACTAACAACCTTACATAATCAATTTAGATAATAAAATAATTCCTCTCACACAATAACATAAATGACTGGTTGTTTCTAATGCAGCAATGCTGCATAATATTTAAGTTAACAAATGTAAATTACACAAGTAATAATATTAACAGTAACGAATGTTCAAATCACTGATGCTGTTTCACTAATAATGTTATTCAACTATTGTGACGCCATCCAACGGAATTTGTGAGAACTACGAAACGCGGACTATATCACTTTGAACCGGCGTAACCTAGGCTGTTATTATTCCTTCATGTTTTATGTTCGAATCCGGAAAATATACACTTATGTGTGTTCTAACGATGTGACAACCACAACATGTCTTCAATGCGCTTAGCGGATAACCAGACAACGATCGCGAAATGGTTTATGGTAGCGCCTTCCGCCTGCGTCCCTGTTTACGTCTGTTGACACGAGGCACCACGGGTGCCATGACACTTCGTAGCAAATGCAATTTGCCATGCGTTTTTTTATAATCCTGCTTAATAAATCCACCAAAATAAACGAAAACCGTTGCAGAGTAATCATGTTTGTTTCAAAATATCGCCAATAAAGTCAGCATCGTATTCGGTGTTGGTGATTCTACTCTTTCAGCGTTTATGGAGTTTCCGTTGGAAAACACAAACCCCGTTTTGAAATGTCGATTTGCGGAATACGTTTTCCAAAATCGTGGAATTTCGGTTTGAATAGGCAAATTCTGTTTCAAAATGCCGATTCCGAGAAATCTTCCTGTTTTCTGCGATCGCGAAAAATCGGTGTCCATAACCGTAAATGCTAGATGAATCGACAAAATCATTGGTTCGGCATTTCGATCAGAAATAAAAGTTCAGAATTGCAATTTTATTTCCGTTTTGTCAAACAACGTCGGCGGGTCCGTAATCCGAATAGTCAAATTGATGTCGCCTAATAAAAATGCTATCCTTCATGTTGGCCACTGGGGTTGAACATTACTGGCTTCAGCGTCTTCAGATTCCTTTGTTTACCATTGCCGCCTTCAGCTCCACCGGCCCTACTACCACATCTTACTTTAAGCAGTCAATGTAAGTGGCTGCTGGTATCCCTAACTTTGTTTTTCCATGTGTTGGTTGCCACATGATGGTCTTAGATGCCATTTCATCCTTATGCCTGTAGCAGTGTCTGGTAAATCTCAGTCACCGTCTTATTTTATTTTTCTGACTACATTCCACTGTATAGTTCTGTTTGTTAAAAGCTGCTGCCAGTGAATGTTTAATGCGGCTTGTAGCATTCTTGTGTAACATCCATCTAGTTGCATATGAAGTTTTTTCATCATTGTCCATGATTCGCATCCGTAGTTCTAGCAGCACAGACTCTACTGTTGCAATAAATAGTCATTGCTTGATTTTGCGTGTGAGTGCATTTTTCGATATTAGGCTTAGTTGGTTGGGTGTTCTCCACGCCATTGCCTTCCTGGTTTTGATGTCTTTGTCTGTTGTGCAGACCCAGGAGCCAACATACTTGTAGTCGTCAACCTTCTCAAAAAAACAGCTCCTTCCCTGGCAACGATGCTGGTGTTTCCTTGTTGGTTGACTGCCATATATATTTGATTTTTCCAGGATTGATCTTTAAAACGATCCTTGTTTCAAAATGCTATAGAAATTCAATAGAACCTGAAATTACCCTAGCAATGCTATAGTCATAGATATTCTATAGAATTCAATTTAGATCTTCTATTGAATTAAACAAAAAAATCTAGAATTCTGTAGAATTTGTATGGCCACTTAAATTTCTGTAGAATTCTACATAAATTGTATGGATTTCTATAGATTTTCAACATACATTTTTGCGATGGGAACACGATTTGAGACTGGGGAATTGTGATCAATTATAGCTGTAAAATTGCATACACTGCTTGATTGGACATGATTGTGTATGATGCAACAGTTGGGCAGTGGTGCCTGAATTACTTTAATTTTCTACTTGAGTAAAAGTACCTTTTAAAAAGCCTACTTGAGTAAAAAGTAAAACTACTTTCCAAACATACTTGGAGTAGAAGTAGAAGTAAAAGTAGAATGGAAAGATAACTTTCGCATGTGCCATAATTACTGTAACAATTGAAAGTGACCTCATGCTGCACTGACTTCCCGAAGTAAGGTTTGAATGCAAATATGATCACAAACAGGCCCGTGATTAGATGATATTAATAGCTTTTGGCCTGGTGACAGGATTCTCTGGGTGATTAAATGTGTTTCATGAAATATCATTGACAGGCAGAGCGCCACCAGGTGATGCAGTTCAGATAAAATGTTACGAAAATATATCGCAAAGTAAATGAAAATAACAAAGTAAAAAGTAGATAAAACTACTTGTCAGTTAAAAAAAAATACTCAAGTACAGTAACAAAGTAGTTTTACTTTGTTACATGTCTTGAATCACAACAGGTCATGCAGTGTGCTGTGGGTTTACCTGTTGAGTCACATCGGGTCATGCAGTGTGCTGTGGGTTTATCTCCAATGGACCATTTCACTAACATTTTTTATGCGGGACAACACTACCAGATAAAGTTGTGACTCGGAAACATTGCTTGTTTGCTGCTAACACAAGTCAGGTGTGTTTGTATAAGAGCTTAATAGTAAGCCAACTCTTTATGTATAACTAGATTACATAACTACAATAATATACAATGTCGATACCTAGTTATACATGTCATAACCACATACACAAAACTGACAGCAAAGGTGGGGAACCGACCACACACAGGTGGTGGAAACCCACCATCTTACTTACACGTATGAAATTCTGTGATTCTAAACAAGGGGAAAGCATTAGGTGCATGTGCACATGTCCCCGCCCTAAAACCCCTTGGAAGACGTACTCATTACAGACAGTATAACAACACTCATATATATATTGTGTACAATTATCATTAGCCAGAGTCTCATAAGACATAAACTATACTATAGAACGTATGGCTGTAATTGCAAGAGATATCAAACAAGACAATGATATCAGAAAAAGCAATATATATATACAATGTAACTTAATAAAAGCAATGGACCATTTCACTAACATTTCTATGAGCTCCTAAGCACGATTTTGCTCTTTAAAATATATTTTATTCCTTAGCAGTGATCTCGTATGCAGAAAACTATCAACATTAGAATACGCCACCTGGACACTTTCACCGGTGTTTCTAGGAAATAGTGTCCTCGGTGATATGGCAGTGGATTTTTGCATTTTGAAAATGCTTCTTAAATTTATCAATGGATTCTGTTTAATAATGTTAGGTTATCTTAGTAAACCATGATAAATCCATAGTAAATCATGGTAAATTATATATTACATTTTACCGTGGTTTCATCATAGTAACTAAGTCATAGTAAAATGGAGTATTTGCCATAGTAAACCATGGTAAAACTTGATATTTACCATAGTAAAATAAAGTATGTACTGTAGTAAAACAGCATATTTATTTGGTAAAACTGGTAAAATATTCTGCAAAAACACAGTAGTTTACTGTAGTATTTACTATAGTAAATTTTAGCAGGGTCTAAAGAACTCATTGTCTTAATGAAACAGTCCATCCTGAGGTCTTGTCTTTCATGCCCTTCTTTGTGTTGCCAGATTTGTAGGACGCAGTGAAACTATGAACAGGGCAGCAACAAAGAAACGCAAGAGGAAACAACCCCAAATCCATGAACAGGGTACATGTACAGTCTTCTATAGTCACTTGTGTAAAATCCAGGCTTTCCTCGATGTTGCTGTTATAACGGCATTATTGCCTAATTTGTTACTTCAGCTGTGATGTTATCAGTTCACATAAAATATTACATCTTAGGGCAGTTTTTGGCATTATATCGCTCATTTGAAGCACTATTCAGCGCTGTTATAAGATCAGATTTGTATTAATTTTGGTTAAACTGACAACATTTTTTATGAATAAACTTGTTTTTATCTGAACACATCTAACATCCTACCTTTGAAGAGCTCTATTAATAGTTAGATTAAATATATGCAGGGTAACAACACACCTTATACAGTTTACCGCATTTGGCACACACAACGCAAGGTTGGATAATATTTAAAGCCGGTGTATTTATTTTTTGCTTAATAAAGATAGTTTTATTACATTGAAATAGACGATGTTCTAGTAATATTATGTTATTGCTTTCAGATGAAAACGCAAAGCCTAGAAAGTGCAGTAAACAAAAATGCAAGAAACAGGGGAAAGACGAAGAGTCTGATACACATTTGAAACTGAAGGCATGGTAAGACAAATTGAAACCTTAAAGAAAACGTCATGTAATTAATTAAAATGATTATATTCGTTCTGTTAAGTGTACATCCCAAATTAGCACACATCACCCTTTTTAGCAGCATGTAACACTGTGACAGTGCTCTCCAATGCAAACTCTGACTATTGAATCCATCATAATAATTTTATTTTTATCACTGTCACACTAGATTCAAAGGTCAGTGATGAAAATAATATTTTGAAAGGTCCACCTGAATTATAAGATTTTACAGTGTTCTGTTATGATTATCCTCGTATATGTGGATGTAAAAAGTGCGTGCAAGTCATGTCTGCTGAGATGGTTTTAACCAGGAACCCCAGGAGCCAATAAAAATGGATGTACACCCCAGTACGCTTCTTGGAACACAAAAATGTGACACATTTTCACGTCTCAAATATGTGTTAAGCATACTGTACACTTAATAGAATGAATATGATACATTCTCTCCTACATTTCTACCAATCATTTCAACCTCTTGCATTCTTCCCTTTCATTATAACAGTATTGCGTGTATAATAAATTCAGTACGAGCGCTACAACTCAAGCATGACACAACTCTCATATTGTTTGATACCTGCTGCCATATTAGCCATTTCAGTGCTAAGTTTCTGCCCATTGAAATCCGAGTTTCTTTTCGGCTTTCAGTGAAACAGGGCAAAACATTGTAACTTGATTTTTGTCATACAAGGGTGCAATAGGAACACCGTAACATATTTTATAAAACTAGAATCACTGAAGAATGTTGTGAGCATAAAATTTTGAGGTGGAATGCACAGGTTCAGAGGCTGGAGCATTGGACTCTCAATCGAGAGAACTCGGGTTCAAATCCTGTACTACCATGTCGAATCTTGGACAAGTTCGTTCATTTCATGATACTCAAGTTCACTCAGCTGTACCTGTCTATAGACAGGTACAGCTGAGTGTGTATGAATAGTTTTGTGCATTAATTGCAGCATGGCTGAATGTTTTCCAGAGAAGTCAAGTTCAGTTGAACAGGTCTGCCAGGAAGTAAAGTGTAAAGCGCTTTGAACACTGGATACTGCACTATATAAGAACTTACCTTTACTTTTGAGATTGGTTGGCGTGGAAACCTGTAAATTCAAAATGGCGGATCACACTTAGGTGTTTTGTCAAGGTTCTCATAAAAATATGCATTTTGTGAGTAGGAACACCATATATATAATTATATATATATATATATATATATTATGAAACCAAGACCACAAAGAAATAATTATGGACATCCCAATTTGAAAATCATTAGTGATTTAATTTTGAAATTTGAACTGGCATTAATGACACAGTCCATTATTAGAATGATGTAAATTAATTGCCGAACAGTACTGTACGGATATACAGCGTTTTGATAACAAAATAATTTAAGATCCTATTTTCCGTAACAAATCTACAATTAATATTTCCGACTTTTATACCATTCTCTATAATTGTGGATTCTTAATAAACACCAACTTTTTCAAGGTTTTTAAATTTTGAGGATGAAATGCAAAAGTGACTTTTTCTCAAAATGAAGAAAATGGATGTACAGAAGTGTATTGTCTTTTGCCCTGAAACCCTTAATATATGAGTGAGCCTGACAAACCATGTAGATAGACCAGCCTTTATTCACACCCATGGGAGGTGTCACTCTGGGTTGTGGGTCTCACTCCCTGTGAAACATGTACAATAATGTAACGAGATCAAGCATCATAAAACTGGGATCTCTCACTGAAATGACTCGCCTGTAGACAGTGTGTTGTTCCTTTGTAGTGACGCCGACGACCCGACCAGAACTCACGTAGAAGCCTTGGATCCTGCAACCACTGAGCCTCTCTATGACTTCCCTCTGTCTCAAGCAGCTAGGTGGCGCAGGACAAATGTTTTTTTCTGCTCTCTGTACTAGTATGACTCTTAGATTTGATAGATCTATAAGTGGACTGACTTACCATTAATGACAGCGCGGTACTTAACAATGCAGTGTAGGCTGACACTGACTAGTAGTGTACATCATGTTTTCAATATTTATATCTAATTTGGCTTAGATCTTATAAATATGATCATTTATTATAGCTAATTATTTTAACTTTTTTATACTAGTTATTAATGACATAATTATTCAAATATACAACTTGAAATAAAATGTTGTGATTCAACAAGAATGCATAGTTTGTGCTAAATCATTTTTATTTCTATATTTTTGTTACTGTCTTTCTTATGATGTTCATGTTAAGTTTAATTTGATCTGATGTAATTTCATTTTTGACTTTGCTTACAATTTTCCGCATTCAATAGTCTTGGCAGGTATTTTAAAACCTGTCAAATCATTCTGATCAACTGACGTGTGTCTGTTATCCAGATACATCCCGGTGTTTGGCAGGAAGTCAGGCTCTTCAAGGAGCCAGAAACCAGCTACTCTAGTTAGTGATGATGGAGAGAAGAAAGAAGACAAAGGGTGGATGAATGATGACACGCCTCCACATAAAGAGAGGCCAGTAACTGAGGATGTCAAATACACAGAACAGACCAGCAGAGTTGACCAGATGGATCTTGGCAGTGCCGTGGACGAGACTTCAGATGTTTTGTGTCCACTGAAGGAGGAGCCTACTGAAGGGATGGACCCAGCCAGGCCCACAGACAACACTTCGGACTGTCACCAAAAAACAGAACAAAGATGTCTGCCAGCTGGTGACAATGAGCACACTGTTAGTGACAATGATAATGTCACAGTCACAAATGAACAGCCTGAATTAGTTCAAGAGAAACCAGAAGTAGATCAAGACAAGACAGAACCAGTTCAAAAGAAACCGGAAACAGTTCAAGAGAAGCCAGAACAAGTTCAGAGGAAGCCAGAAATGGTACATGAGAAATTTGAACTTATGCCTGAAGAGTCGGAACTAGTTCAAGAGAAGCTAGAACATGCACAGGATATATCAGAACTAGCTCCAGAGAATGCAGAATTGGTTCAACAGAAGCTAGTAACAGTCCAAGAGAAGACGGAACTTGTTCAACAGAAACCAGAACTAGTTCATAAAAATTTGGAATTTGTTCAAAGGAAGCCAGAAACAATGCAAGAGCCACAAGCACAGAATAAGCCAAAACCCATTGAAAAGAATCCTGAACTAGTTCAAAAGAAGCCAGAACTACTTCCAGAAAAACACAAACATGTTCCAGGGAAGCCAGATCTAGCTCAAGAGAAGCCAGATACTGTGCAAGGGATGTCAGTACCAGTTCAAGAGAGTCAAGAACTAGTTGAAACAAAACTAAAAACAGTTAAAGAGAAACCAGAACTAATTCTTGAGAAATCAGAACCAGTCCAAGAGAATCCAGAAACTGTCCAAGAGAAGCCAGAATTAGCTCAAGAGAATCCAGAAGTAGTTCAAGAGAAACCAGAAACAATCAAAGAGAAGCCAGGAACAGTCCAAGAGAAGCCAGAATTAGATCAAGAGAAGCCAGAAACAATCCAAGAGAAGCCAGAAACCGTCCAAGATAAGCCAGACTTTGTTCAAGAGAAGCCAGAACCAGTGCCTGAGAATATGCAAGGACTGGATATACTGGAACTAGTGCTAGTGAAACCAGCACAACCAAAACAGGAAGAAGGTTCAAGTACAGATTGCAATGAAGGAGTCATCGAAACATCAGAAGACCTGAATGTAGTGTCCACCGAGGGTCACCAGTCGAGGGTGTGGGGAGGGAGGTCTGTGGGAGAGTGCCTTGGGAAGGGTAGTGGGAGGTGGGTGGAAGACAGGGTTGACACATTCCCAGCATCATCTACAGTGTCACTGAGCAGAGCTCCATTGTCACCGTCTGTGGCTGCAGCGATGGCATCACTGGACATGGGTCATTCTGATGGTCAGGTGGACTCTAGTAGGACGGAAAACATCACAGGTTCGTGTTTTTTATCCTTTAATCAGGGTCAAGAACTTTGACTTGTGCTTAAGTTTGTTTTCAATACTTGGACTCATACTTAGTATTTTAAATGATTTGTACTTGTTCAGTTGTACTTGCCAAAATAGCAAGTACATTTCAAGTACATAACTTGATAATTTAGAATACAAAATAATACTTCTATGTTATATACAGTTTTGCCTGTGTGATCCACAACAATGAATGCCCACACTGATTATAATTATTATATCTACAATTAATATTATATATACTATAGATTTTTTTTGTAACTGATTAAAAAATTCCTGGTTGAAGGTAATCAGTCTTTCTGATTTGTCTCTCAATCAGACCTCCATGTTGTCTAGAAACACTTAGATTAAATGTACTAAAATTTAAGGATATTTATGAAATAAAAATGCGAAATTTATGTATAATTATTTTCATAACAATCTGCCAGTGTCGTTATCTAATATTTTTACTCTAACCTGTGATATTCACAATCATGACGCAAGGCAACTTAGACGTATTCGTCCAATCAGCAGTTCTACCCTACGATCATCAAATAGTTTATTATGAAATGGGCCGATAGTGTGGAATAATATTTCGCCTGATATTCAAACTAAACCTGATATTACCAGCTTTATATCTTCTCTAAAGTAATGTGTCTTAAAACACTATGTCTATGAAGATACTACACTGTATTAAATGTGTTATCACTTTTGTGTTTTTTTTTATTTGATTAGTCTTAAACGGTTTATGAAAATACTACTACATATTACATTGTTATTACTGGATTGTTTTTCTACAATCTAGCACTAGTGTTGTATATATTTGAAAAGAATTTTTTTTTCATTTTTGGGTCTACCAACCACGTCACTACTGTTACTTATTATTTATGGTAGTGTATTAACTGTCTGCTTGTAGTTATAAATTGTTGGGTCTACCAACCACGTCACTACTATTATTTATGGTAGTGTGTTAACTGTCTGCTTGTAGTTATAAATTGCACGTTGTATCTACAACAATGCTACATTACCGTTATCAATGGTTGGCAGCGACCAGTGATTCAAGTTATATTGTTTCCTGTTATAACATTGTATATCTACTGGCAACAGCCTTGGTTCTACTGTCAACCAGGAATTGTAAAGTTTGTATACGCTTTGTGTTTCATTTAACTTCTGTATTATACAATTCTGAAATAAACCTACCTACCTACCTTAGAAAGTATTCCAAACCACTGATATATGTGATGTATATTGAGGATTGTGAAGAAGTTCATTGTAAAATTTTAAGAAAATTCAGTTTTATTTATATTTAAAGACAATTGATCCTCTTGCCCATCCACTTCGAGTCCACACATTTGGATTACACAGTGTAGTGCGCGTGTTTTCTGTTCGGCTTACAACATACAATGTTAATAATATTTGTTAATTTTCATGTTTTTGAAATGTCTCAACTCTCAACTGATTTAACAAAAACGGGGATTAGTCTGATGAAATGTGCTAAAGCTCTGACTGTTGAAAGAATAGTTATGACAATTTATTTATTTTCTTATCAAAATTGTGGCCATTACATTTGCAAGTCAACCCCATTTACTCTTTAAATAAATTTATGGAAAAACTACAATGTAGTGAAGTTTAAAAATGTTAAAACTAAGGAGGATCAGTTGTGTTTAAATGTTTATAAAATAAGTTTTCGTTTAGCTGCATGTGTTAAAAAACAAAAGAGGGGGCAACCAGAGTTGAACTGGTGACCTCTCGATCTGCAGTCGAATGCTCTGCCACTGAGCTATACCCCCAGATGTGTTTTTCAGTCAGATATGTAGCCTTTATTCTACATTTGTCAACATAAGGGGTGTTCTCAAAATCTGTTTGGTTGTTTGTTGTGGACGTATTAAATTATGTAATGCAAAGGACTGTTTGGAAGTTTAATTTTATATATATATTGGGTATTTGTTTTATCATTCGCACAACAACTGTGATAGATTGGATTTTAAAGGTTATTATTGTATTATATAAAAAACAGTTGCTTAATTTAGCTCTGTGCATGTATAACTCACATTAAGCCAGCAGCTCAATCAAGTACACAAGCGCTGACCTTTTGTTATCTGAACATGCATACAATTTCCATTGAGCAGGCTTTTGAAACGATCTCTAGACAGCAGGTGTAATTGATTACCCGTGTACTTCCGCATGTAAACTTTATTACACTAGCAGATATCGCCAACAGTGGAAGGTAATATAATCTGTGGGATTTGTTTTATATAAATGTACACATGGTAGAGGACACTGACTTCCTAAGAGCTGCCTTTTAAAACGCATACTCTACAACATTTCATGTATGATATACATACCTATACATGATATATTGTTGATAATATTGGAAAGTAATTTCACAAGATGACTTATTGCTGAAGGTCATCTCAGCTGTTAGTATACATTTTGTGAGTGCTGAGGATCCAATTATCAAACAGCCTCAGTACAGATCCTTGAGTCCTGAGGATCCACTGATTTGAGTCCTCAGTACAAAGACCATAAATGCTGAGGAACCAACCTCAGTACATAGACCTTGTGTGCTGAGGATTCATTGATCTACCCTACTCAGTACAGACACCTTGTGTGCTGTGGATTCATTGATATCTCAGTACAGATACCTTGAGTTCTGAGGATCCATTGATCTATCGGCCTGTGTACACAGACCTTGAGTTCTGAGGATCCATTGATCTGTCAGCCTCTGTACAGATACCTTGAATTCTGAGAATCCATTGATTTGTCAGCCTCTGTACAGATACCTTGAATTCTGAGGATCCATTGATCTATCAGCCTATGTACAGATACCTTGAATTCTGAGGATCCATTGATCTGTCAGCCTCTGTACAGATACCTTGAATTCTGACGATCCATTGATCTGTCAGCCTCTGTACACATACCTTGAGTTCTGAGGATCCATTGATCTATCAGCCTCTGTACAGATACCTTGAATTCTGAGGATCCATTGATCTGTCGGCCTCTGTACACAGACCTTGAGTTCCGAGGATCCTCTCAACTGTTAGTTTTAGTCACGTGTTTAGGGTACTGTGAGATTGATTTAACTTGTTGATTATTTATAATTCCTGTTTGTAGGAATAACATTACTTAAATCCTCTCAGAAATAGTGTATCTTTCTTTTCAATGTTCTGCGGGATAAGACCTCTGCAGCTTAAATGCATTGAATGATTTGTATTACTCTTAGAATCTAGAAAATATTACACCTGTTCAAATGATTGTTGTAATTTCTTTATCACAATGGCATGTTTTAGACTGTGTCACCGTTGAAAGAGTGGTGACACTGGAGCTGACAGGCTGCATTAATGACACGTCGGAGCTCACGGACTCTCAGCTGTGTCAGTTCATTGACGATGACATGCCGTAAGTAAAACAATCACAATTCTCTTAGTAAAACATTCTATAGAATATTTTGTAAAAAAACTTTATGTGGCCATAAAAATGTGATAGTATTCTATAGAATATTCTGTGAAATTCTTTTGAAATTGGAGTGATCATTAAAATTTTACAGAAATGTTATAGAATTCTATAGTATTTTGTGCAATGGGTTTGTTGTAGCTAACTATGTCCCAGTTTGTTTGAAAGTCAACAAGATGGACCTCACTGAATTCAACAAATAAATGTTGTCATGTTTGTTTGCTTTGACCAACAAAACATGCTGAATTCAAAATAAAATTAATTGATGGCAGATCAATGTATTCTAACTTCTAAGGTACACTAGCTAATCTTTGACAGATACTGTTCACACATATTTGGATTCTAATCAAACCACATTATTGAATCTAACTCTACCATATATGATGACATCTCTACATCCCCAATCATATGTTGTATGCAAACTAGTAAGCATTCTCACTGTAATCCAAAAACAAATGTTCAACCACAGTATAGATCACAACCCTCCCTAAACAATCAAATATTAATTAAACTTATTTTAATGTTCACCAATGTCGGACAAGTCCAGGACACTTGTCCGATGGGACAAGTTGATTGAGTCACAATATTGACAGGGCTTGAAGTTGCTACTACTTCAGTGCATTTGCTCATTAATTATTGTCCTGCCAGTGGGTGACTAACATTTGGGTCCTTGTCTTCATATATTAATGGGCATTAGCCATCAAACAAATTGTGCATGATGCCACTTTAACCCTTGCTCTGCCCCTGCTTACGGTCTGCTGTAAGCAGAGACAGAGCAAACCCCAGAACCAGTTATGGCAATAACACCTGCGTTTTATGTTTAAAACAATTTTTTGGTGGGACAAGTAAATTTCTGTTGGGACAAGTAAACATGAATTAATACTTGTCCTACTGGGTAAGTGCTTTATGGGAGTTAATGTCAAGCCCTGGATGGGTTTGGGGTGTCTGGTACATATGACTGCCTTTTTTCCCCGGGCAATGCCAGGTAACTCAGCTAGTATGATGTCATTGTTATCATAATTTCTACAGTATACATACACTATTGTAATTTCAGAAAACTATTGAAGATTAGTGCGAATTGTATGTTCTTAACAAGTTAGTAATTCCAGTATTTTTGAAGTAATAAAAAGTCAAAGAGGGGGCAACCAGAGTTGAACTGGTGACCTCTCGATCTGCAGTCGAATGCTCTGCCACTGAGCTATACCCCCAGACTTGTTGATGTTCTTCCATTTTCTATTTCTACAGCTACCTACATAATGTTACTTCTGTACAACAATACAAACATGTATGCTTTAAAAATAATTATTTTCAAATGTAACATGTTATTCGGCAACACCTAAATATTGTGTATTCATAATTAATTTAAGTTTTATCTTAAACTATCTGCAATATTGAGACAATCCCTAAGAATGTGTGACAAGTGTGTGGTACTTGTATGGCCTCCGTACTTATATAAGGGTTGTAACAAGTGTGTGGTACTTGTATGGCCTCCGTACTTATATAAGGGTTGTAACAAGCATTCATCAGAAAATAACTGCACAGTATTCATAGCACTCTGTGACGAAAGTGTTCAGGAGATCCTAACATTGCACCCTGTCCTTTTATGGTGGTGTCCTTTTATTTGCCCATATAAGGGATCATCTCAGTATGTTGATGTCCAATACCAGACAAAATGACTTTCGTTTGGGGGATGGGATTCAGAGGCAGTTTCACCTGGTGTTAGATACTGATATTTTACACTTCGGACCGATACTGTTAATATATTGATATCATCATATCAATGTTTACACACTGTCATCTGAGGGGAGCTTAGGCGAGATGAACGTAATTTTGTCTGATATCAGACTTTGATGTTCTGAGATGATTCCTAAGGACACATTTACACAGATGGAGTACCCTAGTGACTAGACATGTCCCCAGTGTATCCCATGTAAATTCTACAATGTTCTAAGGATGTAAATTTGACTATATAACTTATTATATTGAGGTAGACATCTGACATATGGGCCAGAATAAATTAGTTTAATTGCTGTTCAAAATACTTTGTAATAAATTAATATAATATGTTGAGACGATGCCATTAATGGGCAGAGGACTAACATGGTGCTGTTTATGGTTGAGTTTTTACAGAACAATACCATGAGTGGGGTCTTAGCGACTTTATATAATGACATAATCACATGGTCACTCCAAATGTTTCCTAAAAGGGTAAGTTCTTATACAGCGCGGTGTCTAGTCCATAATTAGGACAGCTCAAAGGACTTCTTCCCGTAGCAGATCAGTTCATTCGAATACCATCTCAATTTCTCGGGGAAGCTTTCAGCCACTCGGCAAGTATTGTGCGAAGACTGATTGTTCACAAATATCTACCGCTGTCCGTAGCCAGGTACTCATTTGTGCAGTTGAGTCAACTGAAGCAATGTTGAGTGAACAAAATTGCCCATGCTTCGAAATGACAATAAGAAACAAAAACCTGAATTCTCTTGATGGCTAGCCTTGCACCTTTAACAGTTGAAATACACCCTGTTTGGCATCAGGTGTACTTGTAATAAAACTCAGATATGATTAAATTATATACACTACATGTTATTATAAGAAATTTCATAAACAATTTTGACTGGTGTTTTATCCTAGATCTGTGTATGCTCTTATCTACCCAGAATGGCTAGATCTGGCTAATTCATATGGCTAATACTTAGCCTCCCTTGACAGAGTATCAAACGAACGCTACCTAAAGCGCTACCTAAATGCCACAGACTCCATTGATACAACAACAGTTGTAAATCCACCGAAGAACTTGGATGGAACGGCAGAAATACAGAGAGTTGTCAAAGAATTGACTACCATCAAGTTAGTATTGTTTGACAGTAAGGGACCATCTTAGAACGGATGTCCGATATCAGACAAAATTACTTTCATCAGGCCTCAGCCCCCCTCCCCTCAGACGAAAGTTTGTAAACACTGATATGATGACATCAGTATATTAACAGTATCGGTCTGAAGCGTAAAATACGATGTCCGACGCCAGACAAAAATGCCTCTGATCCCCTCCCCAAACAAAAGTAATTTCGTCTGATATCAGATTCGACATTCTGAGATGATCCCTGAGAGGTGTGATAGTTCCAAAATCGAGAAAACCAGTTACATGAATATAATCAGCAAATTTCCCAAAAGGAATAATTTTATTGTTGATTTTTTTTAAAGTTTATTTAATTGAACAAAAGTATAGGTTAATTTAATTAACCGGTTAACTATGTGAATTTAATTGGGGAATTTTGTGTTAATTATAATTTAATTAATTAACTTCTCAAGTTCATTGCATCTTGTCTGAATGTGTGTTTCAGTAAGATGTTGATTCAACGGTGTCGAGACATTGAACAGATGAAACGACAGAGACAACAGAGAATGCGGCATACATAGACATAATTGGCCGTTAGGATCCTCCGCATACTAATGAGTGTTGTAAAATGGCTGAATGTATCAGTAGATAAGCTTGTTTTCCATTGTTTGTTTACTAGTTTCACATAACACATTGTAATATGGTCAGGGTAAAACATGTTTTCCATTGTTTACTAGTTTCACATAACACGTTGTAATATGGTTCATATGGTCACGGTAAAACATGTTTCCATTGTTTGTTTACTAATTTCACTTATCACATTGTAATATGGTTCATATGGTCAGAGTAAAACATGTTTTCCATTGTTTGTTTACTAGTTTCACATAACACGTTGTAATATGGTTCATATGTTCACGGTAAAACATGTTTTCAAGGTCAATAGGAATGATTTCAGCAGGAGATCATAAATGTTGGCTTTATGGTAAATAATAATGATATCACTTGAAATGTATGAACTTCAATCGAGTGCTAATTGGTTCTAATGTCTAACTTTCTGGTGAAAATTGTGAATAATTGGAATTTGTTTTTTGATGCAGTAAACATTCGTTGTTTACCAATTATTTCATTACCAACAAAAACACAGGTAAACATAATGTTATATTATAATATCAGACATGTCTTGCCTTGATAAGTGTAACAAGAGTAATTATTACAGTAATTAATAATATATTAATCGTTGTTGTCAAGTTATTTTGATGAATCCCAATGGTCATGTTCTATCAACTATATCTTGATGCTTAGATAATATTAACATTTATTAATATAGTTATGACAGTTATCATTGTGTGGTCAAAATAATTAAATTTATTTTATACTATCCATAAATGTTCACACTGCTATATATTGTACATAGATAGTACAAATTATACACATTTAAATAAAAGAATAAATTAAGTAAGCTACAAAAACCAGTAGATTAAAGCAAATTTGTTTAAATGTTAAATTATTAATTAATTATGTTGTTGAATTATTATAGAATTTGTTGTGTATTGTCTTAATTGTAAAGTGTGATTTGATGGTGTGAAAGTACTGTATACCTTCAAGCATAATAAAATTCTTTAAAAAAATTATTTACCTGGTACTACACTTAAACAACATTTTGTTGTTGTTACGTATATCTAGATTGTGCTATTGATGAATACTCTGCTGAGAAGCTGTTCCACTTTGTCTGTCTTTGTAGGGGGGACAAATACAGTCATTCTGCATGTTCTATGGTGAGAGGGAATACTGTGGGGTATTTTCTAACTTAATACGAGTAATGCAGAAAATAAACAAAAGAGGGGGCAACCAGAGTTGAACTGGTGACCTCTCGATCTGCAGTCGAATGCTCTGCCACTGAGCTATACCCCCAGATGTATATACCAGGCAAATGTTCCAGCTTTATTCTACCATTTGTCAATATAAGGGGTGTTCTCAAAAGTTGCTTAATTGTGTTTGTGTGTGTGTGTTAAATTTGAATTACTTCTGGTGTGTATACTTATACATGTAATAACTGGACAGCGTAAAAGTGTTTGTTTTATTTGTCAGCAACTAGACTGGTTTTTTAATGTTATTGCAACATATGAAAAACAGTTGTGTTGATTTATGACTGAATGAATCACATTATTGCTTATGGAATGTTTCCTGTAATTACATGAAAAAGCCACCTATTGTTATCTGATCATGCAGTTTTCATTGAGTGCTTTTGAAATGATCCTTGACAACCAGTGATTACTTGTGTACTTAAGACTTGTCAGCACTGTTAGACGGGCAGTAAACTAGTGTAATCCATGGGATATGTACATTAACATACACATAAAGTCATGTGTGGTAAAGGCATGAATTATACAGGACACCCTTGAAAAACGTTTTACAAAATCCGTTAAATGTACATAAAAACAATTACACAATGCAACAAGACAACACCAGATATGGTAGAATACGGCCAGAATAACCTTCTGACGTTTATTTATTACGCACCAGATAATTGGATGAGTTATTACTTAAAAATACAATCAAATGTGGGCCATTTGAAGTCTTAAACATTGCCCCATTTGCTTTACCTATACATTCTAAAAAAGGCCCACATAGAATATCATATTTAAATTATGGTAATACACCAGAACCCACATTTTGTATGTTATAAATGTGGCCCATCAGATACCCACATTTTGTATGATAGCATTACAGCCCATCAGATACCCACACTGTATGTTGTAAATGTGGCCCATCAGATACCCACACTTTGTATGTTACTATTATGGCCAGAGGATCCCCGCACTGTGTATGTTGTTATTGTGGCCCATTGGATATCCACACTTTGTATGTTGTCATTGTAACCCATCAGATACCCACACTTTGTATGTTGTCATTGCGGCCCATCAGATACCCACACTTTGTATGTTGTCATTGTGGCCCATCAGATACCCACACTTTGTATGTTGTCATTGTGGCCCATCAGATACCCACACTCTGTATGTTGTCATTGTGGGCCATCAGATACCCACACTCTGTATGTTGTCATTGTGGCCAATCAGATACCCACGCTCTGTATGTTGTCATTGTGGCCCATCAGATACCCACACTTTGTATGTTGTCATTGTGGCCCATCAGATACCCACACTCTGTATGTTGTCATTGTGGGCCATCAGATACCCACACTCTGTATGTTGTCATTGTGGCCGATTGGATACCCACACTCTGTATGTTGTCATTGTGGCCCATCAGATACCCACACTTTGTATGTTGTCATTGCGGCCCATCAGATACCCACACTTTGTATGTTGTCATTGTGGCCCATCAGATACCCACACTTTGTATGTTGTCATTGTGGCCCATCAGATACCCACACTCTGTATGTTGTCATTGTGGGCCATCAGATACCCACACTCTGTATGTTGTCATTGTGGCCCATCAGATACCCACACTCTGTATGTTGTCATTGTGGCCCATCAGATACCCACACTTTGTATGTTGTCATTGTGGCCCATCAGATACCCACACTCTGTATGTTGTCATTGTGGGCCATCAGATACCCACACTCTGTATGTTGTCATTGTGGCCGATTGGATACCAACACTTTCTGTTTTGTCATTGTGGCTGTTATTAAACATTTTTTGTTAATTCTTTCACAGTTTACTTGAGACTTGTTTACGGACAACACCAACATACAACCAATATTTAATAGTGTGTACCTTTATTCTGAATAAACGGTACAATCCCTGTGGAAATATACATTTCTATTTCAGCTCTTCACTTGAATACCACAAAGTAGACTTTACTAAGACAATATCGGAACAATCGAGACAGTTAACAATGTGTCCCTGTCACTTTTCACCATCCGAGACAGTTGTTCCAATTGTGTACAAGCCTGTTACATCAAATTACTGCCGACCGGCCACCAAACATCATTTACAGTACCAACAGCACATGTCTTTAAAAAAATAAAATCTTTTTTTAACTGTTCCAGTAAGACATTTAATTTAGACATTATGCTGCATGCAAAAAATGTAATAAATACACCCACAGAAATTGCAAACCTTAATTTTAATCGTCAGGTTATTTTGATGAATCCCAATGGTCATGTTCTATCAACTATCTCTTGATGCTTAGATAATATTAACATATTCAAAGTTATGACAAATCACTTTCAGTTATCATTGTGTGGTCGAAATAATTATATTTATTTGATAATATCCATAAATGTTCACACTGCTGTATATTGTACGTAGATAATAAAACTTATACAAATTTAAATAAAAGAATGAATTCATTAAGCTGTAAAAACACCAGTAGATTAAAGCAAATATGTTTAAATGTTAAATTATTAATTAATTATTTGTTGAATTATACAAATGGTTGTGTATTGTCTTAATTGTAAGGTGCGATTTGATGGTGTAAAGATACTATACCTTCAAGCATAATAAAATTCTTACTATTTTACTTACCTGGTACTAGATGCTGAGAAGCTGTTCCACTTTGTCTGTTATTGTAGGGGGGACAAATACAGTCATTCTGCATGTTCTCTGGTGAGAGGGAAAACAGTGCGGTATTTTCTAACTTAAAACGAGTAATGCAGAAAATAAACAAAAGAGGGGGCAACCAGAGTTGAACTGGTGACCTCTCGATCTGCAGTCGAATGCTCTGCCACTGAGCTATACCCCCAGATGTATAAACCAGGCAAATGTGCCGGCTTTATTCTACCGTTTTATCAACATAAAGGGTGTTCTCAAAAGTTGCTTAACTGTGTGTGTGTTAAACTTGAATTACTTCTAGTATGTATACTTAATCATACATGTAATATCTGGAAAGCATAAAAGTGTGTTTTATTTGTTAATAACTAGACTGATTCTTAATGTTATTGCAACATGAGAAACGGTTATGTTTATTTATGACTGAATGAATCACATTACTGCTGATGGAATGTTTCCTGTAATTACATGAAAACATTACATCAGTCCAGACCTATTGTTATCTGATCATGCAATTTTCATTGTGTGCTTTTGAAATAATCCCTGACAGCCATGTTGATTACTTGTGTACCTAAGACTTGTCAGCACTGTCAGACAGGCTGTGAACAACGTGAACTAATGTAATCCATAGGATGTGTACACTAACATACACATAAAGTCGTGTGCTAAAAGCATAAATTATACAGAACACCCTTGAAAAACGCTGTTCTACAAAATATGTTAAATGTACATAAAACAATTATGTTTGTTGAATAAATCAAATTATTATAATTGTTTGTCTGTAGTTTTATTAGTTTTCTTTCAGACAGGAATATTGAATTTATATATACGAATTGTAAACAACAAAACCAACCAGAAGAACCTACTATAATGTAATTACAATCCTGTAAATATCAAGTTTTTTATTAATAAAGTTTACAAAAGACATGCTCAAGACAAAATGAATTAAATGCCAGAAGCAAACTGAATCACCATCAGTCTTTTTGTAGAAGTTTTTCACTTTATTTTGTGATGCCCACGCTTTGTAGGTTGTCATTGTGGCCCAGGGGATATCCACACTTTGTATCTTGTTATTGTGGCCCATTGGATACCCACACTTTGTATGTTGTCATTGTCACCCATCAGATGCCCCCACTGTATGTTGTCATTGTGGCCCAGAGGATATCCACACTTTGTATGTTTTCATTGTCGCCCATAAAATACCCACACTGTATATAGTCATTGTCGCCCATTAGATATCAATACATTGTATGTTGTCATTGTGGTCCATCAGATTGCCACACTTTGTTGTCTTTGTGGCCCACCAGATAACCACACTTTGTTTGTTGTTGTTGTGGCCCATCAGATATCCACTTTGTATATTGTCATTGTGGCCCATCAGATACCCACACTTTGTAAGTTAACATTGCAGCCCATCAGATATCCACACATTGTATGTGGCAAATGTGGCCCATCACATACCCACACTTTGTATGTTGTTGTGGTCCCTTGGATACCCACACTTTGTATATTGTCATTGTCACCCATCAGATACCCACACTTTGTATCTCTACACTTTGTAGGTTGTCATTGTGGCCCAGAAGATATCAACACTTTGTATGTTGTCATTGTCGCCCATTAGATACCCACACTTTGTATGTTGTCATTGACGCCCATTAGATACCCACACTGTATGTTGTCATTATCGCCCATTAGATACCCACACTCTGTATGTTGTCGTTGTGGCCCATCAGATACCCATCACTTTGTATGTTGTCGTTGTGGCCCATCAGATACCCACACTTTGTATGTTGTTATTGTGGTCCATTGGATACCCACACTTTGTATGTTGTCATTATCATCTATCAGATACCCACATTTAGTATGTTGTTATTGTGGCCCATTGGATACCCACACTTTGTATGCTGTCATTGTCACCCAACAGTTACCCACACTTTGTATGTTGTCATTATGGCCCATCAGATACACACACTTTGTATGTTGTCATTGTCACCCATCAGATACCCACACTTTGCATGTTGTCATTATTGCCCATCAAATACCCACTCTTTGTATGTTGTCATTGTGGCCCATTGGATACCCACACTTTCTATTTTATTTTGTTATTGTGGCCCATTGGATACCCATACTTTGTATGTTGTCATTGCGGCCCATCAGATACCCACACTTTGTATGTTGTCATTGTGGCCCATCAGATACCCACACTTTGTATGTTGTCATTGTGGCCCATCAGATACCCACACTCTGTATGTTGTCATTGTGGCCCATTAGATACCCACACTCTGTATGTTGTCATTGTGGCCCATTAGATACCCACACTCTGTATGTTGTCATTGTGGCCCATCAGATACCCACACTTTGTATGTTGTCATTGTGGCCCATCAGATACCCACACTTTGTATGTTGTCATTGTGGCCCATCAGATACCCACACTTTGTATGTTGTCATTGTGGCCCATCAGATACCCACACTCTGTATATTGTCATTGTGGGCCATCAGATACCCACACTCTGTATGTTGTCATTGTGGCCCATCAGATACCCACACTGTATGTTATCATTGTGGCCCATAAGATACCCACACTTTGTATGTTGTCGTTGTGGCCGATTGGATACTAACACTTTCTGTTTTGTCATTGTGGCTGTTATTAAAAAATTTTTGTTAATTCTTTCACAGTTTACTTGAGACTTGTTTACGGACAACACCAACATACAACCAATATTTAATAGTGTGTACCTTTATTCTGAATAAACGGTACAATCCCTGTGGAAATATACATTTTGATTTCAGCTCTTCACTTGAATACCACAAAGTAGACTTCAGTAAGACAATATCGGAACAATCGAGACAGTTAACAATGTGTCCCTGTCACTTTTCACCATCCGAGACAGTTGTTCCAATTGTGTACAAGCCTGTTACATCAAATTACTGCCGACCGGCCACCAAACATCATTTACAGTACCAACACCACATGTCTTTAAAAAAATAAAATCTTTTTTTAACTGTACCAGTAAGACATTTAATTTAGACATTATGCTGTATGCAAAAAATGTAATAAATACACCCACAGAAATTGCAAATTTTAATTATCAGGTTATTTTGATGAATCCCAATAGTCATGTTCTATCAACTATCTCTTGATGCTTAGATAATATTAACATTTATTAACATATTCAAAGTTATGACAAATCACTTTCAGTTATCATTGTGTGGTCGAAATAATTATATTTATTTGATAATATCCATAAATGTTCACACTGCTGTATATTGTACGTAGATAATAAAACTTATACAAATTTAAATAAAAGAATGAATTCATTGAGCTGTAAAAACACCAGTAGATTAAAGCAAATATGTTTAAATGTTAAATTATTAATTAATTATTTGTTAAATTATACAAATGGTTGTGTATTGTCTTAATTGTAAGGTGCAATTTGATGGTGTGAAAATACTGTATACCTTCAAGCATAATAAAATTCTTACTATTTTACTTACCTGGTACTAGATGCTGAGAAGCTGTTCCACTTTGTCTGTTATTGTAGGAGGGACAAATACAGTCATTCTGCATGTACTCTGGTGAGAGGGAAAACAGTGTGGTATTTTCTAACTTAATACGAGTAATGCAGAAAATAAACAAAAGAGGGGGCAACCAGAGTTGAACTGGTGACCTCTCGATCTGCAGTCGAATGCTCTGCCACTGAGCTATACCCCCAGATGTATAAACCAGGCAAATGTGCCGGCTTTATTCTACCGTTTTATCAACATAAGGGGTGTTCTCAAAAGTTGCTTAACTGTGTGTGTGTGTTAAACTTGAATTACTTCTAGTATGTATACTTAATCATACATGTAATATCTGGAAAGCATAAAAGTGTGTTTTATTTGTTAATAACTAGACTGGTTCTTAATGTTATTGCAACATATGAAAAACGGTTATGTTTATTTATGACTGAATGAATAATATTACTGCTGATGGAATGTTTCCTGTAATTACATGAAAACGTTACGTCAGTCCAGACCTATTGTTATCTGATCATGCAATTTTCATTGAGTGCTTTTGAAATCATCCCTGACAGCCATGTTGATTATTTGTGTACCTAAGACTTGTCAGCACTGCTAGACAGGCTGTAAACAACGTAAACTAATGTAATCCATAGGATGTGTACACTAACATACACATAAAGTCATGTGTGGTAAAGGCATGAATTATACAGAACACCCTTGAAAAACGCTGTTCTACAAAATATGTTAAATGTACATAAAACAATTATGTTTGTTGAATAAATCAAATTATTATAATTATTTGTCTGTAGTTTTATTAGTTTTCTTTCAGACAGGAATATTGAATTTATATATACGAATTGTAAACAACAAAACCAAAAAGAAGAACCTACTATAATGTAATTACAATCCTGTAAATATCAAGTTTTTTATTAATAAAGTTTACAAAAGACATGCTCAAGACAAAATGAATTAAATGCCAGAAGCAAAATGAATCACCATCAGTCTTTTTGTAGAAGTTTTTCACTTTATTTTGTGATACCCACGCTTTGTAGGTTGTCATTGTGGCCCAGGGGATATCCACACTTTGTATCTTGTTATTGTGGCCCATTGGATACCCACACTTTGTATGTTGTCATTGTCACCCATCAGATGCCCCCACTGTATGTTGTCATTGTGGCCCAGAGGATATCCACACTTTGTATCTTGTTATTGTGGCCCATTGGATACCCACACTTTGTATGTTGTCATTGTGGTCCATCAGATACCCACACTTTGTTGTCGTTGTGGCCCACCAGATAACCACACTTTGTTTGTTGTCGTTGTGGCCCATCAGATATCCACTTTGTATATTGTCATTGTGGCCCATCAGATACCCACACTTTGTAAGTTAACATTGCAGCCCATCAGATATCCACACCTTGTATGTGGCAAATGTGGCCCATCACATACCCACACTTTGTATGTTGTTGTTGTGGTCCCTTGGAAACCCACACTTTGTATATTGTCATTGTCACCCATCAGATACCCACACTTTGTATCTCTACACTTTGTAGGTTGTCATTGTGGCCCAGAAGATATTGACACTTTGTATGTTGTCATTGTCGCTCATTAGATACCCACACTTTGTATGTTGTCATTGACGCCCATTAGATACCCACACTGTATGTTGTCATTATCGCCCATTAGATACCCACACTTTGTATGTTGTCATTGTTGCTCATCAGATACCCACACTTTGTATGTTAGCACTGCGGCCCATCAGATATCCACACATTGTATGTTGTAAATGTGGCCCATCAGATACCCACATTTTGTATGTTGTTATTGTGGCCCATTGGATACCCGCACTTTGTATGTTGTCATTGTCACCCATCAGATACCCACACTTTGTATGTTGTCATTATGGCCCATCAAATACCCCCACTTTGTATCTTGTAATTGTCACCCAGCAGATACCCACATTTTGTCACTGTGGCCCATCAGATACCCACACTTTGTATGTTGTCATTGTGGCCGATTGGATACCCACACTTTCTATTTTGTTATTTTTTTAAATTCTTTTACAGTTTACTTGAGACTTGTTTAGGGACAACACCAACATACAACCAATGTCTAATAGTGTGTACCTTTATTCTGAATAAACAGTAGAATCCCTGTGGAAATATACATTTCTATTTCAGCTCTTCACTTCACACAAAGTAGACTTTACTAAGACAATATCGGAACAATCGAGACAGTTAACAATGTGTCCCTGTCACTTTTCACCATCCGAGACATTTGTTCCAATTGTGTACAAGCCTGTTACATAAAATTACTGCCGACCGGCCACCAAACATCATTTACAGTACCAACAGCACATGTCTTGGAGAAAATAAAAATCAGATCTTTTTTAACTGTACCAGTAAGACATTTAATTTATACATTATTCTGAATGCAAAAAATACAATAAATCACCCACAGAAATTGCAAATTTAAATCATTGTCAGGTTATTTTGATGAATCCCAATGGTCATGTTCTATCAACTATCGCTTGATGCTTAGATAATATTAACATTTATTAATATATTCAAAGTTATGACATAACTTTCAGTTATCATTGTTTGGTCAAAATAATTGTATTTATTTGATACTATCCATAAATGTTCACACTGCTGTATTTTGTACATAGATAGTACACATTATACAAATTTAAATAAAAGAATTAATTTATTAATCTATAAAAACACCAGTAGATTAAAGCAAATATATCTAAATGTTAAATTATTAATTAATTATGTTGTTGAATTATTATAGAAGTTGTTGTGCATTGTCTTAATTGTAAGGTGTAATTTGATGGTGTGAAAATACTGTATACCTTCAAGCGGATAAAATTCTTACTATTTTACTTACCTGGTAATACACTTAAACAACATTTTGTTGTTATGTATATCTAGATGTTGCTATTGATATTCCACTTTGTCTGTTATTGTAGGGGGGACAAATACAGTCATTCTGCATGTTCTATGGTGAGAGGGAAAACAGTGGGGTATTTTCTAACTTAATACGAGTACTGCAGAAAATAAACAAAAGAGGGGGCAACCAGAGTTGAACTGGTGACCTCTCGATCTGCAGTCGAATGCTCTGCCACTGAGCTATACCCCCAGATGTATAAACCAGGCAAATGTGCCGGCTTTATTCTACCATTTGTCAACATAAGGGGTGTTCTCAAAAGTTGCTTAATTGTGTTTGTGTGTGTGTGTTAAACTTGAATTACTTCTGGTATGTATACTTAAATATACATGTAATATCTGGACAGAATAAAAGTTCTTGTTTTATTTGTCAACAACTGGACAGGTTTTTAATGTTATTGCAGCATATGAAAAACAGTTGTATTGATTTATGACTGAATAAATCACATTATTGCTTATGGAATGTTTCCTGTAATTACATGTGAACGCCACGTAAGTCCAGACCTATTGTTATCTGATCATGCAGTTTTCATTGAGTGCTTTTGAAATGATCCCTGACAGCCAGTGTAATTGATTACTTGTGCACTTAAGACAAGTTAGCACCGTCAGACAGGCTGTAAACTAGTGTAATCCATGGGATATGTACACTAACATACACATAAAGTCATATGTGGTAAAGGCATGAATTATACAGAACACCCTTAAAAACCCTGTTCTACCAAATATGTTAAATGTACATAAAAACAATTATGTTTCTTGAATAAATCAAATTATTATTATTATTTGTCTATAGTTTTATTAGTTTTCTTTCACAAAGGAATACTAAATTTTCGTATACAAGTGTATATATATATGTGAATTGTAAACAACAAAACCAACTATAATTTAATTACATCCCTGTAAATATCAAGTTTTTTATTAATTAAGTTTACAAAACACATGCTCAAGACAAAATATATTAAATGCCAGAAGCAAACTGAATCATCACCAGTCTTTTTGTGGATGTTTTTCACTTTATTTTGTGATACCCACACTTTATATGTTG
The DNA here is from genome assembly GCA_020002185.1 of Paraescarpia echinospica. NCBI lineage: Eukaryota > Metazoa > Annelida > Polychaeta > Sabellida > Siboglinidae > Paraescarpia > Paraescarpia echinospica. The sequence goes on along the minus strand of CM034540.1, from coordinate 41,675,921 downwards.
TCACTGTGGCCCATCAGATACCCACACTTCGTATGTTGTCATTGTCGCCCATCAGATACCCACATTGTATGTTGTCATTGTGGCCCATCAGATACCCACACATTGTATGTTGTCATTGTGGCCCATCAGATACCCATCACTTTGTATGTTGTCATTGTGGCCCATCAGATACCCACATTTTGTATATTGTTATTGTGGTCCATTGGATACCCACACTTTGTATGTTGTCATTATCACCTATCAGATACCCACACTTTGTATGTTGTTATTGTGGCCCATTGGATACCCACACTTTGTATGTTGTCATTATCACCTATCAGATACCCACATTTTGTATGTTGTTATTGTGGCCCATTGGATACCCACACTTTGTATGCTGTCATTGTCTCCCAACAGATACCCACACTTTGTATGTTGTCATTATGGCCCATCAGATACACACACTTTGTATGTTGTCATTGTCACCCATCAGATACCCACACTTTGTATGTTGTCATTATCGCCCATCAGATACCCACACTTTGTATGGTGTCATTGTGGCCCGTCAGATACCCACACTTTGTATGTTGTCATTGTGGCCCATTGGATACCCACAATTTCTATTTTGTTATTGTGGTCCATTGGATACCCACACTTTGTATGTTGTAATTGTCACCCATTAGATACCCACACTTTGTAAGTTGTTATTGTGGCCCATCAGATACCCACACTTTGTATGTTGTCATTGTGGCCAATTGGATACCCACACTTTTTATTTTGTCATTGTGGCTGTTGTTAAACATTTAAAAAAAATTATTTTACAGTTTACTTGAGACTTGTTTAGGGACAACACCAACATACAACCAATGTTTAATAGCGTGTACCTTTATTCTGAATAAACGGTACAATCCCTGTGGAAATATACATTTCTATTTCAGCTCTTCACTTGAATACCACAAAGTAGACTTTACTAAGACAATATCGGGACAATCGAGACAGTTAACAATGTGTCCCTGTCACTTTTCACCATCCGAGACAGTTGTTCCAATTGTGTACAAGCCTGTTACATCAAATTACTGCCCACCAAACATAATTTACAGAACCAACAGCATATGTCTTGGAAAAAATCAAAATCAGATCTTTTTTAACTGTACCAGCAAGACATTTAATTTATACATTATTCTGCATGCAAAAAATACACCCACAGAAATTAAAAAATTTAAATCATTGTCAGGTTATTTTGATGAATCCCAATGATCATGTTCTATCAACTATCGCTTGATGCTTAGATAATATTAACATTTATTAATATATTCAAAGTTATGACGTAACTTTCAGTTATCATTGTTTGGTCAAAATAATTGTATTTATTTGATACTATCCATAAATGTTCACACTGCTGTATTTTGTACATAGATAGTACACATTATACAAATTTAAATAAAAGAATTAATTTATTAATCTGTAAAAACACCAGTAGATTAAAGCAAATATATCTAAATGTTAAATTATTAATTAATTATGTTGTTGAATTATTATAGAAGTTGTTGTGCATTGTCTTAATTGTAAGGTGTAATTTGATGGTGTGAAAATACTGTATACCTTCAAGCGGATAAAATTCTTACTATTTTACTTACCTGGTAATACACTTAAACAACATTTTGTTGTTATGTATATCTAGATGTTGCTATTGATATTCCACTTTGTCTGTTATTGTAGGGGGGACAAATACAGTCATTCTGCATGTTCTATGGTGAGAGGGAAAACAGTGGGGTATTTTCTAACTTAATACGAGTACTGCAGAAAATAAACAAAAGAGGGGGCAACCAGAGTTGAACTGGTGACCTCTCGATCTGCAGTCGAATGCTCTGCCACTGAGCTATACCCCCAGATGTATAAACCAGGCAAATGTGCCGGCTTTATTCTACCATTTGTCAACATAAGGGGTGTTCTCAAAAGTTGCTTAATTGTGTTTGTGTGTGTGTGTTAAACTTGAATTACTTCTGGTATGTATACTTAAATATACATGTAATATCTGGACAGAATAAAAGTTCTTGTTTTATTTGTCAACAACTGGACAGGTTTTTAATGTTATTGCAGCATATGAAAAACAGTTGTATTGATTTATGACTGAATAAATCACATTATTGCTTATGGAATGTTTCCTGTAATTACATGTGAACGCCACGTAAGTCCAGACCTATTGTTATCTGATCATGCAGTTTTCATTGAGTGCTTTTGAAATGATCCCTGACAGCCAGTGTAATTGATTACTTGTGCACTTAAGACAAGTTAGCACCGTCAGACAGGCTGTAAACTAGTGTAATCCATGGGATATGTACACTAACATACACATAAAGTCATATGTGGTAAAGGCATGAATTATACAGAACACCCTTAAAAACCCTGTTCTACCAAATATGTTAAATGTACATAAAAACAATTATGTTTCTTGAATAAATCAAATTATTATTATTATTTGTCTATAGTTTTATTAGTTTTCTTTCACAAAGGAATACTAAATTTTCGTATACAAGTGTATATATATATGTGAATTGTAAACAACAAAACCAACTATAATTTAATTACATCCCTGTAAATATCAAGTTTTTTATTAATTAAGTTTACAAAACACATGCTCAAGACAAAATATATTAAATGCCAGAAGCAAACTGAATCATCACCAGTCTTTTTGTGGATGTTTTTCACTTTATTTTGTGATACCCACACTTTATATGTTGTCACTGTGGCCCATCAGATACCCACACTTCGTATGTTGTCATTGTCGCCCATCAGATACCCACATTGTATGTTGTCATTGTGGCCCATCAGATACCCACACATTGTATGTTGTCATTGTGGCCCATCAGATACCCATCACTTTGTATGTTGTCATTGTGGCCCATCAGATACCCACATTTTGTATATTGTTATTGTGGTCCATTGGATACCCACACTTTGTATGTTGTCATTATCACCTATCAGATACCCACACTTTGTATGTTGTTATTGTGGCCCATTGGATACCCACACTTTGTATGTTGTCATTATCACCTATCAGATACCCACATTTTGTATGTTGTTATTGTGGCCCATTGGATACCCACACTTTGTATGCTGTCATTGTCTCCCAACAGATACCCACACTTTGTATGTTGTCATTATGGCCCATCAGATACACACACTTTGTATGTTGTCATTGTCACCCATCAGATACCCACACTTTGTATGTTGTCATTATCGCCCATCAGATACCCACACTTTGTATGGTGTCATTGTGGCCCGTCAGATACCCACACTTTGTATGTTGTCATTGTGGCCCATTGGATACCCACAATTTCTATTTTGTTATTGTGGTCCATTGGATACCCACACTTTGTATGTTGTAATTGTCACCCATTAGATACCCACACTTTGTAAGTTGTTATTGTGGCCCATCAGATACCCACACTTTGTATGTTGTCATTGTGGCCAATTGGATACCCACACTTTTTATTTTGTCATTGTGGCTGTTGTTAAACATTTAAAAAAAATTATTTTACAGTTTACTTGAGACTTGTTTAGGGACAACACCAACATACAACCAATGTTTAATAGCGTGTACCTTTATTCTGAATAAACGGTACAATCCCTGTGGAAATATACATTTCTATTTCAGCTCTTCACTTGAATACCACAAAGTAGACTTTACTAAGACAATATCGGGACAATCGAGACAGTTAACAATGTGTCCCTGTCACTTTTCACCATCCGAGACAGTTGTTCCAATTGTGTACAAGCCTGTTACATCAAATTACTGCCCACCAAACATAATTTACAGAACCAACAGCATATGTCTTGGAAAAAATCAAAATCAGATCTTTTTTAACTGTACCAGCAAGACATTTAATTTATACATTATTCTGCATGCAAAAAATACACCCACAGAAATTAAAAAATTTAAATCATTGTCAGGTTATTTTGATGAATCCCAATGATCATGTTCTATCAACTATCGCTTGATGCTTAGATAATATTAACATTTATTAATATATTCAAAGTTATGACGTAACTTTCAGTTATCATTGTTTGGTCAAAATAATTGTATTTATTTGATACTATCCATAAATGTTCACACTGCTGTATTTTGTACATAGATAGTACACATTATACAAATTTAAATAAAAGAATTAATTTATTAAGCTGTAAAAACACCAGTAGATTAAAGCAAATATGTCTAAATGTTAAATTATTAATTAATTATGTTGTTGAATTATTGTAGAAGTTGTTGTGCATTGTCTTAATTGTAAGGTGTGATTTGATGGTGTGAAAATACTGTATACCTTCAAGCATGATAAAATTCTTACTATTTTACTTACTTGGTAATACACTTAAACAACATTTTGTTGTTATGTATATCTAGATGCTGCTATTGATATTCCACTTTGTCTGTTATTGTAGGGGGGACAAATACAGTCATTCTGCATGTTCTATGGTGAGAGGGAAAACAGTGGGGTATTTTCTAACTTAATACGAGTACTGCAGAAAATAAACAAAAGAGGGGGCAACCAGAGTTGAACTGGTGACCTCTCGATCTGCAGTCGAATGCTCTGCCACTGAGCTATACCCCCAGATGTATAAACCAGGCAAATGTGCCGGCTTTATTCTACCATTTGTCAACATAAGGGGTGTTCTCAAAAGTTGCTTAATTGTGTTTGTGTGTGTGTGTTAAACTTGAATTACTTCTGGTATGTATACTTAAATATACATGTAATATCTGGACAGAATAAAAGTTCTTGTTTTATTTGTCAACAACTGGACAGGTTTTTAATGTTATTGCAGCATATGAAAAACAGTTGTATTGATTTATGACTGAATAAATCACATTATTGCTTATGGAATGTTTCCTGTAATTACATGTGAACGCCACGTAAGTCCAGACCTATTGTTATCTGATCATGCAGTTTTCATTGAGTGCTTTTGAAATGATCCCTGACAGCCAGTGTAATTGATTACTTGTGCACTTAAGACAAGTTAGCACCGTCAGACAGGCTGTAAACTAGTGTAATCCATGGGATATGTACACTAACATACACATAAAGTCATATGTGGTAAAGGCATGAATTATACAGAACACCCTTAAAAACCCTGTTCTACCAAATATGTTAAATGTACATAAAAACAATTATGTTTCTTGAATAAATCAAATTATTATTATTATTTGTCTATAGTTTTATTAGTTTTCTTTCACAAAGGAATACTAAATTTTCGTATACAAGTGTATATATATATGTGAATTGTAAACAACAAAACCAACTATAATTTAATTACATCCCTGTAAATATCAAGTTTTTTATTAATTAAATTTACAAAACACATGCTCAAGACAAAATATATTAAATGCCAGAAGCAAACTGAATCATCACGTCTTTTTGTGGATGTTTTTCACTTTATTTTGTGATATCCACACTTTATATGTTGTCACTGTGGCCCATCAGATACCCACACTTCGTATGTTGTCATTGTCGCCCATCAGATACCCACATTGTATGTTGTCATTGTGGCCCATCAGATACCCACACATTGTATGTTGTCATTGTGGCCCATCAGATACCCATCACTTTGTATGTTGTCATTGTGGCCCATCAGATACCCACATTTTGTATATTGTTATTGTGGTCCATTGGATACCCACACTTTGTATGTTGTCATTATCACCTATCAGATACCCACACTTTGTATGTTGTTATTGTGGCCCATTGGATACCCACACTTTGTATGCTGTCATTGTCACCCAACAGATACCCGCACTTTGTATGGTGACATTGTGGCCCATCAGATACCCACACTATGTATGTTGTCATTGTGGCCCATTGGATACCCACACTTTCTATTTTGTTATTGTGGCCCATTGGACACACACACTTTGTATGTTGTAATTGTCACCCATCAGATACCCACACTTTGTATGTTGTTATTGTGGCCCATTGGATACCCACACTTTATATGTTGTCATTATCACCCAACAGATACCCACACTTTGTATGTTGTCATTATGGCCCATCAGATACACACACTTTGTATGTTGTCGTTGTGGCCCATCAGATACCCAGACTTTGTATGTTGTTATTGTGGTCCATCGGATGCCCACACTTTGTATATTGTCATAATCACCTCTTAGATACCCACACTTTGTATGTTGTTAATGTGGTCCATTGGATACCCACACTTTGTATGTTGTCATTGTCACCCATCAGATACCCACGCTTTGTATCTTGTTATTGTGGCCCATTGAATACCCACACTTTGTATGTTGTCATTGTCACCCAAGAGATAACCACACTTTGTATGTTGTCATTATGGCCCATCAATTACCCACCCTTTGTATGTTGTCATTGTGGCCCATCAGATACCCACACTTTGTATGTTTTCATTGTCACCCATTAGATACCCACACTTTGTATGTTGTCGTTGTGGCCCATCAGATATCCACACTTTGTATATTGTCATTGTGGCCCATCAGATACCCACTTTGTATGTTAGCATTGCGCCCCATCAGATATCCACACATAATATGTTGTTATTGTGGTCCATTGGATAACCACACTTTGCATATTGTCATTGTCACCCATTAGCTACCCACACTTTGTATCTTATTATTGTGGCTTATTGGATACCCACACTTTGTATGTTGTCATTGTCACTCATCAAATACCCACACTTTGTATGTTGTCATTGTCACCCATCAGATACCAACACTTTGTATGTTGTCATTGTCACCCATTAGATACCCACACTTTCTATTTTGTCATTGCGACTGTTGTTAAAATTGTTTGTTAATTCTTTCAAAGTTTACTTGAGACTTGTTTATGGACAACACCAACATACAGCCAATGTTTAATAGTGTGTGCCTTTATTCTGAATAAACGGTACAGTCCCAGTGGAAAATATACATTTCTATCGCAGCTCTTCACTTGAACACCACAAAGTAGACTTTACTGAGACAATAACGGGACAATCGAGACAGTTAACAATGTGTCCCTGTCACTTTTCACCATCCGAGACAGTTGTTCCAATTGTGTACAAGCCTGTTACATTAAATTACTGCCGACCGGCCACCAAACATCATTTACAGTACCAACAGCATATGTCTTGGAGAAAATAAAAATAAAATCTTTTTTTAACTATACCAGTAAGACATTTAATTTAGACATTATGCTGCATGCAAAAAATACACCCACAGAAATTGCAAACCTTAATTTTAATGACCTTTTATTGACACTCAGTTTCACACAGAAGTGGAATGTACATAAAAATTGCTGAATTTTTAGTCTCGCTGCAGCAGACGTATGTTATAAAAGAAAACATTCTGGCAGCCAAAATTAACTATATAAAATCTCGTGCGCGAGTTATGATTTTCAGAAATAATAACAACAGTAAAAATGTCGGCCTTAAAGACCCCATGACCATGCCACCTGGCGGCCACTCTCATACTACAAACTAAGGTGCTGCATTAATAAAACGGCCATAAGATATGGTACAAATTATGCACTGATATTGGCCGCTAACGATTCCTCTAGCCTAATAATATATTTTATGTACATCGCAACTACACATAGTATGTCAGATGCCAACAGTTATCTTCTCGTATTTTTTGCTACAAAATCTCGCTCTCCGGAGTTTACATGCCAACATTTCATCGAACAACCAGTAGTGTTACTGCATATTGCACATGCTCTTTGAGCAGTTCACAATTTTGACTAAATTATAATGTTTATAATGCAAGTTAGGCCATGATTCACATACAGCTTTTAAAATATAAAAGTTCTGTTTTAATGAAAACGCTCGGCAAATTCCGAGTAGGCCAGTCGCCTTAACAGCACACCAGTCTGTGCGTGGAATCGCACACATGCCGACGTAACATCTTTAACAAAACCTTGGCAGTTTCTCATTTAAAAATAGATGGAAAAATGAACTATGTACAAACATTACCCAAGCTATAAACAGTAATCATTATTGCATAGTATAAACAAATATTCATTTCAAGAATTGCCATTAATTCGGTACCTCGGTGCTAATTACAAGTATTCCGTAAGACTACCGTAAGGCATTCAACTATAAAATAATAAAATATGTTATAATTAGGTAGTTTCACTCAATGCCATTGCTATGTAAGTGGCTGAACATTCTAAACATATTTTATCTCCATAAGTTATTGTATCGCATTCGCATTATAATTTCAGTCTAGGTGATAATGACCTGCACATGTCTTGTACACAAGCTTTGTTATACCGTATTGGTGCTCATATTGCAAACAATGTTTACCAAACATTAAGAAACTGACCACAGAAGTAACAGGAAGCTATGTATCCAACCTTGCAAACTGCTATGATGGCCTTGAACAAGTGAAAACACAGGCGGCAACAGTGTTCATGATGGCCCTGAATCACTCAAGCGTGTCCATGTTGGCCCTGAATCACTCAAGTGTGTCCATGTTGGCCCTGAATCACTCAATCATGACATGGTGGACCAGAGTCACTCATGCGTGACATAATGGTCCTGAATTACTCAACCAAATCCACGATGGCCCTGAATCACTGTGGTACACCCACCATCCATCATGAATCCTATATCTGTACAAAAATTATAGAAACATACAACAAAAAGTGCCGCTCTGCCCCAACTGGCTGGGACGTTCACTAACCATGCCGTTACTGCTGCTCTCTCATTTGTCTTTCACACGACGAAAGCAAACCGACAAAATGATATGTCACAGCAGCTAGTTTGATTGTCACAATTTGACCTTGTATGGTGGTAATGCCTGTCGATTCAGTAGTGCATCTGATATGATAATTCTAGTCAACCTGCCACGCCCTGCGAACCGATGTTCACTGGCAGTGAAGCAGCTCCTCCTGGAGGTATCTACGCACATAGGTGGCATTGCATGAACCATGGCAACAGGCCACCAAACTCCACGTGTGCTCTGAATGAACTGATGATGTGCTTCAAATGTCTTTCTTCTTTTTGTGCCAATTATCAGAACAATTTATGTACATTTTCAGTCATCCCACGTGTTGACCATTGCAAATTTGTTTATTTTACTTTTTGCAAAATATTTGTTTCCTTGAGACATATTCCGATATATATTGAACAATTTCACATTTATTGCACATAATTACTGCATATTTAGAGTAGCTCAAACATGTTTGGGTCCCCAAAAATATTTTGCAGGCGACCATTTATTCAGACAGGAAACAACAATCCTATCTCAACTGCAGAAAGAGTTCCTCTTCCAGACAGGAGACAATAATCCTATCTCCACTGCAGTAAGACTTCCTCTCCCAGGTCATGAACCGTGACGCCATTGTGCTATAAATAGACGACCTCCTGATGTCGCTGCTTGGGGTTCTTGCTGGATGTCGCCCACTGCAGGGAGTGGGGTGCGGTTGGGGGGCTGGAGATGCCGTCTGACCAGTGGTCAGAGTGGGGCGACTCGCTTGACCACTGGTCAGGAGAGTCCGGCGAAGGTGTCAGATAGTGGTCAGGCATGATGGTTTGGCCATGGCCGCTCGCTTGCGGGGGCGTGCTGGCATCAGAGCCCAACTGGCTGTGCTGAGACGGCGGTGTTGGGTATCGGTGGTGTTGTGGCGCCATCGTGTGGTGTATCATCGCTGTGTGGTGCTGCTGCACCGTCGGCTCATAGGTGTCGCCACCGGTGTACTGACATGTGTCAAGCAGGTATCGCGGGTCCGGGCTGTGGTGGGTGCGATTCTGCTGTGCGTGCTGCTGGATCGCCTGCATGTGTGTGGGTGAGAGGGTGTGACCTCGCGACGGCGACTGACCCTCGGGGCACGTGTGTACCTGCGCATGGACGAGCCCGGGACTCGGGGCGTGGGGACTGTAGGTGTGCACCGCCAAAGGGCTGTTATGCAGCTGTACAACGCTGTGGGGACTGTAGTTCTGCACAAGGGGGCTGTTCTGTAGTGACGCCGCGCTCAACGGGCTCTCGCCCATCGGCTGCGACGTGTACGCCTGCTGCATGCACGACGCCTCCGACCAGCTGACGGCTGGTGCCTTGTCCATGTAGCCATGCACAGTCTGTGCATGATGCGGAGCAGCGACCACCATGCCGGGGTTATACCCCTGCTGTGCACCCCCTATCGCCCCACTCATGCAAGTCACAGCATCCATCGGCACCTCACTACATGCCGATTCATATGACGGTGGCATCTCGAACACAGCGTTCGGCGACTCGAGCGAATCCGGCGACGTGCCAGTACTGGTGCTGCCATCTCGTGGCACCTTCTTCTTGCGCGTTCGCTTCACGGCCGCCTCCGGTGGCATCTTCACAGTCTTCCCCTCGAGCGGTGGTGCGCCGCTCTTCGAGTTCACGTGTCGCGAGCGCCGCCGATTCTTCTGCTTGCCTGCCATCGAATGGCGCATGAAGGCCGGCACCGTGGCACCACCGGCGTAGCTGTTCGCCATCACCATACCAGGGCTGGTGGCGCAGTGCTCGTCCAGGAGCTTCACGATATCAAAGTGCATGCGTTCCTGACCGATGTCGCGTGGAAGGCGGTCCATGTCGTCAGCGATGTCGCGGTTCGCGCCGTAATCGAGCAGGACCTGCGCCGCTCGGCAGCTGCCTTCACGCGCCGCCAGGAATAGCGGCGTCTCGTCCTTGGCATCCTGTACGTCCACGTTGGCCCCCGACTGGAGCAGGACCACCATAGCCTCGATGTTCTCCACAGCAGCCGCCCAGTGCAGGGCTGTTTTGCCTGAAACACACACACATGATGAGACGTCGCAGACACTTCCGTTACTACTGGTGCAAATGTCCAACATTTCTAGACCTGCTGCATGCTGATTTTTTGGAATTTGGAAAACAGCAGATAAATCACTTCAAAACTTATGTCAATATGTCTTCCTTAGTCAGCACCCTTGGCTTAGACATTGTAAAAGAGATGACCACGGTAAATGGTGATATCCCGTTTTAAAACAGATTTGCCTAATCTGAAAATATATTGATAAATTAGTTTGCATTCATCACACAAGTATGAAATCAACTGACCAACTTACAGCAGTCGAAGAGAGTCCTGGAAAGATTCGCAAATAAACTTTGCAGACTTTGAATCACGTAGCCAAAATTTGGTAACTTGGCAGATTAGAGTAGGTTTAACCATTTAAATGTTATCCGGATTTACACACATCATCAAGTCAGAAGTACACATTCTACAAAAAATGTGGCAGATATTATCATGTGATGTGGAGCGCAGCCGTAAGAGCACTGGAATCTCGACTGAGAGAACGCAGCTTCGAATCCCGTGCGGCGGTGTCGAACCTTGGGCTAGTTCGTTTACTCTATACTGCTTCAGTTCACTCGGCTGTATGAATGAGTACCTGGCTATAGACAGTGGTGGATATTTGTGTACGAATAGTCTTCGCACATTAATTGCAGCATGGCTGAATGCTTCCCAGAGAAATCGAGATGGTGTTCGATTGAACAGGTCTGCCAGGGAGTAAAGTGTAAAGCGCTTTGAGCAGTCCTGAAGGCTGGATACTGCGCTATATTAGAACTTACCTTTACTTTTACTTTCATGTGACCTTAAGCTAGGATATGTGCAGATGGTAATATTAATAACAATCAGAATTCTTTCCTGCATCATCTTTAGCTTCAGTGGCTAATCACAATACTCCCAAATTTAAAATAAATTAAAAAACAACTTATTTAAAAAGCTAAAATAAAAAGATTATGTTGTCATGTGACCTACCATAGGTGTCAGCAGCGTTGACATCGGCGTCTGCAGTGATTAGTTCCTGCATCATCCCCTCGATGGCAAGGCGAGCCACCAGGGTGAGTGCAGTCGCCCCATCGTTCTGGTGCGCATTCACGTTCGTCATACGATTGTGGAGTAGGATCTGTACAGAAACAGACACAGTCAGCAGGGCAGGGCATTACAACTGTAGTTTTAATGACATTGTCGTAATTTATTACATCACTGTAATGAAGAAAAAAAAAACTAATAACCAAAAATATGTTATGGTCATTTGAGCCTAGTAGTTATTCTATTGGACCACATATCTAATAATCAATTAACTTGATAATGTCAATAATAATTTATAATGTTTGTTTGCAAATTCACCATTTCAGTACTACAGCTCTCACCAGCTCTGACCACTGAATACTGCATTCCCAGTGAATATGCAAAACAATGGACTACCTCACTTCAAGTCAAGATTTGAGCAAACAAAAAATGCATTTTATGAATAGGAATGTTACATATTTTCGGAAAGTATGATAATCAGTGAATAAAATGGGCCATATCATTTTACATTCTATCGTTGTGATGGCCTCCAAGATTTCAACGTTTTTGCAGTTGCTGAACACAGTTGTATAATAAGATCACCGACATTGCTATTGTGTTGATCGTTAACATCCGATAAAGATTCTTCGCTAAAACTATCAAATAATCTGTCCAAAACATATGGTGGTAAATCGCTAGTTGAAGTAATGCAGTCCGCCATTGTCGCCACTGCAGATTTTGATAATCCATCATTAAAAACCACGAAAATCTCCATAAACTATTATTGAGCGATAATAAACGATGACCACTGCTGAATAGCAACTGTACACAACTAGTGGCTCCATAATTATGAGTAAAAACGATTTGAATAGCAGACATCGCCAATGCCGAATAACCGGCCTGTCGTACTTATGCGTCAGACAGTACGGCCAGAAATCCGTGTGAAATTTGCATCATTTACAACAATGATTCTGCAATTTTGACATACTATACTAATTGTAATATTTTGTATAATAGAATTGACTTGTTAATCAGTCATTTATACTAATTGCAATAAATATTATGTATAATAGGATTGAGTGACCTTTTAATTGTAGTCATCTATTCTATATTTAAGTGTAAATAGCCTATCTGATGACACACTTGCATTAGGTGACATTAGCCTTAGCAAATATAAACCACTGCGACTTTTAAATATGTTTATTTACCCTTAATAACTGACCTGAAAGACACCCTGGGCATCGCTGGCAACGGCGGCATGTAGGGGGGTACGCCCTGTGTTGTCCTGGGCGTTAGGGTCAGCGCCCGCATCCAGGAGGCGCTTTGCTGCATCAGCACGAGAAAACCTTGCCGCAAGGTGGAGTGCAGTCTCACCTTGAGAAAAAACGTTACAATCTTATCACTTGGATATAACATGAACTGAAGGCTAACATGTATAATTATAATATTGGTTTGATATTGAGCCACGTCCCCTGATGTTCACAATGCTTTGTATTATTGTTTGAAATAGTACATTGTAGAAATAACTATAATAATAGGGAGCGCAGCTAGTGTAGTGGTTAGCACATCCACCTGGCATGCCAGTGCTCTGAGTTAGAAACTCGGACAGGCATGATATTAGGTTAAAAACCTCTCTCTCAACATTGGAGACTGTGTGTCTCTTGTGACTCGGAGATCACGTTAATGTCAGTCCCGTCTCAATTTGGAAAGTAAAAGAACCACTGAGGACGACAAGCACCCTGGCAGTGACCAACCTCAGTGCCAACATATAAAGGTCGGTTTGGCGGTAATGAGACCTCATAAGACCATTACACTGTAACCACAATAATACAGACTGGTCAGATAGTAGAACGATACCGAGCACTGGAAACAACTAGAACACCAGTCCTGACTTAGATAAAAAATATATAATTTTAAATAATTTAGATGTTACACTAAAATTGTTAGTAAAACGGTATTATGTAGATGCAGATATCTTAACACTGTGATATTTTAGATATTTCACAGAAAGTATTATTTTTCAAAATTAACTTTGAAATAAAAATATTTCTTTTCTAACCAAAAATGGGCTTCATTATCCAGTATGCAATTTGTTTAAAATGAAAAATGTGTCATTTGACATGGAAAATGTGCCAATCGAAATGGAATTTGTTTTTTTCTTAAATGGAAAATACATCCTTTGAAACAGAATTTGCCTTTTTCTGAAACGGAAAATCAGTGTCCCTACTAACAAGCCACATACAATAACTTTGTCTGGTATTCTCAAGGTCTACTATAAACAAAGCACTGACAATCTTTGACGTCTCACCCCCATGAGAGAAGCTTCAACCAACCTGTCCTGTCTGTCTGTGCATTAATCGCTGCTCCCTGACTGAGTAAGCCAGTGATGATGGCGGCCGAGCCACCTCCCATATCGTCACCTTCGTCGGTCGATCTCGACGCACTGAAGCCACCACCGCAGAACGATGCAATCATCAGAGGGGTGAGTCCATCTGTCAACAGAGGGCAGCACTTAGTTTACAGAGTACGGATACATATAAAATCAAACCTCGCTTTATGGTCACCTCGGTAATACAGCCACCCCGCAATTAAAGTCACCATAAGACAGTCCCAAATTATTTCCATAACAGTAAAGTTTAGGAAATTAGCCTCGCTAGTAAGGTCACCTCGTTATTCAGGTCACTTTTGCCCAGTCCCAAAGGTGACCTTAATAGGGAGGTTCATTACATTTCTGTTTATTCTGACCTACAGAGCACTGTAGGCACTACTTCTGAAATAACACAAGGCTGTTTGAACACAGAATTCATGGCCCAGTCATACTATCAAGAAACATGCATTGTTTGGTATTTTTAACCAATTGACACAGATCTTAGTGAATGTTGCAGCTAGATCATAAATACATACATATACCCGGTATACACAAAATTCAAACAAGTTGGAATGTAATCCAGTAATAAATTCTAACAACTACAACAAAAACAATAGAAGCCTACAGGAGAAATGCCTTGAGGAAGTCTAGATGAGACATGATCAATGGGTTCAGAAACTGATATCAGTCAAAATTATTAGCATGACCTTTACATAGATACAATAATAATAAGGTAACTTCTTGTGCCTAAATCCTTGGAAACCACACCCAGAGGCACATTGTCGCGCTTACATTTATTCGGGCGTTAAATTTTATCTGGGTGATGTTTATGTGCATATGTAAGGCATAATATTTGGATCACGTAGTGATAAATAATATCCAGTAATTAAATATGTTTCGTTTGTTGTCGTAATACGAGTGTCATAGTTAGAGTACATAATTATAATTTGCTGTTTCAGATTTGTGACCAAGTATAAGAGTAAGTCACGTGTTTTAAGACAGAAATTATTTGTCTGTGGGAAGCATTTTATAATTTATATATATATATGTAGACATATATACAAACATATATATATAAACATACATAATGCTCGGATAAATGAAAAGTGTAGCTGGTGCTAAATAGTAGCTGGTGCTAAATACATTCCCCTAGATACGCGCACGCGCAGAAACGTCACCCAGATATTATTTAACGCTCAGATAAATGTAAGCGTGACAACGTGCATCAAAACAGAATGGTCAGTAAATCCCAAAATCAATATGCAGTATTAAAGTTATTAACACAACTAATGCAGCAAATATGACAGATCAACCTTTCTCGCATACTGTTCTAGCTTAAACAAGTTTGATTTCTATCGTAAAGAAAACATTTGGGGGCCAGACTAAAAAATATGATGGAACTTCACATTCACATCGACCATCTTAGTAAGTTTCTCGGATATGTTTGCTAGGCAAACAGTGACATACAGTTCCCACAATTCCACGGGGCACCCACCTGGTCCCCGGACGTCGACGTCCCGACTGGTCATGTGATCATCCCCTTGGGGAGGGGTGAGAGCGAGCAGGGACGGGTTGGGGATCTTGCCGGGGGTGAGGTACTTGGCGCTTGTATGTTTTCCCGCGGCCTCCATGTGTATGGGGGTCCAGTGACGGGGGTCCGGCGCTGTCTGTCCGGCAGTCTGTATCCCTGTCTGTCTGTCTGTCGGGCTGTCCGACAGCTCATCATCATTCGACTGCAACAGAGACCGATTCATGAACACTGTATGTGTGCGTATGTCAGTATGTGCGAGCATGTGTGGATGGGTATGAGTGTGTGTCTGTGTGTGTGCATGCGTGCGTGCATGTCAACCTCTGTGTCTGTGAGTATCTTACTTTCCGTCTCTTCCTCCTTGGTTTGTCTGGCGATTCGTCATCACTAGATGGCGCCACTGTCCTCTCGCTGCTGTCATCGGTGGCGGTGTCAGACTGTGTCGATTGCTGATCCTTGTTGACGCTATGAACCATCAAGAGGTCACACGATTAGCATGTGACTGTCACAGCCAGGTCAGGTGATTAATATCATTATCACATGACGTAACATAACAGGAAATATTATGTATCATGGCTGTGATTTTAATTAAGAGTTGATGGGTGTCACAAAACATAAAAATAAACCCACTTTGGTAACATTTATAATTATCACTTATACGACAAACACATAAAAGATCAGTATATTCTGAATCGTTTCATGATGAAAATTCATTTTCAAAAAAATTCGGTGCAGCTCAACGAGCGTCAGCGTGAAGCAAATCATTATGGAATGGCGGGTCAGATATAATCGCGTTAAAGGTTTACTGAAATGTTCCCCTCACTACGGCATCTTACCCGAGCATCTCCTGGGCATCCTTGCGGTGGTGGGACTGTGAGAGACTCGCAAAGAATCCCTCTGGGAACCACGTGGTGGCGTGCGCACGTTTGCGTGACTTGACCGCGCGAAGCACGCCAAACAGCAGGAGAATGATGATAAAGACCGCGGAGGCACTGACAAGAATGAGAGCAAGGGATGATCCCGTCGGAGGCTGGGGATCATTCTCAGCTGAAATAAGCACTTCACGTTGTATCATGGCAATATTGCTAGGAAATTTAAGGATGGTCGTCCGTTCGTTTCTATTGTAAAATCATGTTACAGAGTGTAAATGATTGGTATACTAACGTATTTACCGCCCAAATATGTCTTAACAACAGAAACAACTTTTGAATTTAACAGTTCAGTGTTTACAAAAATCATCGAGATGTCTCTCAAATCTTCGAGTAGGGGTCATGATGACACATTATTTCATTATATTATTTTAAAATTAAAATAAATTGTGACAATGTAAAATGGTGGCCATAATATCCACAAAGATCTACACATTTTATGCGGTTAGCACCACCTGGTGATCTCAATGAGCGCCACCTGGTGGGTAATACAATAACGTACACCAACGTAAACTACTGGTGACCACTGTGTGTGGTGGTCAGCGACCGGTCATAGCAAATCCACCTGACGAGTTAGCAAGCAAGAATGAGAAGACGAACTTACTCGACACCTCCTGAACTTTGACCCCGGGGTTGAAGCCCTGGCGTAGGGCATATGCGATGAGTTCACCCGCCTTCTCTGTGTCCTTGAAGCAGTGGTCACTGCAGTCACCCTGCCCTACCTTCAGATACACCTTGGTGCTGTCAAACATACATCACAGCAGTTTTAACTTCGAGCACTCTCTGAAAAAGTCTGGGCCCACTTTAACATATTTTCTTAGCCATTTGGCCAAGTAATTGTGTTTTTGTAGCCAGTTTATTTTTTATTTATTTTTTATTTACGCTTTAATTCTATTTATTTTATAAAGTGACACATCCACAGATTATTTACGTTACAATAATTATTTTATAAAGTGACACATACAAAAAAGTTTGCGGTGTTGTACGTAAAACTATTACATCAAAACTACAAATAAACATTTAAATATAAGAATACATAACTTATAATAACAAAGCTATATAAACATCAGTAAATTAAAGAAAATACCTTTATAACATGCATCAAATCTAGTTAAAACTATTCAAAGTGTTTTCCATTAAAAATAACATTAATTAAACATAAAAATCACCTTGCGTTATCATCAAAATACAACAAACCATTCTCCATTACCTTCCACTAGGACTTATAACACGGGTCATTATTTCCCTTTGACACTCACCCTCTAATTTCACGCTTCTCCCTCGACACCGCCAGCGACCATGACAGTGACCTGCGTGACCTTGAACTATCCGGCCACGGATAGATCATCTCTTTTCCATCATCATCCCTCAATATCCAAACCTTGGTGCGTAGCAACCGGATCAATTCCCGAAGGAGCGTCGCTCGAACATTGGGAAAGTCCTCTGGGGGAATGAGTAAGATGAGGATAAGCACCCCATCGGCAGCGACGTCATCGCTGTCGCTATCACCCCCGACACAATCCCCGCCATCCCAGTCGCATTCCACAGTGTTACACCCTTTGTCGCAGTCCCCGTCGGCAAAGTGTTTACTACAGTACTTCTCGTAGTTGCGGTTGCACTGTTTGGGGGGAGGGAAGCAGTCAAACCCGTCGTAGAGGCAGTCCTCGGTGTTACACGCCTTGTCGCACCGACTGTTGTTAAAGAGTTCGTAGCAGCGAACCCCCTGGCGGATCACGGAACAGTTCTGGTACGGACGCATCTGGTAGGTGCATTCGAGGGAGTCGAAACTACATGCGTATGTGTTGCACTCCATCTGAAGTATTACCGCAGGGTTAACAGATAATGGAACAGTGTATTGGGCAGTTCAAAGTGGCATGCAAAACCCGTTTTTCAAAATTATTTTATTGTATGTTCACCATCTTAATTAATTATAGTTATCGTAATTAATTTATTATTCTAATTATGTTGTCACTATTGTTATTATTATTCTCAATAGTTTGTACACATGTATTTAATTTTTTTTACAGATAATATAGTTTTGCTTAGTAGTAATAATTTCATATTTTGCATTTGTATTTTTAAATGTGTGGTTTTAACTTAATTAATTAATCTGTAATGCATAGACTCGACACCACAAGTTTGCATTACAGTTCGCAAAACATTTCCACAAACACTCATAACTAAAAAATAAATAAAAGCAGAATACAAACTGGTCCCCTGACCATCAGGAGGCTAGATACACTAGGTTAGAAGTGCTAAACTCACGTCACATTTGCCGTTGTTGGCTTTTTCTGCACAATTGTTCTTCTGACACGGGTCCTGGCTGGGGGCGAGGCTTGTAGGCCCCGGGGCAGCAGAGGTAGAGGGGGTGTCAACACCTGGATCAACAGCCACAGTCATGTATGTACAAACACGTATGGATGCACATCTGTACACATTTGCAAATTTACACTCTCACAGCAAGTTCTCAAGTCAACAATGTAGCTATTACTTGGGTTATAACCACATTAATTGAGATTATTCAGATCATCTCTGGATTATCTCGATTATATCTGGCATAACCATCATATTATCTAGAGTTAATATAATGCGGATTATACAGAATTTTAAATGTGAATCTCAACCAAAAAACGTGGCAATTCTGTGTTAATATCAGCGAATAAGCTGCAGATGTCACATTTCAAATAAAAAATGTGAATCTCAACCAAGAAATGTGGCAATTCTGTGTTAAAATCAGCAAATAAGCTGCAGGTGTTGCATTTCAAATTTAAAATGTGAATCTCAACCAAGAAACATGCAATTGTATGTTAAAACCAGCAAATAAGCTGCAGATGTCGCATTTAAACAATTTTTAATGTGAATCTCAACCAAGAAACGTGGCATAACCATCATATTATCTACAGAGTTAATATAATGTGGATTATACAGAATTTAAAATGTGAATCTCAACTAAAAAAAACGTGGCAATTCTATGTTAATATCAGTGAATAAGCTGCAGATGTCACATTTCAAATTTAAAATGTGAATCTCAACCAAGAAATGTTGCAATTTTGTGTTAAAATCAGCGAATAAGCTGCAGAAGGTCTTGCTCATGATTCGACATTATGAGTTGAGAGGGGTACGTACTGTCAATGGAGTGAAAAGGAACACTGGGCTTGAAGGAGGCAGGGGGCTGAAGAGAGTACAGGATGTACTCAGCTGCCTTGTCCGTCGACTTGAAGCACTCGGTCTCGCAGTTCGTGTTGTTCATCTGGAGAAACACTTTCGTCCTGTCCGAGACAAACACAACAATATTAGTTAATACTAGGGTGAGTAATAGTATTGTGCACGTTGTGCCCTTTCTATACAACAGTTACCCTATTTGGTTACTTGTCGCATTTTTCAAATACATCCAGGAATCTCAGATATAGGTGCTATTGAAGTTTTTATTACTAGTATTATTTTACACTTCCTGCATTTTTTTAACATTACGTAAAGTAGTAATGACAACACCGTTTGAGTTTTTTAACATTACGTAAAGTAGTAATGACAACACCGTTTGGGTTTTTTAACATTACGTAAAGTAGTAATGACAACACAGTTTGGGTTTTTTAACATTACGTAAAGTAGTAATGACAACACCGTTTGGGTTTTTTAACATTACGTAAAGTAGTAATGACAACACCGTTTGGGTTTTTTAACATTACGTAAAGTAGTAATGACAACACCGTTTGGGTTTTTTAACATTACGTAAAGTAGTAATGACAACACCGTTTGAGTTTTTTAACATTACGTAAAGTAGTAATGACAACACCGTTTGGGTTTTTTAACATTACGTAAAGTAGTAATGACAACACCGTTTGGGTTTTTTAACATTACGTAAAGTAGTAATGACAACACCGTTTGGGTTTTTTAACATTACGTAAAGTAGTAATGACAACACCGTTTGGGTTTTTTAACATTACGTAAAGTAGTAATGACAACACCGTTTGGGTTTTTTAACATTACGTAAAGTAGTAATGACAACACCGTTTGGGTTTTTTAACATTACGTAAAGTAGTAATGACAACACCGTTTGGGTTTTTTAACATTACGTAAAGTAGTAATGACAACACCGTTTGGGTTTTTTAACATTACGTAAAGTAGTAATGACAACACCGTTTGGGTTTTTTAACATTACGTAAAGTAGTAATGACAACACCGTTTGAGTTTTTTAACATTACGTAAAGTAGTAATGACAACACCGTTTGGGTTTTTTAACATTACGTAAAGTAGTAATGACAACACCGTTTGGGTTTTTTAACATTACGTAAAGTAGTAATGACAACACCGTTTGGGTTTTTTAACATTAGGTAAAGTAGTAATGACAACACCGTTTGGGTTTTGTTTCTGTTGAAAATAAACATTTATTCCTTCAATTAGTGTCAGTGTGAAATGTTGCTTTATTGTCATCTGCAACAAAGTAGTTTAACTGTGATTCTGTGATGTTTTCATTATGATGTCAATTTTTCAAATAGGTTCACATTCGAAACACTTCACCAACAACTGCACATTTCTTGGCTATACCAAGTCACCTCATCTGACACAATAACTACAGGCACCAGGACTTTAGCAAGAGGGTATTGTTAATAAACCATCTATTACTGCTACTACTAAGTACACACACTTACTAGACATTTGTGTTTACTCAGAATACCCAAGAAGCAATACAATGCAATGAGAAAGTGAATACGTCCAGCAGATAGGTCTATGTAACCTGTTGAGCTCAGAAAAAAAAAACATTACTCCCCCCGTACACCTTACCTATTTCCTCTCTCCCACACTCAAGATCTAACATTCGCTCACCACTACCATTTGTGAACCTACCACTTTTGACCTCACAGTTTCTGACCCCAAAGTCACCATGTCGACATCACTCACCCTTTCAGTTCGGTCGCGTCACGTCGTGAGCGTCGGTGTATCAACCGTGACATCACAGCCAGCTGAAGTGCCCTCTTGCGGCGGACGTTGTTGTGATCATCAGGCCACGAGTAGACCATGTCGTCGCCACGTTCATCCTTCATCACCCACACCGCCGTGTGGAGCAGCTCCGTCAGCTCCCGGAGCAACTGACCTCTGACCTCCGGGAACTTCTCCGGGGGGATGAGTAAGATGAGAACGAGTGCGCCATTGGAGAGTTGTGATGTCTCGGTGACACAGTCGCCACCGTCCCATTGGCAGTCAGGGGTACTACACGCAACGTCGCAGTGGCCGTTTGCGAAGTGCTTGCGACAGTACGCGTCGTAGAACGGGTTGCACTCGGTCGCCGCGGTGACGCAGTCGAAGCCGTCGTACAGGCACTCCTCACTGTTGCATGCTGGGTTGCAGGTTCCGTCCTTGAAGAGTGCGTGGCAGCGGTGGCCATGTTTGATCGCGGTGCAGTTGGCGAATGGTCGGACCTGGTTGGTGCACTCGTAGCCGTCAAAGCTGCACGCGTAAGTGTTGCACTCCGACTGTGGGGGGGAACATGCTCGGTAAACTCTCAACACAAGTAGAGAAACATAAACCTCACATTGATTTCTTTATCGCATACACTGTGCAGTTGATCCTCACTTTACAGTTATTTTATTACAATACTGGCACCTCACAATTATCAGGCAGACTAATTATTTCCGTAACAACAAAGTATAGGAAATTAATCCCAGTAATTCGGTCACTTCTCTAAGTTGATCACTTAGGCCGAGTCTTGAGGATGACCTTAATAGTGAGGTTCATTTAGGCCCAGTCTTGAGAGTGACCTTAATAGTGAGGTTCACTTAGGCTCAGTCTTGAGAGTGACCTTAATAGTGAGGTTCACTTAGACCCAGTCTTGAGGATGACCTTAATAGTGAGGTTCACTCAGGCCCAGTCGTGAGAGTGACCTTAATAGTGAGGTTCACTTAGGCCAGTCTTGAGAGTGACCTTAATAGTGAGGTTCACTTAGGCCCAGTCTTGAGTGACCTTAATAGTGAGGTTCACTTAGGCCCAGTCTTGAGAGTGACCTTAATAGTGAGGTTCTGCATATTTATGGTATGAATGTGTATTTTAGATATCCAATTAACATGTCAACAGTGCATTTGCACAACTTTAAGCCACTTACAAAGATTCAATTCTTAATATTCTATATACATCAGATTGTATGTATATATTTAATTATTTATTCTATTATTTTGGAAACTTATTTAAATGTTAACTTGTGTATATCTTAACTTATTTGTAATTTTTACTCATTCATTTATTTTTAGTGCTAATTTATAGTTGACATATTTGAAATAATACAACTACTGTTACATAAACAACACATTCTACGAGACGGTTCCACTCACATCGCAATGTCCATTCTTTGCCTTCTGTGGACACTGATTCTGCATGCATTGCTCGGTCGTCGACGGGTGTGCAATGCCTCCTGGGAAGGATTCGTCACGTGTCTCGCAGTGTTCACCATTCCATCGGGGCTTGCAGCGACATTTGCCTGGCAGATTTATAATAATAATAATTACAAAATATGAAATTGATATAGCGCCATAATCACATAGTGCTCTATGGCGCTTTACAATGCAATAATAATTCCACTAAACATGTAGCTCATAAAATAACACATCAAACAAAACCATTCTCCTCACATGATAACTAGTACATTAGAATAATTTGTTAACTTTTGTATGCCACCTTAAACCTGTTTTGTGCTATTACACCGATAGTTAAAGAAACTGCTAATGTAAACATGTTTCCAATAAGGGCACAACTGCTGCAGTACACATGTTGAAACAATAGGCATCTGTGAAAACTTAGTCTTCTAATTTAACAATCAATATGTACGATCACTGTCTTGATAAAGGTTTGTTGTAGATTAATTTTATTAATGTGGTGAAGTATTCACACCTTGATTCTCTAAAAATACAGATCATTCCAAACAACATCTATAACATTGATACTTTCAAAATATATTTCTATCGCTAGTATATGTACACACACACGTCAAAGTGGGGCTGCTGTTTTATAACAGATCACACAAATCCTGTAAAACGTCATGTACTATGATGCAAAACTAATTTATTATCAAAGTAAGATAATTTAAATTTACATGAAATTAACACCAGATGTATTAGAGATTTGGACCCATAACATAAACTCAAGCATAGTTAAAAATAATCATAGATGTGTTAGTGAATCTTTAAAACATTACAGTTGACAACTCACCGATTGTTCTATCACATGTGCCACCATGGTGACATGGACTGTCTTTGCAGAAGGTCTCTACGACCTCGCACCGTGACCCTGAATAACCCTGAAACATCAAATCACAATTACAAGCAGCCAGTCACAGAAGAACATTAGGAATCCTTACATAAACTTGGGATAAAAGACATTGTGACTGTTGGGAAATCAGAAACGAGTAACCCGTCCCACAGTAATTTTACACACCAACGCATAATGAAAAAACAAGGTAAAAACTTAACCAATTTGATGTTTCGACACCAGTAAATAAATCAAGAAAGAGTAACAGTCCTTGTAAGCTGTCTAGTTACTTGTTTTATTAATATCCAATTATGTGATATTGTAAATAAATAAATATTACCACAGGAGTAACCAAAAAACTTCTTCTATTTCCAATCTTCGCCCTTAAAATCCAGAAAAATAACCGTAACAACAATGCAACCCACCTCCGAACACACACAGATGGCGCCACTGTCTCCATTGCTGCAGATGCCTCCATTGAGACATGGAGACACCTGACAGAAGTCGATGGAAGTCTCACACCATCGACCAGTCCATCCAGCTTTACAGTCACAGCGGAAGTTGTTGACCAGCTGGACACAGTCCTGAGTTCCCACAGCACTGCAGTTGGCCGACAGACACTCATTGACGTCGCCCTCACACCTCCGCCCCACATACCCTGGAGGGCACTCACACTCATATCGCCCCACTTTATCGACACACGTCCCCCCGTGGTGACATGCCCCCACGAAGCAGTCATTGTCGTTGATCTCGCATGTGAGACCACGCGTTCCCGAGGGGCATGAACAGCGGAAGGAGTTGATGAGGTCATGACACGTGCCCCCGTTCTCGCAAGGTCGCTGGCGACACTCATCAACGTCGTACTCGCAGTCGGCACCCTGGAAGCCGTCGGCGCAGTTGCATGTGTACCGACCAATCAGGTTGTTGCAGGTGGCGGCGTTCTTGCACGGCGCCGAGGCACATTCGTCGATGTCGACGTCGCAGTAGCTGCCAGTGTAGCCGGGCTTGCAGTCGCACATGTGCGAACTGCCAAAGTTTCTGCACGTGCCTTCGTGCGCACACAGGGCGGACTGTGACACCCCTGGATAAATAAAGACAGCAGTGACACCCCTGGAAAATTGTGATACACTACGATTACCAAAGACAACAGTGATAACTGAAAATTACAGTGGCAACTCTGGATAAACAAAGTCAAACTTTACAAAATGCAGAACTGGTATTTAAAATTACATCCCAAATTTCTCCAACTTAATTTAAATAATAGTAATAATCAGCCGAGCTCAATTAAAAACATTACAAACAACTTGTTACAAACTTACCTTTCTGGCTGGCTGCCACCTTGCATGATACCTTCCGTACATCACAGAGGGCGCCACTCCAGCCGCTTCGACAAATACACGAGAACTCGTTCATCATCTGTGTACAGGTGGCGCCATTGCGGCAAGGATTCTGATCACACCAGTTGATGAAGGTCTGAAATGGAAGAAATGACTGAGGTTATGGAAGTGTGTAAATGTAATCTATGAGCCACATCATAAAGACAAGTAACTGATGGTGAACATTATCATTGGCAAGAGAAAACCAAAATTAGTTGATAACATACTTTTATTGTCATATTTTATCATATTTTAGGACTGGGAGGGTAGAAAATAAAGATAAATAGAAGGAATTGTTGATGGACGATGGAGAGAGCCGCGTGGCATGAGTGAAGGAAAATGAAAACAAAACTGAGGATCAAAGAAAATGAAATGGAGGATCAGGGGAAACAAAATTGAGGATCAGGGGAAACAAAATTGAGGATCATGGGAGACACAAGTAACACAACGTGTATGACGACATACCTCACAAGTAGGTTTAGCAAAGCCGGCCGGACAGTGACAAGCGAAGGAGACATTATCCATGTTGGTGCATGCCGCTCCGTTGAGACATGGAGACGAGTCACATGGGTTGATCCGGTGCTGACAATTGGCCCCCGTGTAGCCTGGCGCACACTCACAGTCATACGAATTGATTCGGTCAATGCATGTTCCTCCGTACAAACACGAACTGCAACAACAAATAATAAAATGTATTTCTATAGTATTGGTTTACTTTTTACATGTGTAGTGTAATACTTAATGCAAAAGCAATGTAACTATGACATTTTTTAATGCACAAAAGGTCAGAAATAAAATCTACAATAAAGATTTCAGCCATTGTGACTACCAGTCATTTGGATTTTGGATTCTTAAGATATTCTAAAATTATTATTATCATCTTTAGAATTATCATCTATTATCATGCACAAATATTAATTTACCATAATGACTATGCATTCAGAAACCTAAAATTCGAAATAAAATAATTACATTCTCTGCTGTCTGAAAATAAAACATACACGAAATTTGTGTTACATTTTTTAGGGTTAGAGTTATTCACATAAGTGAGTCTTAAAAACAACCGGATTTATCTAATTTTGCCTTCACGTATAAGAAGTAGAATCAGACCTGGAGGTGCAGTCGTTGTCGTTAGTCTGACAGTGAACCCCGCTGAAGCCTGACAGACACTCGCACGTGTACGAATTGACATAGTCATGACACGTCGCCGAGTTCTGACACGGAGATGACGCGCACTCGTCAATGTCAATGCGACAGTGTCGGCCGCCAAATCCCGGTACACAGTTACAGGTGTAAGTGCCAACACCGTCAACACACGTACCCCCATTCTGACACGGGTCTGGAAGGAAACGTCACTCTATAGATGCATGTAAGTTCAATGAAAAATGTAAATCATGTGATGACAACAGCTTAAAGGATATGGATACTTTTCCCAACAGCATTGCAAAGCAGTACAAATTATATCGGTATATATATACATTTTGAAATGTAAAATATACAATACAAATTTAGGGGTTGCCATTTTTCTTTCTGACGAATGCATGCATGAGAAACTCTACAAGCTGCATATTTTTTGTCCGAAAAGTAGGAAAGTGGGACCATATAAGCAGTATTTCCTACCTGGAAGTAAAATACATTGATATGTGTGCCAAGCGTTTGTATGGCATAACGACTTAATGATCAAGACTTACTTGGCGCGCAGTCGTCCGGATTATTTTCACAATGAACTCCGGCATAGCCACGGGCACATTCACAGATGTACGAGCCATTCGTATTCCTGCAGGTGGCGCCATTGTGGCAGGGTTTCGACACAGCGCATTCGTTAATGTCCTCGTGGCAGAAGCGACCTGAAATACAACACATAATTGGATACGTCAGTGGTTGTTGGTTTTAAGAAAAACCGACTTTTGTGTTTCCTCTTCAGAGTTTAACTGGAAACTTATACGCGATGTTGGAATATCGTAAGAAAATTAAATCAAAGATAATGGTACTATGGGCTGGAATGTTTACTGCCAAAATGTGATGTAAAATATTTTTTATCAAAAAGTGAAAAATTCCGTTAATTTTTTAAAATAAATACCTCTGTATCGCTATTCGCATCATATCACGAAATAGTGTCATTCCAACCCTAATAAGTGCTACATTTAATTATTTTTTAATACATGATAATATACTGGTTATAACATGACACATGTACATCAAGAGTAGTATACAGAATATAAAATAAAATAGCTGAATAAATAGTGATAAATTGTCATACTGCATTGTTAAAATATCTAAAAAAATAATTAGTTAGCCTAACACTACATAAGAATAACTCACCTGTGAATCCTGCCTTGCAGACACAGGTAAAGTTGTTGTAATTGTTCTTCGGCTGACAGCGTGCCCCGTTGCGACATCGATTGGGTCGACATGGGTTCATCTCACGGTCGCAGTTGACCCCTGCATACGCCCCCTCGCACACGCACTTGTACCCGTTGACATTGTCGATACAGTTGCCATGGACGCAAGGGTTGCTTGCGCACTCGTTGACGTTTGTCTCACAATTGTCACCTATAAAATGGTCGACTTGTTGTAGATGCATTTATCAGTAAATAGTCAATTCATCTTTTGTTTTTAAAAATACAACAGTCATCAAAAAACGAGTAAGAAATTGTAGGGCAAAATGATTAGATAAATGTACTAAACGTGTAAATTATAGTGAATGTGTAAATTATAGAAGATGGTAGTTGCCAATTGCTAGACAGTTGAACGAGAGGTACAGGGTTCAAGTTCACCATGTTGTATCGAAATTAAGGCAGTTTTGTTCAACTCATGTTGCTTGGGTTTCTCGGAACGTTTTGATACGTGGTATCTATGCCAGTAAAAAGAACCCACACAGAGGATAAATGTTTAACCCGTCATGGACTCACCGACCTGTTGACCTCGATCTGTAAAAGTCACTGACTAATAGATTAGACCCGAAAATGTTGGGTCTCCTTCAATAATACAAATATGACAAATAATTCCAATATATATTTACTGACTTCATTAGCATATGAAAGTAATATTGTGTGTGATTCTGCCACACTGAAATACAAAGCCAGTTCAGAGGTCAATGCTTCAAGGAGGCAAATGAACATAGAAAGATACCATTGTAATCCAGCAACTAGGAGGCGATGCACTTACAAAGCTCCAAAGTCAGCGTAATAATACCTGGATTATGTGATTACGGTTCTATCAAACATACCTGTGTAGCCAAAACATATGAACACAGAAAGATACTATTGAACCCCGGCACCTGAGAGGAGATGCACTTATGATGCTCCAAAATTAGGGTAATTAATACATGGATGATGTGATTATGATGGTGTCACACTCACCTGTATAGCCGGGGGAGCAGTCACAGATGTAGTAGCCGACCTTGTTGTGACACGTCGCACCATGTTGACAGGGGTTGGTATTGCAGTAGTCCTTCACTGTGTCACAGCGATGGCCCTCGTAGCCCGTGGGACACAAACAGTCGAACCTGAAACATGCGGGGCAATCTCTTATGAACGGCACGCATGGCAAACCCTTACCATCTGCAAACACCACAAACTCATACTGCCTCCAAACTCTTGCAAACTCTTACCAAACTATTGATACTAAATTTAAGTAAGTTGTCAGCGATAGCACAATAAACTATTGTATTGATAGTTTACTTATGCCACTGCAATACTATTCACAGAAGTGATTTTTCAACTTTATTATGCAACGTTTACATATTTACCGAACCCACCGACCCAACATCAACAATTGTCATTCACATCAGCATCATGCATGGACCGCCATTGTGAAGTAACTGACTCTAACTCTAAGCGATGGCGCCACTCGTCAATTTTGGCTGGATCCAGGTAGTATACAGTTTAACTCACATCAAATAAAATTGGAATACAAGCATATTTAGCTTCCGTGACACTATCGCAATAGCATCACAACAGTCACGAGAATATTACGATAGTACTGTAATAGTAATTACAGCTATCGCGATACTATTGTGATACTAAAACTATCCCCGATAATCACCCTATTATGAAACCAGCCATAAGAAAGAGGAAATTGTGACTCACTTGTTAATGCCGTCAATACACTTGCCCCCGTGGACGCAGGGACTGCTGTCGCATTCGTTGATGTTGGAGGCACAGATGTAGTCGTAGTAGCCGCTGGGACAGTTGCACTTGAAGCCATTCACCTGGTCGATGCAGGTGCCCCTGTTGAGACACGGCGTCGAGGCACACTCATTGATGTTCACCTCACACAGGCGACCTGGGGGAGAGGTCACGTTGTTCAACTATGATCGAGCTAGCATATGTATGTTAACGTTTTCCTACTAGACGATTTGCATGTCGGGCACCAAACTTTCAGGGAATCGTCTACGACCACTAGAAAGAAAAGTAACATTTTTTCTCCAATATTTTATCGGTTAAGGGTTCTTGCCAGTTAAGGGTTTGTACCGGACATAGGTGGGTGGGTGTTAGACAATGGTTCGCGATGTTATGCATGTTTCTATTATTGTTGTGAGCTAGGTAAACTGTCGAATGATCAGTTGGGGATGTTTTATTTAGCTTGCAGCGATCGTTGAAAACATGCACAGCACTGCAAAAACTATTCAAACTTATGTACAAATATCTTAAGAAGCCATATTCTTTGCCTGTGTATACGTAGTGCCATTTTCTGGATGGGTATTTTTGCTAGTACATATATTACTAGCAAAAAATGAGAGGAGTGATTTTGAGCTGGTACTTCATCTGTGAAGCCAGGCTAGGGTCGCTAGAATGTATGTTGAAGGAGGAGTAGTTTTGAGCTGAAACTTTATCTATGAATCCAGGCTAAGATCGCTTAAATGTATGCTGATTGGAGTAGTTTTTAGCTGGTACTTCACCTGTGAAGCCAGGATAGGATCGCTATAACATGTTGAATTAGTAATTTTTAGCTTTTACTTCATCCCTGAAACAAGGCTAGGATCTCTATAACATATGTTGAAGGGGTAGTATTGAGCTAGTAGTATTGAGCTAGCAGTATTGAGCTAGTAGTATTGAGCTAGTAGTATTGAGCTAGTAGTATTGAGCTAGTAGTATTGAGCTACTAGTTCACCTATGGACAGTGATCTTCCTACTGATCGTCACAAGCGAAGAATCTGCCATCAGCACCTATGAAGCCAGGCTAGAATCGCTAGAACGTTTGAGAAAGCAGTAATATTAAGCTGGTACTTCACCTGTGAAGCCAGGCAGACATTGACATCTGTAGGTGTTGACGCCGTCAATGCAGGTCGCCTGACTGTGGCACGGATTGCTCACGCACTCGTTGTAGTTCTGTTCACAGTTCGGACCTGAAACAACACAACAATGTGGTACAAGAACTGGTGAATGTCCTGAGAGATTGAGATACCTCTGCACTGGCTTTCAAGACCCTACTTCTCATTTTCAAATGCCTTCATGGGCTCACACCTCCATATCTATCAGAACTTCTCTCTCTGTATCGCCCGACATGCTGTCTACGCTCCTCCAATCAGCTACTCCTTAAACAACCCACTACCCGAACTAAAATCGGCGAACGAGCATTCTCTTGTGCAGTTCCAAGAGCATGGAATCAACTACCACTCACAGTGCACCAATGCACTAGTGTCAATCAGTTTAAAGTGGCACTGAATTATTTTAACATTCGATGATTGTTGACCATAATTATTGATACCTTTATTTTAATTAATTTAGTATTATAATTAATCTATTTTATTGTTTTAATAGCTTGCATAATTGTGTTTATTTATATATTTTAAGACACTAAAGTTGATTTTACTTAGTAGTAATGATTGCATAGTATTTTTAACTACATATCATGACATTATTTATTTATTTATTTATGCAAGCACCAACACAAGTCATGAATAGTGATGAAATAAGGCCAAATGAATGACGTTTATTGAAGAGATTAAGTTAGAGAAATGTGGGCTCTACATCCCAAGGCCAGGCCTGTGACTGAGCCCATACTAGTCTCCTCTGGATGACAGAGCCCACATTTCGGCATATACAACATTAGCAGTATTGTTATAGATATATACAACAACAGCACTACTACTGTAATCACAGTAGACCTTATGCACTGTACCGTACTAACCAAGCTCACCATTCATTCACACTAACTATAATCCCAACTACATGCTGAAGAGTTACACTGTATCAAGATTTAGCCTAAAACTATAAGTGGGGCCATTACGCCACCGGTCACCGAAACATGTGACCACCCCACTACAATATCGTATGACGTTATTTATTTATTTGCATTAGCTATTGTAAAGCGCCCCAGAACAATTATTTGGATGGAGCGCTATATAAAAAATAAATTATTATTATTATTATTACCTTGGTATATTGATACCTTGGTCTTGGGTCAATTCACTGAAGGCCTGCATACATGAGCAATTAATTATCTGATTGTTGGGAGACAGTGAATCCCATAGTAAATAAAAAATAACTACACCATGTCGGTTGGTAAGGCACATGAAATATCAGCAAGATGGTTGGAATACTGCAGAATATGTTTTAAAATAGTCATGATGTAAATGCACTAATGCAATAATGCCATGCATCATTACTACATCCGCTGTTACGCTATTCCACATACGCGCACGCATGCACACACACACGCGCACACACACGCGCACGCACAGTGTAGCCGATAAAACCGTGAACTTCGTTATGCTTCTGGCAGTAATGTCTAGGCAGTTTGTCACCTCTGGTTATTGTTTTAGATGTTCAGCCTGTCATCATTAACTGACTGCAGGTGTTGAATACATTCATTTCAGCCATTGTCCACAGTTCTATTTGGTGTTATCAAGGCTATTAACATATACAGGTATGTAACTAATTCACACCCTCCCATGGGGTAACAACCCAAAGGATCCAGTTCTCAACTTTACAGTATTTCATCTTTTCAAAATCACTCCCTTTCTGGCGCCCTCTGAATACTCTCAGATAGGAAAAAGGCTCTCTAGAAAAGGCTAGCACACCAAAATACAAGTAAATAACTTTAAATAACTCTAAATGACTGTTAATGTTTTCTGAAACATGTCACCAATTGGTAGACCCGAGGCCAATGATCGATGGACGTGAATAAACATATGTAGAAAGATGCGAGTGGATCTTGTGAGGAGTTGCCCTTATGATGTCCCAAAGTTAGCACATTAATTTACATATGTTCCCATGCAACATTTTCAGTTTTAACAGCACTATTAACAAATGGCGTTCGTGATAAAACACTGTTACAGGCACGCCAACAAGATGAGAGAGAGAGAGATATGAGACAAGTCACTCCTCCAAAGTCACACATTTGTTGACGCACGGAATTCAAAGTGCAATTAATTCTTAATTCTGGAACTTTATGACAAGACAGGTGTATGCGTGCTTTGTTTGTCTGCCACATCGGTCGCAGGTAAATGAATCGGGGATGCGCTCAACCGTGATCAAAGGTGTTCTCGCTGCTTTTCATCAGACTGGAGCCAGTAACAAGCCACTGGTCATGTGACCAGTGTGGGCTGTACCCCTCGCTGAATTACCCCCCCAACTGGTATCATGACTTGTGGTGTCTCCCTCTGCTAGACCATTCCTTAACTAAGGTTGTTATTTAACATGTAAAAAAGGTAATTATACCTTGTAGTAGGCACTAGTTAGGTCTTGTTTCCCATATCACAGGAACATACATAAAGGTAAGCTAATAATAATACAAAGACAAAAATTTATCTCAAAGAATGTAATTTAACAACACCATAGACCAGAAGATTTAACTCTAGGGAAAATAAGAGTTTCACCAAATATTGAGGTATTTACAAAATAGTATTGTTAAACTTAACGATGTGCTCATTTTCCCAGAGAATGACCATTGTATGAAACAATCTATCTACTGATTATATACAGGCCAGCCAGGTGAATGTGCTTACAAAGAATTGATAGATATCTAGCCACGGCCGAACAGTCATAGATGAAAGACCACAGGACGCACAATAAGTCAAAGCTGACAGTTCCTTAGCTGTCTGTCATATGTTGCTTAGTTAAACAAATTAAATATGATAAATTAAATATTGTGTAGTACTCTACTCTGGTCAAGTTGAATTACCCCAACTAATGAAGGATCTGGAATCTTTCTCCACCACCAAACTGCTACGGTTAGTTGCAAAAACATATTTTAGGGTAAATCAAACCCCCCTCTCCCCCCCCCCCGATTTTGCTCCAGTTACCTGATTAGCCTCCTCTAACACAGGTACCAATCATTCCTTGCTGGCAGTGCACCCCCCACCACCAACCCCCTTCAGCCACCCCAGCAGGGTCATTAACTGGGGGCAATCAGTCTGCCGGTCTGTCTGTTTAGCGCATACAGATCGCTGCACTTTCCCACACTCCGCCAGCGGTGCGGCTATTGTCACGTAATTGGTCGTGCCACGGACAGGTGAATATGCCAGCCACACCGGCTCCTACCTGAACAGGTAGACACTTGCAGCTGTGATAGGGACACGACTCAGTCAACCGTGACTGTCATCGTATCGCCACCACTGCAGTTACGATTACCATATGTTGAGGTCAATTTTGCGAACTGCACAAATCCAATTAAATTGGCCTTATCTTGATGGTGGAAACCAGAACATATTGTCACGGCTTGTCACTGCTCATTAATACAAGTCACTACGTGTCACACGGGTCAGTGGAAGTGACCAGAAGAGGTCAAGTAAATTAAAAAAAATTATTAACTGCCCTAAGGAAGTAACTGACGTCAGACTTCAGTGTGGTGGGGCAACAGTTAATAGTTTGATTCAACCTGTTGTCATCACATTATTAATTGATTCACTTGTGACACTGTCCACCTGTGTTAATCACTGCATCACCAACTGTCCGATTCTCTTCTTACAGTACACAAGTTGCCCGATGTTATCCTAATTGCACAACCACAGGCGATTGTCTGAGAGGTCATCGGAACATCTACTCACATGCCTACTCATCCCTTTATAAATCCATATACTCCTTCATAAAAAGGATGTTTATATAGAGCTGCACCCTGTCCCTAGGACTGCTCAAAGTGCTCTACACTTCACCTCCTGACAGAACTGTTTAATCAAACACCACCTCAACTTATCTGGGAAGATTTCAGCCATGCTGTTATTACTGTGCAAAGACTGTTCATACACAAACATCTACCACCCTTAAACTGTTGTGGATTCACTAACTCCAAATGACAACATAAAAATATATATACAGTGGAATCTCACTATCAAGGTCACCCGTGGGACTGGACAAAAGTGACCTGAATAGCGAGTGACCGTATTAACGGAAATAATTGGGACTGTTAATTTCCTATACTTTACTGTTACGAAAATAATTTGGGACTGTCCTAGAGTGACCTTAACTGCAAGGTGATTGTATTACCAAGGTGACTGTAAAGCAAGGTTCCACTGTACTATGCAGATTATTAATAAAAAATCCACCACCGTTAATTTGTTGTGGATTCACTAACTCCAAAAAAATAATAATAAAATAAAATCATAAATAAAATAAAAACAATAATAAAATAAAACAAATAAAATATAATAAAAAATAAATAAAATAAATACGTTACACAAGGATGTGGTGGAACTCACCAGAGGTTCCTGTGGGGCACTGACAGAGGTATCCATCGACAAGGTTGGTGCAAGTGCCTCCGTACTGACAGGGACTGCTGCTACATTCGTCCACCTCCACATCACAGTGCCTGCCAGTATACCCCGCCTCGCACCGACACGTGAAGTCTCCCAGACCATCCAGACAGGAGCCGTGGTGACAGTCAACACCCACACAGTCGTTTATGTTCTCCCCGCAGTTCGGACCCTCGTAACCTGCATCAAAGTTAAAATATTTTTATTTAAATATATTTATTGGCCTGATAGCTTTATCACCATTTAGGAAGTTCAGTCCCTCATATCCTGCATCAAAGTGAAAATATTTTATATATTTTTAATTTACTAGACAGTTTTAGCTGTATTTTATCACTCTTTAGGAAGTTTGGTCAATCATAATCTGCTTCAAAGACTTGTGAACATATATATTTTTATTTCTAATATTTTACCATACTATGCATGTATAGTTTTAGTGGTATATTATCAGTATCGTTTAATTATTGTTATAGTTACCCATAACTGGGAGCATATTTCATCACCAAATATATGGCTGGGGTCGAACTACACAAAATAGCTAAGACATTTTAACATTATTAACTGTCTGCTTCTAAAGCAGTAACAAGCCACACCATCAGATCTGACAACCTAAAAATGTATTTCTACTGCTTGCAAACATATAACAAGAAAATTCACAAACCAGGGTGACATTCGCATTTGTATCCGTTGATTTCATCTACGCACGTGCCAGCATGCATGCATGGCTGGCTCAGACAGTCATCCTCATTAATGGCACACGTCTTGCCAGTGAAACCTTCAACATGTAACACAAACACTTTACAAACCACACGCATATCACGCACACGGAAAAACAGAACACAACTTTGAGGTGCAGGTAAAAGAAACAAACACAGTAACATGAACTGTGAAATATATCATACATTTTCCAAAATAATAAAAAAATAAAAAATACCGGTGCTTCATTTTCTTCCTTCAACTGGAAACTAAAAATAATGTTGTCTAAAGAACCTGGAATCATTTCACGAACGAGCTCATAGGGGAATCCATCATTAAATAAAATCTGTTGTTGAATTTAAGGAATACATATCAAATAAAAAAAATCTGCTGTCATATTCAGGACATTTTTTCTGTGACAGACTGGCAAAAGTGGCACATCACAGAGTTGACAGTTTTCAGTATACAAGGTCACTGCTAATAAGGAACAAAATGTATTCAAGAGCAAAAGCTCTTAAAAATGTTAGTGAAACGAACAGTCCCTTGGACAATGTCGTGGAACAGGAAATTAATGTCCAATTATTTCTGAATAAAACCATGACGAACTGAGCACATGGACAACTCAACAACTGCTTCAAGCCGATCTGCGCAATAAAATAGTCTTTATCCTCCCTGTTTTCTATCTTCATGAATATATCACGATGATAAATATCGGTATTGCTGTACAGAGTAGTATAAAGAACTTGCCACTGTAAAAACGTAAGCTAATACTGTGAGAAGGTGAAGCCAGGTGATGCAGTGTGTCATGTCAACTGAATGTGTACTTCAATACCACTCCAAATGTCTTCTCTGTAGTTTTTTTAGCCCCTCCCCACCCCCAACTGTTAACAATAATAAATTATTAGGGGAGTTTTACACATTTCAACAGATGTTCTTACAATACGAAATGAACTACAAAATACTTTATTTCACCATCCAATTATGCAGTGTTCATTTCCAGTGTTGAACTGTCTGGCATTTATTCATCTTTATTTATCCAACACCTTTTTAAAATGATTTGCTGATAGAAAACAGGCAGAGTAAACAAGTGAGCAATAAGACTTTTACAGACAAACTTTGCCTCAGAAGGGACGATTCTATAATGAGGCTCACCTGTCGGACAATGACACTGAAACTTCGCGATCTTGTCCACACAAACACCACCGTTTTGACACGGCTTCGCAGCACATTCGTCTATGTCCGTTTGGCAATAGACTCCCTCGAAACCTGAAACCAACCACAACACACTGACACACATTCCACTCCCCTCTTTCTCTCTCTCTTCAGTGGTAATATTTGTTTACAGTTTTATTTCAGGTTTTTTACCAGTTTATTTTTCATTCACAACATCGTTACTTTTCATAAGTTTAGTACTTGTCCGCAAGTTTATTACTCGTGAACAATTTAATTTTTTGTTACATGTTTATTTTTACAGGTTTATTTTTGCTTACATGTAACACATTACATGTTTCTATTCTTTGTGTCTATTCTACTACTTTTACTGGGTAGATTATATTTTATAGATACCTAGTTTTAAATTTCCTTCCCTCTTCCTGTTTATTTCTGCATGAATATAAACCTCAAATTTTTCATAAAATGCTCTTAGCAGATACCACAAGTGCTTTGATACTTGATATTTTAAACAGATCCTAAAAACACCTAAGTGTGTATGTTGATATGTGTATAAACATGCTTCGGCCGGGGATAGATACAGTCACAGATCATTGACTTATAAAGAAAGAGTAACAGTCGAACCACCTGTTTAACAGTGTCTTCTTTTGTGTTCACCACCTCTCGACACATTGTTACCGAGCGCACTGCACCAGGGGGGCGACAAGTGGCGACAGACATTGTGTGTCAGGTAAACTATACCCGTGGGATCCAGTCCCGCCCCTTGCGTATCTGCCACCTCTGACGCAACACCTCGTGTGTTATTGGGGGGTCAGATGAACAAACCCACATTTGTTTACAATTTATTTACAGCCATGGTTAATGTTTTATTTTCTCTCCGTTGTTTAAGATTCCTCTCCGAGGTTCATCTGCTGCTTTGTTCTCCGTCCCTTCCAATAAGTTTTCCTAAATTTCCTTACTGAATCCTTCATGCTCCCATGTTCCCTCCCCACTGAAATAACACCAAATTTCCTTAACTTTTCAAATTATCACCATAGTGAGATTTGTGTGTAGATTGTGAACTTTAGCTAAATATCAAGACAGTTACCCCTGGAAGCAACCCATTCTAGACAACTACACCCCACTGGCAAGGCAAGTACCCTCATTCTGTCCTAACATGTGGTGGAGCAACCATTTATTAAGCATATGTTTACCTTTATTTACAAATTAATTATTTTCGGACTAGCATTTAGATATTGATTATTTCGCTGTTATTTAATTTTAATGTACTTTAATTAAAAACACTTTGTGGGGGTAATTTCCAGATTTTAGCCATTGTTTGCAGGTTTTTCGTTGGGGGTAACTGTTGTCTAAGAAAAGGACAGTCAGCACCTTGTCTTGGGATGGAGTAAACCCCACATAACTGCAACAGTGGGTTTTTGGATAAACCCCATGCCATCCTGCCTATAGGTAAAAGACTGTGGCAGCCACTTAACATTCACCTGTGACCTCCACCCATTAGAGGTACAACCAGTCTAGATGTCACGTGGAATTAGAGAGAATTCCCGAGTTGATCCAAACTGTAGCACACCTGGGCAGAGTACCCCACTACAAGCCCACCATACACAGCAGCCTGTGACCACAGCACCGCTGGATACACACACCTACACAGGCACACGCATGCACGCACACACGCACACACCCCTACACAGGCGCACACGCACGCACGCACCCCTACACAGGCGCACACACACGTGTATATATGATGACATGTGTTACAGAATTGTTCATGCAGCCCTTTCTCTGTTTGTATAAAGTTACACCAACTATTGCGTAGGTTGGTAATGGGCAATCCAAATTTATTAATTCACAGGGATTGCCACTGTGCACAGACAATCTATACAGTGTATTTCGCATCCTGTGCACAGACAGGTACATAAAGATTACTGATCTATGTACCGCATATGCTATGTACTACAATTTGTACATATATATAATAATTTTCCATTCTAGCTAGTTAGTGACTGAAAAAACCCTTGAATGCTGTTAGACATATTTACAGCGTACGAACTGTCACAGATTTACAATATATAATTCAAGGGAAAAGATACCTCTGTGCATACTGCACACCTTCTATATTACTAGCTAGATTATTTACCGCAATTTGCTATATACAAAAGTGGGGGGCTCAAACCCCCTTAGTGATCTGATATTGACCATGCTAAATTGCAGATATTATATACACACACCTGCACACCATCACTAATCGACTGCAATTCCAATTAGCCACCGTGTGTTAGCGAATGCAGAAGCATGCGCTGTTGAAGTTGAACCATTCTGTGTCAGAAAATGCATGAACACGCGTGGGTGAAATGAAGATGTTTCCACTGAACACACTATACACTTATAGTTGTAGTAGTTTCAAAGATTCGGTTTCAGTACATGGGATAAAATCATTTACGGTTAAGTGGTAATGAAATAGTCATGCTCCTGATGGTGACTTCAGTGATTGTGGTGCCAAGTGTACAACCCGATCAATGCATGTCCATTCACCTGGCCCTTTGCACCCCCCTTCCTCTGGCCAACCCAGGACATATTAGATGATTCAGATTCTGATATCATTTATTTAGATTGACGAATTATAACACATTACGTTATCTGAACATGAATCTTTAAAAAATGGTATATTGCTCGGCAGGAGCCCTAGCTTTTCCCATGGGTGACGTCCATTCTCCGGTTCAGGGGGATATAAATAATACTGGTCTTAGGACAACATATGTAAAGCAATCAGATAAATGCTTGGACACACATTCAAACAACAAGACTTCACACTCTAGTCCAGTAGATCAATTTGAATCTACTGTTTTCTTGTGTTACGCGATACAACATTCCCACCTATTTGTTCATCCATTTCCCACCATCCCACCCTTATGTTCCCACCCCCACCCCTCTCCAACCTACCAAGATGATTGCCAACTAACACCCGCACCTGAGAAAAAGCTAACTGTAACTAAACCCTGCACACTTTATTCCATATTCCCACGCTCTGGTTCACCATCAATATCCCCAAACCTTCACCCCCAACCCAGCATTGGCACCCCACCGCATCCACACAAAGCCCCAAAAGTCAAAGGGCATATTCAGGAGCTTTTTCACGAGAGATTCAATGATGTCGATGTCATATTGGACATCTGTGACATATTGGTCTCTTGCAATATATCCAAGCATAAACACTGGAGCGTTCATACGTTTATATAAAAACTAACCGCATTTTTGTCATGACAATAAATCACAAACATGTTGCACGTCACATTTGTTGAATGAAGTGAGATATGTCTCTCTTTACAGATCTACGCATGATTTACCCATGCTTTAGAGGGTGAAAACATGTCTGCTCATTAGCATGTCTTATCTGATATGTGTGTGAAATGTTTTCTCCTTGACAAATAAGATGCCACAAAACAAACATAGATAGCCAAGGTAAAGCAGGCTATCACTGGTAGGAAACATTAACTTTTAATACCAGTCGTAGCGGTTAATGCGTATTTTATATGCTGCTGTTTTACGAATAAATATGTAACAATGGAAGGTATCAAAGATCTGAAAACTCCTATGTAGTTATCTCAAATTAAGAGAAACAGGATTAAATTTGTATAAATGCATTCTAGTTATCATTTCCCACTATTTTCATTACTAGGACTATTTACCAGAACATGTTAAACATTCAAAAATTCCACACAAGGAAATTATATGCTGCAAATATGACTACTGAATATTTAAAGCATAAACATCACAGCATCTGTACACAAACAGGCACAACTTGAATATTTAGGCAAGATGTCATAGTTTTAGTATTATTTTAAAATTAGAATCTATTTTATGCATGGTGTCCATTCTGTAGGACTGCTCAAAGCATCTCACACTTCACCCAGACAGATCTGTTCATTCTAACATCAATTCGACTTCAGCTATTCTGCAGTTACTGCAAGAAGCCTATTCATTCACGTAACTCCACCACTGTCTACAGCCAGGTACTCATTTATACAGCTGCGTGAACTGAGGCAACGTAGCATCAACAAAACTGCTCAAGCTTTGAAGCAGCAACAAGAGGAAGATGTCTAAAAAGATTTTTTAAATTGGGATTTCTCCCGGGATTTTACGAGCTGCCTACCTTCCATACAGACGCATGTGAATTGTCCGCGTTTATCGAGACATGTGCCATCATTGACACAGGGGTCGGACGCACATTCGTTGATGTTGATCTCACAACGAGGCCCCATGAAGCCAATGGCACAGTCGCAGCGATACGATCCTGGTGTGTTAACACACGTAGAGCCGTGTTCACACGGCGACCGCCAACCTACAAACACAAGGAATGATTACTCAAACTCCTCCAAGTATGTATACTGCTAACATAACCCCAGTAATAATATGCAATAAAGAACCATCATATTGTGCCTGCTCTAAGTTAACAAATACAGTGGAAATTCACTGTTAAGGTCTGCAACGTTCTCTGGGTCGTATGAAATGAAATACATACAATACATATATATATATATATACAGTGGAACCTCCCTATTAAGGCCACCCTCGGGACTGGACAAAAGTGACCTGAATAGCAAGGTGACTGTATTAGCGGGACTAATTTCCTATTTACATTACAGAAATAATTTGTGACTATCAAAGACCTTAATTGCGAGGTGGCTGTATTACCGAGGTGCATACTAATGTAACATGGGACACAGAAAGTAAGAACTTACTTTCGACACATTCGTTGATGTCTACTGTGCAGTCCCGACCAGACCAGCCAGGGAGACAGGAGCAGATATAACCGCCATCGATGGGCGATGTCTCACAGATGGCGCCAGCGTGGCAGGGGTTACTCTGACATGCGTCATCAAGGTGACAACGAAGACCTGGAACCAACACAATGCTCATTAATCAATTTTGTTTAACAATGTTTTCGGACTTTTTTATACAAATGTTATTTTAGTTATTTATTTTACGTTTGGTTGATGGATATTAGATTAGATGTAGTTTATACTATGAAATATGATTTTACGATAAAACAACCTAACTTTGTACCTTTACATATATTTCAAATTTTAAACCTGCCCTAAATCGGTAACATATTTTACACTTGAAGAGGTTTTCTGTTGATTTGTAACAACAATACGTAAAAAATGTATTAAACTGCCAAGGAAGAGATCAACCGCTACATTACCTAATAATGTTGATGTCTGAAGTAAACAGGAAATACAACCCACGTAGGAAACTTAGTTTAAACTTTAAACACGAATACATGTGGATTCATCTATGTACACCAATTCACACGGTGCCTTTGGCATAAACTTTATTATATGCCAAAGGTTAGCACACACAATAACTGTTTTGCCCTAAGGTAAAATCAAAGTCGAGACCGACACAATAACTTTCCCAGGTGAAATTGACGTCACTAGAAACATCCGTCTTGTCTTACAAATGTTCAAGTAGGCATGCAATGAAACAGACCCCTCAAGTTGTAGATCTTATCTTGCATTGGCATAAATTGAATGACACAAATACACTGACACTAAAACCGACATCAAAGACACGGCATCATCATATAATTAAGTCATTTACAACTTTTTCCGAACTTATCATCTGAATCTGGGCTCGTTGCTTCTGTAATCACCAAAGCGATGGGAAAGTAAAATAAGTTGTATCATACACATGTATTTAAAAAAAATTCTGGTTAAACTTAAGACAGTTAACAGTAACTGAATATTAGATGCTGAGTTATGGAAACAAATTTGGCATGAGATGGAATAGTGAAAATAAAGTCATGTGAATTATGAAATGGTCATGAGATAAACGGTGAAGACAATGACTGTTTTTTTTAAATAAGGTGAAATTAAATTAAATTAAACTATCAAAAAGGACAAAAAAACTTAATCCCTCTGGAAAAGTTATTTGCCAAATAATGTCAACAAAGACTTTATTTTTATTCAATCTTTGCAAAATCTAACATTATTATCATTAAGCTAATTCATGATGATCTTTTTAAAAAGTTTTAAGCCCATGTACTGCAAAATGAGTTTCACCTCTCTTTTGCCACACCTATGACAGACCTATTGAATCAAAGACAACTGTTGTAAATGGAAACCATGAAAGAACTCAATGACCCCAAAAAGTTGTTTCTAACCCAAGAAGTTATTTCTGACCCCAAAAATATTTTGACCCCAAAATTTATTCTACCCGAAAATAGTAAAAGGAATAAAGCATTCGTACCTGTCTTGCCGTGTGGACACTCGCAGTAGTAGTAGCCGAGACGATCGTGACACGTGCCCCCGTTGTAACACGGTTGAATCTTGCAGTCATCAGTGTTGGTGGTACAGTTGGTTCCCTCCCACCCATTCACACATATACACTGGTACGTCCCGCGGTGGTTCACGCAGGTCGCCCCATTCTTACACGGCTTAGCCACGCACTCGTCCACGTCCTCTGTGCAATACTTGCCTGCAAGAAAGATGGTTCACACTTAACAACAGGATTTAACATTTTGGAGAATTAAAGTGTGAAGCGCTTTGAGCAGTCCTGAGGACTGGATACTGCGCTATTTAAGAATGTACATTTTTTATTATATCTGAACATTAGTTAGTGAATAAGGTCATTTTTTGGATGATGCTACATATACAGAGACACAGAAGATTGGATGGTTTGTTGAAGTATTTGTTATACCTGATGATCAACAAACTTGACGTGAATTTGAGTATTTTTTGCAACATGAATTATTGCAAGTTACGTAAAATGTCCCCAAATGTTCCGAGGATGGTTTATGTAGCTCGATCAGAACAATCACAGAAAACGTGCATAATGTTGTGAATAATCAATTAACATCCATCTAACATCCAATATGTATCCTGAATTGGTAAGAACCCTTAAACAAAGAGAGTTTTAAAATAAAATGTTACCCTTCTTCCCGGAGTCATACATGAGCCCATGAAATTGTGGCACTGGAGATGCAAGGGATCTATGAGAAAAAGCTTAACATGCACGCACGCACGCACGCACGCACACATAAATGCACACACCAAATGCACACATAAGCTTGATTACAGTTAGATGTGTTAGCAAAAAATTACTAGACAGAATATAACAGGCTGGAAACATGTACTTGATGTACACGTGAAGGACTTCAGTAGAGAGCATTTGTTTTAGTGTGGTAGCTAATACTGCCATTTGCCTGGTTTATATCTTATTGCATTTTATTAATAAATTATTCTGTATATCTTATTGCATTTTATTAATAAATTATTCTGAATAAGTTTAGTTTACACATGACAAGTTTTAGACACCCTATCTTGTGCAATTA
Organism: Paraescarpia echinospica; assembly: GCA_020002185.1. Taxonomy (NCBI): domain Eukaryota; kingdom Metazoa; phylum Annelida; class Polychaeta; order Sabellida; family Siboglinidae; genus Paraescarpia; species Paraescarpia echinospica. The sequence goes on along the minus strand of CM034540.1, from coordinate 41,631,832 downwards.
TAGTTTTGGGTTTTATGTTTTTACACATTAACCCAGTATTGGGCTTTTTTATTTTTCTAATTAAATCTTTATTAGTCACTGAACAAACAGAAGAACAATTCAACAGGACTTTAAAAATTACACACAATGATAACGCAGCTTCCTTAACATCGAGGAATTTCCTGTACTGCCACCTGGTGTCACTAATGAAGGCCTGGTCAGGATACGGCACGTGTTGCAACGATGCCAGTCATTGTGACCAGAATTTCAAAGTCGCAGGTGTTGGCTGTGACAGTCTCGGATGAAAGGTTGCGACTGTCATGGCGAAATAATTACACAGATCCACATATACAGACACACACACCAAGGTAATGACACACACTACAGACATGCGTGCATCCATTTAATGACAATGTGCAGTCATTTTAACGACCTGCTTCAGGTTCGTTTTAAATTAGACCTTCAATTAATGTGGCATCTACCTCACTCTAACCCCAATGTATTTACCCAGATAGGGTCATTAGAGAGTAATCACCGACACCTTCTTGTAAACCCCTCAAACTCAGGGACATCCCCAAATTTCAATAATGTTCATCTATGTTATGGGTAAAAAACACATGAGACATTGAGAAAAAAATTGGCCAAGAAATTATACAATTTTGTTGTGATTATCATACAAATTGTAATTATGACATAAGATTCTTTTGTTTTATACTTTCCTTGACCGAGTATTATTACACTTTGGTAATACACTCATATCTTTTGGTGTTTACATTCATTGTTTACCGAATAAAAGGTCCTTTGTTCGAACAGAGTAACATATTTGTAGCATGACTGATACACTCACCCAGTGTGCATTCAACAGATCCTATACCTTTCTGATTTGTACAGCTCAAGTGGCACTTGTCTAAGTATACCTGCGTTCCTTTATTGTGCCCTTGATCCTGATGTAAGAATGCATAAAGCTGCAGCTAACCGCCTCACCAAGTTCTCATGAATCAATTTGTTACCTTCACAAAGTGAGTCGACCAGGCCAGCATATAACTAGACATGGACCATTGACAGTGGTTGAATGGCTTTTTCACATTACTATATACTTCTACATCATAATGTCCATTTTTTTTTTTTTTATTTGCTTGTACTTTTTTCGAACAAAGGACCTTAAAAATCCATGATGTGCAAATATATCTATGTATTTTATCTAGATATTGTCTGAAATAAACAATTACAATTATTATTAAAATTCCTTTACTGAAGTAGGCTAGGAAGTTAGTGTCAACAAAGTAACAATAGAGCATGGGGACTCCATGGGGACACTAAGGGAACAGTCGGGGTGAGACATTCGTACTAGGACAAATGAAACTGCAATGACAGTCAGCAACGATACAGCCAGATTTGACAGGAATGTTCAAATCATACACAAAGAGAACACACACACACAACTATAGTAATTAGCATGCTGCCTGCTTCCTTTACATGCTAACAATTACGTTATTGTGACAGCTTTTTCAAATCGTCGCACTTCACATGCCATAAGTGAGATTGCAATCTGCGACAAGTGTTGTTTTTCAAACACCTGACGAGCCGTTTGATTTAAACATATCTGTGGACACCTTGTGGCAGCACACACTATGACACAGCAATGTCCAATTTCTGCCTTGTTAGACCTATTGTGCACCAACATACAATGGAGCATGTTTACGCTAATTACTAGGTCGAGAATATGATGTCGCAATATTAATTATGAGCGTAATTTCCATCATGTTTCGCCTTAGCAACCATGTATACATACATACATCATACTGTATTTCTAACACTAGGGTGGCCTGCATAAGCAGATCAACCTTACCCGCATAACTGTCTCACATAAGCAAACTTCTCTATTGTTTTTGTCACACAAAAATGAGGGGGCAGAATTTTAATGAAAAATGTGAGAGAATTGCCAATGCCATTACATCTGTGGCGGCCATTTTAGCAAGCTCTTTTTACCTGGCTTCTAGGTAAAGCATGACGTACTGGATCCACCATGTCATACAATGCAAGTCTGTAATATTTGACATATTTAATACACACATTGTGCATGAAATAAAAAATATTGTACCTTGCCAGGATGGAGGACATCTGCAGGTGTATCTTTGTATTCCGTCAATACAAGTGGCGCCATTAGTACACTGATTGCCCACGCACTCGTCGATATTCATCCGACAGTTATGGCCACTGAAACCTACAAAAGGAGACAGGCGTCAACAACTACTGACACTTCAGACCTATACATGTGTGATTCCGTGAGTAAATGGTTCTGGATGAACTTTGTTCCCAATTACAGGCATATGCCACTGGAATAACTTGCTAATCGCAACAAATAGTCGCCATAAACCAAATCAGGCGAAATCCCTTTTATAGTGTCATTTGGTTGTTCAAGAACACAATTTTTATAGTACGTTTTAAAATTATTAATCTAGTTTCTTAACGTAATGTTAATCTATTTTGTAATAATAACTTTGTCTAAATCGTTTACATATTTTATTAGTTATAATTTTTTTATGTTGTTATATGTTATTGGTAATATTTATATATTGTGATTTGCCATTTCCAAAAAATGGCAAATTCGGTTAAAAAAATTATTTAAAAAATATAAGGAAATGACTGTTGTATAACACTTTTTATTGGCCGAAAAGAAATGAAGACAATCTACTGTTTTAATTTATTTTCCACATTGACTGGTATCAAAATCATCAGAACTTCAGCAGCAGGGCATACTGGCTGGTGTGTTTTGTTAATCGTACACATTTGTAATTGAATGCTGGCATAATGTTACACATTTCAAAGACATGCCATCAACTGCCTCTGTTTCAGAGTTCCTGGAATCAGATGGTCCCAATATATACCCTCAGTCCACCCCACCACCCCCCGTATTTGTCCTGCTATTAGGAGACATTAAAAAAATATACTATGTTCAAATCCAGCAAAACCAAGGTTTAGATCCATTTTAATATATTAAAAAAATTGTTTTAATAGTGCCCTATTTAAAACATTTCTTCCACTGCAAGGCTGATTTATTAACACATTTTCAAATTATTCAAACACAAAATTTAAACTATGTACACCTGTCTATTCATTGACAAAAGTGAGGATCTTCATCCCTTCACACTACAATATTTTTATCTTATCGTCCAGTAGTTTCCATTCTAGTCCTTAACACGATTTTCAAATATTTTCAAAACCTGCAGTCGCCCCTGATGACTGACACTTTCTCCCACACATCCAGCGAGTGGCCGGGCATTCCTGGGCAGGAGAAAACCTTTTTAAAAATCACAAACACCGACCGGGAGCGTGTGAACATGGCCCGAGCACCTATAACTACGTGTGTGCTGTCAGAATCCCCCTCAGACTCCACACCCACTCCCTGTAGCACATGCACAAACGTCTTGCGTTTGGCGGCGGATTCCTGCTAAACCGCTGTCTCAGTCCAGAATTGGACTGACTTGAAAAGAGATGCGATTGATCCAGGTGTAGATAGTGTGCTGTCAGGCAAACGCTTACATGTGGAGGCAATTTTCCCACAGTCCAATGATGAGGCGAAACACATGGAGATGTTTGATCGTCCCTGCATCTTGGCCAAACCATGGTTTCCCCCCCCGCGGTGTCTTTAATAACAACAGCTTTTTATAGCTGATAGGGCAGTAAAAATGTGTGATGGTATTTAGATCTACAATGTGGGGGGCTGCCAACGACATGTGGCCAATCAACGGAGGTAATTAGGGGATACTTAGGGTTACTGTTTGTCATGGCTGATCGTTAAGGATTTAGGGATTTTTGTTTTATTCGGCAACATTCCAGCAATGCTAGATTTCTTATCAAACTTTCTGAATTACTTTCTGTGGCTCATCACTGGTCAATAGTATATATAACATATCCGAGCTCATTAATATTTCTAACATTATTTCTCTCCTTGATTTATGCATAAAATTATTGACTTAACTCTGACACATTTAAAAAATAATATCACAATGGAAATTTTACTAACTATAGTATTTTACTTTTATTTAACCAAATCATAATTAAACAAACCTAATGATACAGATAACAAAATGTCATTACCTATATAGGGCTCATGGTTGGTAAAACAAAATAACCTACTTACAACATATGTAACAGATCATTTCAGGACAAATTCTAAGAGACCAATCTGGCAACAAATCAGAGACATATTTGGATGCAGATGTTATGTTTACGGTGAGAAGGTTTAGACCCCAAACCAACCTTAGACCGTCACTAGCATTCTCTCATAATATAACCACATGAAAGTGCTATATGTGAAAGTGTAACAGGTATTTTGGGGCCAGAAGTGTTTTGACCTGGCGAGGCACACTATTTCTGGGTTTAATTTGTAGGTACAATTCTGTTTATGTTCTGCAAGTAGATTTTACCTCAACTAAATTAGCACCATCACTGAAGTTATGTTGTCTAAAGTACCCCGTCTGACTTGACAGATGTCCTTGGAGGTATCTTACTTGTTGGTTGTGACATATTACGAGTTTGCTTCCGGCCATTAGTACAAAGCTTCCTGTTTGTCCTGCGGACAATGACCCTGGTTAGAGTGGACAGGTGGTCAGCTCTAATAAGGTGCTCAAACTGCCCCAAACGCCTGCACTAATTGAGCCATGTAAGTGGTCAGTGTAGTGGTGACTTCACCCAGGGGTTAGGTAAGATGATGCAACTGGATCCAAGGGTACCCTCTGGGGACTGGTTACACTGGTGTTGCCAAGAACTGGTCTTTTAGGGGAATTACCCTGCAAACAAGGGTATGTTCTAAATTGTCATGGGCAGGGAAAAATGGTGTCAACAAAATTGTCATTACCAACCTTTTAATTGTCTAAGTGTTTAAGTGTTTAACTCTAAAGGTTTAAAGTTTGTGTTTAACATCTGTTTCTACTATTACAACCACCCAAATATGTCTTAATGAACCAGTTTGTTAAAATACAATTTGACAATAATTGTTTTACGAATGTCAAGCTTGTCATTATGTACATTTGGGAACAGCTGTCGACAAATATACTTGTGGAGAAATCTTACTGTGATCTTGTGTTAACAAGATGGCACAATGAGATGTTATCAAAGGGAGGTTTCCAGTTGATTTTATTATAAACATAAAATAATAAATGTTTTAATGAAGCATAAACAACTTTATAATTCAACAGTTCAATGTTTACAAAAATCACAGCACTGTCACTCAAATCCCTGCTCCAGTAATTCTGACTTGAAGCCACGCGTTCCTTCGAAAAACTTAAATATCAACAATAAATTTGTCATTAAAACACATTTGTCAGTATGTTATAGTAGATATAGTTTATATAGAACATAACAAGATTTTTATGATAAAAACGAACAGAAAAACTCACTTTAACACACATAAATTACTTTCCTCTATATGGAAAGTAAACGTGACATTCACCACAAAATATTCAAAAAGTAAAAAGATAACGAACAAATTAAATATTTTTAAAATTGAGTTTCATTAAAACACATTTGGGGTCAAGTTATTTAGGATGCCCTTGGGTCTTACCTGGGGCGCATCGACACATGTAGCTGAGTGGTCCAGTTACGTCACATGACCCTCCGTTCAGACATGGACTGGGGGTGCATGGTACATAGGGTCGTTCGCAGTTCAACCCCATAAATTCCGGCAAACATTCACACCTGGAGAAAAAAACACAAACATGCTTATAAATATGTTTGATATTGCACATAAACATGTTCAGTGTACAAAAAGTATAACATCCAGTACTTTTTAGACTAACAAATATTAACAGACTGATCAAACATGTACAACAAAATGATTGGGACCTATAAATATAACATATCTGCAAACATGATATATACTACCAGTACAAGACAAAACGGGGTGTCCTAGTATAAAAGCAACCATTTAAAGGTATATACTTTTGGTAGTAATATGTTCTATTAACTTAGTGAACTGTTTGTTGGAAATAAAAAACGACTGACTGAAAGTAGCCAATAAATGCTTATTTCATGATTGGCATCTTACTATATTAATTTACACAATCTAATTCAGTATCACAATAAGCACACACCTTGACTCAACACATCTTTTGTAAATGACACCATAATCCACTACAACATGAGTATGAAACTCTTCATGCAATGTAAAGTAGAAACCGTAGATGAAAAACAAAACACACAGTAGCGCTCTCTCACCTGTAGCTGCCTGCGAGGTTTTTGCAGGTTGCCCCGTTCTTACACAGGTTCGGGTTGAGTGCGCATTCGTCGATGTCGCCCATGCAGGTGTCGCCACTGAAGCCCGACAGACATTTGCACTTGAAGGTGTCCGCGAGAGACGAACAAGTCCCGCTGTTACGACATGGCTGAGAGGCGCAGTGGTCTAGAGACTCGCAGTGAATACCTGCAAGCACACCCATTGGTCAGCAGGTGGAAAAGCAACAGTATCTATGAGACAAAAAACTTAGAATGTTTTTATCGTAATAATAATATCCTAGTGAACTGCATTAAATGCTATCATGGTGAGTCATGTATTTAGGGTGGCGGTGACAGACCACATAGAGATAAGAGAATCAATTCTACCCCCAAATGGTGAATTGCTTGGTTCCAGATTTCTCTATTCTAAATTCGAATGTTGCTGTCACCTTTTTTGCCATGACAACTTTCCACTCAAGTCTAATGTTTTGTAAGAAAAAAACACCAACAACTATTTTTTTAATTTTATTTCATAAATGTTAATCCAGATACATTTGCCTTTTATACATTTTGTTTACTTTGTATTGATCTACTAGATATTGACTGTTTATAATCTGTAAACAAGATCTACAGTGCTGGTGTCCTAACAAGAAAAAGGTTGTCCTAACGAGGGTGTCTTAACAAAAAAGAGGTTGTTTTCTTCTTCCTTTTTATGGCCAATAGGTAGGGCAGGTAGGGTGATAGGCAGAAGGGGGGTAGAGAAGGGGAGGGGTAGGGGTGTGGTATTTATATGTAGGCGGCAAGCCTGGACTGGTTGGCCTAATGAGGGCATCCTAACAAGAAACAGTGCATCCTAACTGGCATAAATTTACTCTAACAAAAGACCTTCAACCCTTCGTATCCTTTCTGCGCCCCAATACCCTGTCACACTTTCAACCCCCACTGTGTGCGACTACCAGGTATCTTTATCCAACACCTGGTCTTCCTAATCTATCAATACACGTATCTTCCCAACTACAAATACACACTGCCCTTTGAAGCAGAGAAACGACTTCCAAACCTTTGTTTGTTACTCCGTCGATGACCCTTTTTCAACGAACACTATCTTTATAGACAATAAAACACAGTCTGTTGATGCAAGGGAACTAGTTAGTCATGAAGAATTGCCCTGCTGTGGTATCATCCATCAATCGACAATCATATCTCTGTGTCCTGCTAATGAATGGCAGCTGTCAATCATAATCATATCATCTGTAATCAAATATTATGTTGTTCCGGCTAAAATCGTGCTAGTTTACCTCCTGGAGCATTTCTACCTTTAACCCTCTTGTGGTCAGAACGCCCGAATCAACCCGACTCCCACTCACGGCCAGAACACCTGAATACGCCCGAATACAGGGGCACATTTAAACTGGTACCGAGAAACAGTGTCATGCAATAACGGCAATTTATTTCGGCAGTTAACATATAATAATATTGAAGTTTCACTGGGAAGCGTCAAATGATGAAATGATGGCGATTTCCGTGACTAAATAGCGCCAACCACCAGGCGGTTTTGTAGTCGAATGCAGCGACAAACAATTTCCGGTCCCTCTTTTACGCCACGCAGTGAATATTTTAATGGTGATTTTCAGCCAATGAGATTAAAGTTTAACATTTGCTGCGGGCATAAACATGGAAGCACCCAGGAATTATTCCAAAACACGCGTCCGCAGGCGATTTCTACGATTAAATGCTAACTTTTGAGCGGTCTATTTTGTTGTAAAGAAGTATTAATGCGCCGCGCAACGAAGCCAGTGGTGTTTTTTAGCTTTGGTGTAATTCTCGACATTGTCATTATGTCGAACTCCAGTAATTCGGACTTTGATGGGATTTTCGAATCGAGTTTATAACGAACGCTGCCATCGAAGGGGAATGTTTTGCACTATGATTACGCATTTTAAACATAACACCAACTTAATAGTTCAGACGGGATGACGGCTATGATCACAAAGAACGCCATTTTGTATAAAATCTTGAAAATACATGCACTCTGAAAAACTTAAATTATTTCAGTTTTATTTACCATAGACATTTAATTAGTTTTCCATTCTATAGCATAGTAATTTATGAACATTTCATACGCAGCATGTAACCGTTAATTAGTAATGAAAAAAAAAAAAAAAAAATTAATTGTTGAAAATTATTTTAGTATTTTATTTTTGTCAAACTTTAGCAATTCATATTTGGGTAATAAATTGACAAATATGTCACATACTTGGCTAGTTACACCAGGAATTAGTTCTTCAGATGTAGTGGAAAATTTTATTTGAATCGGATCAAAAATTATTTATTTGTTTGCATTCATGCAACCCGAGTATATCACATGATTCACTCACAGCACATTCTCTTGATTTAATAGGATTCAATAACAGGCACATATTTGCATTAATCTGGCCTTGAGAGGGTTAAAGTAATAAAAATCCCAGCAAGTTGTCTAACAATAACAGTAACTCTGCAGGGAAAGTTCCTCATTGCACAGACACATTTCAAAGGACTATTCTGTTGGGCGAGTGGGAAAATCTACCAAAGTTCTTCCTATTTTTCAAAGGACTATTCTGTTGGGCGAGTGGGAAAATCTACCAAAGTTCTTCCTATTTTTCAAAGGACTATTCTGTTGAACCAGTGGGAAAATCTACCAAAGTACTTCCTATTTTTTTATCGATAAAACGACCTATTGTATTTCAAACGCCCCACCGCTGCACAATGTTACCACAGGCTCTGAGCATGTACTGTAATGTTTGCTTTCTAAAAAAACTGTCCAAATCAGGTTGGGTGGAGGCATACTAAAATAGAAGATGGCATATCTCAATGAAGTGTTCAGATGTCGTTACATCAGAGGGCCTACGTAAATAAGACTAGAAGTGACCACTGGCAAGTGGACCAGATGCTGTCAGTCAAGTCCAGCAATGGCTTACAAATGGATAGTGAACTTCACTGGACCCAGCGCAAAGAAACTTATTTTATCATGAACAAAAAAAGCTTCCAAAGATGGGGAACAAAAACAGGGCAAGATTTTTATAATATGTAACCTGCCAAAGCAACGGGTATAAAGTCACAACGTTGTGAAATTGAGTTGTGTATCTTTTTTGGATTCCACGTATCATAAGCTTTAAAATGGTACATCATATGTTGAAATGTCTTCAGTAGTTTTCAATTGATTGCTAAAAATTAAGCAGACTTAAAAAACCAACGTTTTGAGAAATTAAGTAATTCTGACGCGTATTGTCTACTGCTATTTTATAATTCATGGGTTCGTAAATGCATCTATTTTATTAGTTTTGAATTATTTATTGAAATAGACCGGACATTGAAAGATGATAATAAGGTACAGATTGATGTCAAAATAACAACATTCATTACACATAACCTAAACATATATTTTGGTCTCATGGGCACAACAGGCCTATGTAATTTAATAACCCAGTTTGCTGTCACAGGTCGCATATAACAAAACTAACGAAACAAGGAGGATAACACCATAAGATAGAAGACTGGCCGAGTTCAACAGACTTTACCCAGCATCTACTACAAACTAGTCCATGTTGTAGTTTTTAGACACTTCTGAATTTGATTATCACCACCCAATCAATCACACCGATCAATGCAGGCCGTAATCATGACCACAGGGCCAATGTGAAGGTGTCTAACAAGGTTGGTTTGGCATCATCACCTGATCAGGGACACCTGGAGAGAATATGTGCCCTCAGGATTGTCCCAGTATGGACAGACAACTAAATTAACCTAATCGCTCCAGTGGCTAGTACTGTGGGTGGCTGGTGTAGCTGTTCTTTCTCAATTTATTATAACACAAACTAATACAACATATTCTGTACCTGCATTAAATGGCTACATTTATAGCCTGATTATTTTCATAATTTTACTATTTATATTTTAAAATTATTTATTTTATTATAACTTTTCTCTATTTTTTTTCAAAGTAATTTATTTACTTACAACTTTTCCATAATTGTTACATTTTAAAAAATTACATGGATTTGTTATAATTAATGTATTGATTAACATGGTAATCCTTTTAAAATTGTCACTGAACTTATGTTACTGTTTCACATCAAAATTGTCATTTCTTAAATATACAGTGCATGTGAATTATGTAACTACATAACTAGTAAGAATAGCATAAGCAAAACATATGTGTTTCTTATCACATATGCAACATGAACATGCTTCTAATAAATAATAAAATCAATATTTTCACATATATTTTTATTAAATTGCATCATTATTATTACAGCAATTGAGAAAATATTACTTCTTTTTTGCTGTTCTATGTCATAGTTAACTGGCTCAAACTCTTCACGAATATTTAACTGGCCAATTTCATACTGCATCTGTCTAAGGGCACAACTACCCCTGTTCACACTTCCATGAGTCCATTCATGACTGGACAGCTCTTTCATGTGGCACATCAAAAGACGCCAGTGATTGTGTGTTGTGCTTTGGGTCTGTACTGTCTACACCTCCTGCCCTGCTGCCAGCCAGACATCATCAGAGGCTAAGGTCAGGCCACATGGGCCATGTCACCATAATGATTACACGCTCATCTCCTGTCTGGGGTAATAAGACACACATTGAGACAGTACAGCCATGTCATTGAGTCTACTGGCCCAGTCATCGTCCAAGGCACAGATTGGCAAGAGAAAGAATTTGATGGGCAATGTTAAAACTTGGATTCATAGTTTATATGAGATACAAACAGCTACAGATGACCATCAAAAGTTGGATAGGTTGAAGATCAAGAGGGAAGATCACCCAACAAAACCCAGCGAAGTCATCCACCAAGGCAAGAGAAAGAAGTTGATAGACAATGTCAAAGCTTGGATTCAGTTTCCATGAGAGAGAAATGGCTACAGACTATCATCACATGTGAAGTCAGGTAAGTTGAAGATCACGATAGAAAGTGATCCAAAGAGACCACCGGTGATTATACGAAAGTGCCAATAATCTCAGCTCGATAGTACTCTATTAGTGTGGCTAACAGAGTCTTGAGCTGTATTGGAAGATGACAACAAGACAGATACTGTACACAGCTCTGGTCTGACTAACACGGCATCGACAGGTTTTACTATGCAGTGCCATCATACTAGTTTCATGGCCAGTAGACATTGGGCTCAAGATGCAATGATTATGTCAAGTTTTGAACAACCTAATTACCCACCTGCCAATATGTGGCCTGGTGAAAGAAAGTTAAAGTAGGGCTTTGTGGCAACACACAACTGGTGGGTCTACCTGGTGCGGTTTATCTTGGTGCAAAAAGTGAGCAAACTATCCCACACAGGGGTAATTGTGTAATCTTTTTGTGGCCCAATGTACATGGCATGATTCAGACAAGTCTGATAACCACTTATGCAAAAGACACAATGGACAGATGGATGGACATTGTGTGGCATCTAATTTTAACCCTGAACATCCAGATTCAGTGCCACACTTCAGCTGACACTGATTGTTCTCAAGTTACACCATTCCATTGACCCATCTGAGGCTGGTGGTTTTTCTTCAGATCCCCATCTGGGTGTCATGCTGGGACACATGGATGACACACAGCCCTCAGACTGTCACCAGACATCACAGTGATACTGTCCTCCTTTTGGTTGACAGGCACAGCTGACAGCACTGTCACCAGGTCTCTGACACAGGAGACAGTCAACCTTGAGCTGTGCCAACAGATGTCTTCAACTTGACACGCCAGCTTCAGCAACCAGTGGTAATGTCTTAGGTCTTTCCATACAGGACCTTCCTTTCAAAGACCTCCCATTAAAGGACCTTCCTTTTAAAGATCCTCCTTTTACAGAACTTCCCTTAAAGAACTTTCCCTTCAAGGACCTTGCCTGTACCACCAGTAAGGACCTTTCTCTTGGTGTACAAAGGCAATAAACATGACAATTTATCTTAGCAAAACAAAACACTCATTAATCATGGCTTTGTTGGACTTTACATGCTCATTAATCTCAACTGCACAAGTTGACACAACTTTTTAAACCTTTTAAATGTTATAATTATTTTACTTTTAACAATGTAAAAACTGAGGCTTCGGACAACACTATTTTATCAGTAGTAATACATTTGCGCTTCTGGACAACAACTGTAACTACAAACCATTTGTTGTCAGTAGTATCCAGAGTAGACCATGATCCCCATCTGAAATTGTTTCAGGACTTTGCTACCACTCCCCACCATGGTTTCTGCTCCCAAACCATGATCCGATGCCCCCAAATAAAAAATCCTACCTACATCCCTGGCTGCATAACTTTTTTTATTAATTCAAATCATGCTATTGAGAGAGAACACTGCGCTTCCAGATTAAGAGGTCTTATGACTTGTGTAGTGTGTCTTTGCTGGCCAGAATATACAATGTGGTGGGTGATTAGTCTGCCAATACCCAGCCTGGGGAATGGTAGTGTAGTTTGCCCTCTGGTTGTGTCAGCTCTGTAAGTGGTTATGTCAACACCTGGTATCAGTCCCATGAATTCCCAGGATTAGTACACAACCACCTTTCACAAGACGCCCCGCTGAGGACATCTGGATCCTGGGTTTGTTTTCCCCTGTTTATCCCCCCTCCAACAACCTGTCTGGGGCTAATAGGGGAAGTCTGATTGGCAGGGGGTGGTGCAGAATACCCTCTCCAGATACCCTCTATTTGAGTGGCAAAGTGTCTGACTCAGATCCAGTTACATGCAGGAGGAAGAAGTTGTAATATGTAGTTAACATAAGGTAAAATAATAACTCGATGATGGTGATAACTAAAATAATAAATTCAGAAGTAAGGCTGAAAATCCCTGCATGTAGTGATCACGTAAAACAATATTGAAGACTGGACACCTTTAAATAGAGGGGGGGGAGAGAGAGCGAGAGAGCGAGAGAGAGAGAGAGAGAGAGAGAGAGAGAGAGAGAGAGAGAGAGAGAGAGAGAGAGAGAGAGAGAGAGAGAGCAAGAGAAAGAGAGCGATACCAACAGATGTCCATGTGTGATCAAATGATGATTAGTTTTACAACAAAACACAAAATAATAATACAGAAATGTGTCACAAGTTCAGCTGTCCTCTATAACATAACATACTGATGAGATGATCATTTAGGATTTTTTACATTTGAATGGAATTGGAATTCCACAAAAATTAGTAGATATTTACTCTGAAGTGAACAGTGGTTGGGTTGTTATTATTGCAGTATGGAAACCTTGTGCTACCTGCAATGACTTTGTATGGTTTACTTGTGACACCTGACGATGACAGACTTTGTATGCGTTACCTGTGACACCAGAGATGATAGAATGCAGTGGTGCTTACCTGTGTAGCCGGATAGACATTGGCAGGTATAGTTCCGGAGCGAGCCACGCAGGATGCAGGCACCACTGTGCTTGCATGGATTATCGTAACATGCGCTGTTTACATCCCGCAACTCACACATCGATCCCTTGAATCCTGCACACAAACAACGTCCTGTATTGACAGCCTCAAAACTACGTCAAAATAAAACATATTTTGTGCACAAAAGAAAAATGGTAGCATTTTGGGGCAAGCATTAACTTTAATGCTACATTTCTTATGCATTTAATAATAATAATAAATATTTCTTAAACATCCAATCAGTTGAGATTGCTCTCAGGTTCTATACATACAAACAATCATAATTACAAATTTTGTTAAAAAACCATACCAAAAATTATTATATTAATTATCCTAAAATGAAATTCATTTAAGAAAAAAAATTATGTTAGCAAAAAACCTGTTTTACACAATGTATGTACATCTTAAAAAAATACCTTGATGATACAAGTATAGTTGACTGCAGAAGTAATAAAAAGTTGCAACCACGTTATTAAAGAAATTCCCCATTTTTATAAGTTCGAAATATATTTATACAAAGAAATAACTTGTCTTGTTTCACACACAGTCTTAACGTATTCTGAAATGTCACTATTGATCCATAGTCAATTCTTGCCATAAAACTGCTAACATAATATGAGTTTAACTAAAAAATATTCCAAAGCAAAAGATTATTTACACCACAGATTCGCATGTGAATAAAATGGAAATGTAACCCTGAAAAACCTATTAAAAAATAGGTGAATATAATTACCTTACAGAATTTATTTTATGCTATTACAACCCCAAATTGAAATGTAAAGTAGAATGACAGTAGTAGTAATTACCGATAGGACATGTGCAAGAAGCATCTATTCCTGAATCGTCCATGAGGACATTACAAATTCCTCCGTTGAGACACCGCCTCAGAATGGGACGGCAGGGGTTGTCATACTGGCAATATTCTCCCTTGTAATCATCGCTGCAGCTGCAGAAAATAAACAAGCAAGATGAGGGTACAGCACAAAGGGAGGCGGTGATACATAAACTCTAGGAACACATAGTGTTAGTTTGTTGTCTCAGATGGTTAAAAATGTTATGTATGATCCTTCCAGTGAAAATATATATTTAGTAAACAAATTTATTTTAGTTTTTATTACCTATGGTTGAAACTTAATTACAAGGACATCTTAATCAGTAATAAACACCAAAACAGATTTGCCAATTTCCGGAATAAGTGTGAAACTATATATATTCAGTACAAAAATCAATTTGTGTTTATTATCTATTGTTGAAGCTTAATTTTGAAATCTTATTTAATAATGCACAAAACTATGATACACAAAATTTAAAAAGCATTTATTTAAAAATATTCTTGTCATTTTTTTCTCCAGTTTTCGTCCCCACTGGTCATCACCCCATTTGGTTTACCCCCCTCCCCACCCTCCCACCCACAGCCACTGGTCCAACCACCATGCAACTGCAGACTGAGTCATGGCATAAGAGGGCTTCTTTCATTCACTGCATATTTACTGGTCGGGGCCGCATCTGTTTTCTATCAAACTTAGAATATAAATCTCAAGAGGCCTCCTCTCCTGTAAAGTTTCCAGCTAGTTAACAAACTGGAATATGTCCCCTGGTGTTTCTCTGACATAATTTACTGTAATCACTCATCCTCTCTCTCCCCCACCCTTAGGGGAAACTAGTTAACAACTGTTTCATTACCCTCTTGCCATAATCACACTAGTCACAATGCCTTGCTAATCAAACAAAGAAAACAGGGTCATAGTTCACATATAAAAAACACTAACAATACATAACACTTGGGCTTGACTGTTATTTGTATGCACAATGACAGATTGGTTGTACCTGGTCACGCAGCAGATTGTATCTAAATATTGACCATTAACATGTGCAACACACACAATAGCTTGAAAATAATGTACGTTTAGCTAGTTAAACCCCTTCGATGTGGTTTTCATAATTTACCACCAAGCAGGTTAGGTTTAATATCCTTTCTGTATGGAAATTACTGTATTTTAAAGAGTATACAATCGCCACTTTTTATGTGCGAGAATAAAGATTTAATTTATTTAGTTATTATTTTAACAATTAAACATGGTGATTACTGCATTTTACTTATATCGTATACAACATAACATGCAGGCAATTTTCAGTTTAATTTATTTATGTTTTGCAATTCCATTAAAAAATCAAATGCATGATAGAAAATGTTTGTTGCAATGCTCCCTAAGGGACCATCTCCGAACATCAATGTTCTGAGATGATCCCTAACATTCTTACATGTGTTCTGTCACCAAATCTTTAGAACCCCTATGAACCCACCCCTCACTATTACCCACCCCATGACAAGATTCCAAGGGTGTAATGCAATCCCAACCACCATCAAAATAGCAGGGCACAGATGGGATTCACCTATCAACCCTAACATTAATCACCCTTCTGTCACTTAGAGAGGGTAACACACTGCTTCCATTTACCCCTTGCTTAGAAACTTCATCCTGCTGCTAGCAGATCTTGTGGCAAATTTATGCCACCCCTTCAAGTTTGAGTAATAAATATGCCACTATGCAAGATTTTATACATTAATACAGTTCACTTCATTACAAATCTAAATACCCAAAAGATAAAACTATGACCAAATCATAATACAAAAAAACTCCTTGCATAATTTCTGGGATTTTAATGAAAAACAATCGATCACTATTAGGCTACATTAAAACTATGCAAATTTCACCAAAAGACAGATAAATAAACACAAAAGGAATCTAATAAAACAGACGCTTTAGAGAAAAACATACATGTAAGCAAAGTTAAAACAAAGACAACATAAACAAGATCACTGGAGATAGAAAGTTCTCGACAATGTCAATGATGCTGGTGATTCACAAAGGACAAAATGCTGGAAAACACAGACACCCCAACCCTAGATAACCCTCCCAAGGGATAAATATGCCACAGAAGCCATATACATTTGGGGCACATCTGGATATAGTTACCCCACCCTAATGTGACATCTCCTGGCAGTGTCTCCAATACCCCAGTGGCATTGGGTCATAAAACACCAGAGGATTTAGTTTCCAGAAACAAGTCCAGTGTTCAAAACTAAGGCCTTTGAATCAGCAGCCGCCGATTATTCAAAATCCATCTCACCGATTCAGTTCGCCAAAATGTCCAAGTTATCGGCCCGACACCGTCGGTGCACAAATGCCACAGGTTTATCTCGGCGGACATGGCTAGGCTGTATCCGATGTATAGTTTGTTAGAATTCTTAGACCAGACTCAATCATAGGAGACGGTAAAGACAACTTAGTTAATAATTCAACAATAGTTCATCAAAACTGAACTCTTATCACAAGAACGGTTGCATTCAATAGCAAAGCCAACGAATGCCAAGTCTAAACATCGGTGGCATCGCCACCAGCAGTGCAGTTTTCCAAGAGTCAGACTGGACGCCATTTTTCATAGTTTTGCCGTGTTCTTTGGACAAAATTTTATGGTGTTTGGAAGTTGCCTCGGTTGTAGTTCAGAGTTAAGCATGCTTTTTGTTCTTTATCTACAAATAAATATGGCCTAAATCCCAATTTGACTGGTGACAAAAGTGTATTTCGTAACGTGACCAATATCGGCAAGGTGAAGGCCACACAGTTTGGCCACGAAGTGCAAATGTACTGTATACATGCATCTGAGTGCAACACTGATACAGTTAAATACAAGTACTAGCTTTGGGCAGAGTTTGAACAATCAGGGCACACATCTGGAACAATATTTATTATTATTATCTCCTCAGCACCCCTCCAGAGGGGTGGTACTGGTACGACCACCCAGCCTAGGGCAGTTCAGATGGGACACCCCTGTCGTCCTCAGATCTGATGTCACTAACTAAAGAGACAGTGTCACACCTGGAGCGCATTGGAACTTTTTTTAGAGGCACAAGAGATTGAAATGGAGAAACGCCTGAAAAGAAGGTACAAAAGTGGAACCTCTTTATTCAAATCATCCCCGGGACTGGACAAGTGACGTGAATACTGAGATAACCACATTAGCGGGATTAATTTCTTGTACCTTTGGGACTATCCTAGGGTGACCTTAATTATGAGGTAGATATTTTACTGAGGGGACGTAAAGTAAGGTGCGTCTAGTTTGGATCACTCAAAAGACACATTGAGAGAATTAGTAGACTCAAAGAGAAATTGACAAAGAAAACATGATTAGAAGTGGTAGGAAAAGAAGAACATTGACATTAATGTGAAGGAATAGAGCAGAGATCAAGAAAAGGTAGGAATAAACAGAAGAAAATGGTGCAAGAGCAAGAGAGATTAAGACAGAAAGTGGCCGCACATGATGGACGTGGTACATATTAGTTAATAAAAAAGTAAAAAATATAAACTACTTTATAAACAAAGTGACATATCAAATGATCGACAACCAACAAAAGGGGAACTTTTATAACATGCCAAGAAATTCTACTGCCCTCACAAAAAACCACCTAGGTTGTGACTTGACTGCCTGGATGCAGCCAATTCATCATGATTCAAGTCCAATAAATTCTGCTTCCTGAAGCATTAAACCATCCCTCCCTTCAAGCCATCTTCAAACGATCAGCAGAATTAAGTGGCAACAGCTACGGCAGTAAGTCGCTCGAACCAAGATGAAGCTGAACTAATCGGAGCGAAACAAAAGCCACATTTCGTCTTCGATGCAGACAACACAGAGACCGCTGATGTCGATGTATCGCATAAAAAGCTCACGGCCGCATTAAACGTCCTGTCACAGAGGCCTCAATCAATTATTACATGTTGGTTTGATTACAAGCAGGAAACAACATCAAAGTGACTAGACATTATGACTTATTCTGGCCGAGTCTCTTATGATTTCGTGGAGCCACAGTACTCTAGGATCTCTTTTCAAGTAACAGTTGCAGGCGCCTTACTACGCCCCATTTCAGGAAGGCAACAGGTCTTGATGATAACCAATTACAGGGTCATACGTGTATTATGACTAATTGATTTCATCAAATATTTGTAATTACAGCTATAAGTGTAATTAATTATGTTTGTATTATGACTAAAACTACGAATATACTTGACTGTACATTTGCATTATGAATACAATTGTAATTTGACTACACCAAATGTTTTTACCACCAATTTCATAATTTCAGTGTGACTGATTACACTAAATATTTGCAATATGATTGTTATTCTGATTACTTATTTTATTTACTTATTGTATTTTATATTTCTTTTTAGCTTACAATGACATTACAAACTGTAGGATAGTGAATTATCACTTTTTTTGTAGTACACTCTTGAAGAAATCAACAAACAGACATGCTAGAGTCAATCCTGCCCACAGTGGGAAAAAATGGAGGGCATAAATCAACAGATGTTTCCACTCCACAAAGACAATGACACCTGTCTGGTAATTCATTGATAAGATGCAGTGGGTCTACAGAGGTCACCAGGGGTCAATCGTCATACGGTCAGACAGTGGAACCATATGGACAACAGATGCGTTGGACCGTGACGAGACAGCCCCGCCCCAGGGTACAGCCAATGGGTACGCAGTAAACGACAGGTGCAGGTATTGTCACCGGAAATGTGAAGGTAGATGGTGCGGACATTGCGGGTGATTGCGAACAGTTCGCGACAATGGTACCCCACGGTTAACAGTGCCGGAATGTTCTTTGTCTGGGCCAAAGACAATTTCATGCCACTTGCCTGCTTCAGTAAGACAGAAACTTAAATAGACTCAGTAATTACTTGTAGATGTATGAGTTTCAAAGAAAAAGTTGGACTCTTGATGAGGCCGAGGCTTCCTTGTTTGTCCACTTTCCATTTGGGATTTCTGCTTTGGATCCCAATCTTGCTCAGCCTTCTTAAATTAGATGGACAAGATGCATCTGGTTTTACTTTAGGACTTTTCATCATTTTAGATGCCGGTGTTTTACTGTACAGTCAACTAACACATTTGCTAACATTTGAAAAACTGTCTACATACATATATATATTTATATATAATATATGTTTAGAATGGTAAACAATTTCTCAATACAAATTGTGGCTTCATTTCAGTGATTAATTTCCCAGTGACTCTACATCCATTCACTGATTCTACGCTAAACATCTATGTTTAGTTTCCTCACATTCACGTACAAAATATATTTTCATTTAATTACCTCTGTTTTTTTAGAGTTTCATAACTTTTCCAGATTACTTCCTAGCATGTATCTTTCTAACTAGATCATCTTCATCAACCCTTCCCCCAAGCTTATCTACCCCCTTATATGTGTACAGTACTTGTTTATTTACCATCTCTGAGTGCCACCCCAGATCACATGACCTTTGCCTCTCAAACATCCCCAGCCTGTGTTCCCAGGATGGCAGGAAATGGGGAGCAAAGCTTCAACGCTCCCCTTGGAGTGGGTGCAATAACTCATGGGTAACAACTGTCAACTCACAAAAAGGGGATATTTGTAGATAGTTATCACAGGAGGGCCACGACAAATACAAGCCCCAGATTTCATAAAGCCAAACAAAAATAATTCCCGGTTTCTGATCAGCGTGTGCATTTAAAAACAGGTGCCATAAAACTGTAAAAAATAAATATAATGAAGGCTTCCCTGTCCACATGCCATCTGCTTTTTTGCTCCGATGTTAATCTTGTTCTAAAATCTTTTTAAATGTTACCTATCGAATGACAAATTCATCTGATGCAAGAACATGGAAATGCTGTGAAAGATATACCTCAAGCAAACTTCAGACTGTTGTCGAGGAAACAAGTCTATTATCTCATCTGTCATATCCAATAATCTGACTTGCGCAGTTTTTGTTTCAACAAAAAACCCTCTGTTCCATTGATTTCACCCCTCCCCAGTTCATGTGAAACTACCAGATATCACTGCAAGGTTCAATGAATCACCGAAACACAGATAAGGCAGAAAGACGTGCATAAAACACGCGGGTGTCACTGAAAGGTCTTAATATATCATTATACGTATAACAAAATTATCTTGTGAATCACGCGACTGACGGCCTATTATCTTCCTAGCAAGAAATCTGATCCACTAAGTTTACATATAATTATTAGTCACAGTGGCATATAAATAAGTTTTAGGTCAAACATTACTACAGGTTGAGATGAAATTGGTGTCAAGCATTCGTAGCAGACGTACTGAAACACCAGTGCCTTTAGTGGACATTGTTGCTTATGGTTTCTGATTGTCTTAACTGTTCATTTTTACAGTTACAGGTAGATTAAACTATTTATGGCATAACAAATTTACAATTTTCTGTAATAACTATTCCGAAATAAAATGTAATAAACGTAGCAGCCTATGCATTCCATAATTAATGATACAAAGTATTTTTAATTGCACCACTTTCAGTTCAGTTGATGGCACTTAAGATAGCATTACGGTTAGAAGTGTAAAATTGTCTTTGTACAAAAAATGATGAACATGATTGGACACCAAATTCTTACCATTTTATCTGTGTTTGTTGCTTTATTTATTACCATAAAAGAAACGAAAGGTATGAATGTCCAGAATACAGACATCACAAGTTGTGCAGCCCAACAATAGGGATTTGAGGAGTGAGCAAGGGGTGAGAGGGTGATCAATCATACTGAGGTCACCTCCCTGGTGGGTTGTTAGGCAGGCAGATGACCAGGTCATTAATTACCCCTGCCTGCCTTACGTGTGCAGAGGTATGTCCAAACCTTCTCCACCACTCCACTGGTGGTGTACCCGCCACTCCCAGTGATCTATGCATCATTCCCAATGAAGTATATGGCCCCAAAACCTCACACTGGATGACAGGAAGTGGGTGGTTCAGTGCTAATGGAATCGCTTCTATTATTAGCTCTGCGATTGTTTGCATAACACTGCCTAAACACATATTCTTTCACCTTTTCGTCTCATTCTTCAGACTTTTTGTACTTTTTTATGATAACCTTGATAGCTGAATGAAACCTATTATACAAGTCAATGTAATTATTAAAACTCTTGCGTTGCATTTACCCATTTTTTATCAAGTAGGTTTTAAATAAATACTACTTTCCATTGTAACTTGTCCTATCCATTATACACACACAAAAGGTATATTGTTTTAATAAACAAAGACATGTCTTATGTACTTCAGATATGTTTAGTTCATATAATACGTGTAATTTGTCCTGGCAAGCCATCTAGCCAACCATAAATTCACTTATCCTTTTCTACATCATTAGATCTACAGTACATATTTAAATCATGTCTAAATAAACAGTTCTAAGACATAAAGGATAAACAGACTTTTGTAAGATGATAAGGCTTTTAATTTTAAACTCGTGCCATTAACGCAAACTTGATAACGTTATCAACCCAACTCCCTATGAAGAATCTAGGGTCAATTCTGCTTGAAACTGTAGAGGGTGGGGTAGCAACCCAGGGGCAAATTGTGTCAGTACTGATTGTGTTGGAGGGTATACTATGGATTAGTACTAGGGCAGCTGATCACAAAAGTCTTGGTTCACTATGGGGTACGAACACCCCTCCACTCCTACAAGCTTAGGGTGTCAGGATGGATTGGGGAAACAAGACAGAGAGGAAGCACATCTGGCCCTAAGACCCTGGCCAGTCGGCCCATAGTTAGCAACCAACACAAGCCCAGGAAATGAAGCCTTCACTTCACCACAGCCGCATTGGTAAACTGCTGTGTACAACACACCTGTTTTGTCCCTGGGTAAAGTGTTTTAAATAAGTCAGTTTTGTTATTATGATGAAAACCAACAAATTCTAAGAGAAGGAGACCAGGCAGTGTAGAATTCAATAATAACAACAACAGTGGTATCTTTAGAACCATTACATGTACATAATAATCACTTTCTTTAATTGGATAACGGGATAAGGTCGATCCAAAAATGGTAAGCTTCATGTATTCATGCTAAAATGGATATTAAACCTTTTTTGTGAGGAACAGTTTCAATACCTGAAAAGGTAAAACAGTTCTTAAGTTGTATTCAGTCATTGGGGAGCTAGGACGGTTCAATATGTTTTACATTTCACCCCGGGGAGACCTGTTCAATCAAACACATCACAACTTCTATGGGAACCATTAAGCCAATCTGCAATTACTCCAGCTATATCCACCATTCTCTATTGCCAAGGACTTACTTATACAACTGACAGAGTGGACGGTGAGGCAATGTTGAGTGAACAAAACTGTCAGTTTCAAAATGGCAGCAAGAGGAATCGATTTACCATTTGATGCTCTAAACACTGTGCTGCTGCACCCCACTTGTAAGACAAGAATACAACTCATAGGAAAGATCTTTACAGAAGATGTTTTTGGTAGATGTCCATTCACTGGCTACCACACCAGGCTGTGACCCGGTGTAACGGATGCCACCAAGCTGACAGGATGGGGAGTGAATTGTATCCATTCTCGACACTTCTCCAACATTGGCACCTGCCGCTCCATAAGTCAGAGACAACCTGAGCCCAGTGGTGAGGGGTTCTGAGAATATATGGGGCTGCGACCAGATATCCACCCCACCTGTTCCCCCATCTATTGATGACTGGAGACAAGCCCTGTTCCCTGACACATGCCAGGAAGAGGGAGGTGGGAGACCAGGAGAGGGGACAGACTACACCCCGTACACTTTCTTTCAAACTTTTATATATTTTTTTATAAACCTTCCCAGTAAATAGCTTCAGATCAAAATTGATGATGAGTCCTCGAATGAATCAGCACATACGTGTGTTCGGTTTATTGATTAAATTAAAATGCAGGAAAGATGCAATAAACATTACACTTCACACCCGACACAAGACTTGGTCCTCATAAAATATCTCAAATTCACCTCCGATTTTTTATATATAAATCCTTTAATTGTTTGAGGCACAAGTTAAATGTTCACATGGTCATTTGTCTGACATGTTTCTGTATTGTGATAAGCTGAAATCTAATCACGAGATTCAAACTACAGAAGGAATCAGACTAAACATAAATCATGTTTAGTCAGTCACATACAGTGGACTTCCACTAAAGATTGGATCAATAATAATATTAACTTATTAGTCTGTGATTAATCACCAGGTTTTGGATCATGATTTTCTCACTTGAAAAATTAATAAACAAGATTATGTTGCTGCAAATGTTGGTTTTAATAGAACACTAATTTACATCATGGATTCAGGATTGTTCTGTTTCTTTACAATTACACCAAAGATATTTTAAAGGAATGCTAATCTAAGCCACGCAACTTTCATACAAAATTCATAAAGTTGCTTATAATTACTGATATGTATTAATTATATAGACTGCCAGTTATTTATTCTCATATTGGCTTAAACGTGGGGTTTTCTGTTCCACTACCTGGAATCAGCCAGAGGGTAATCATTATCAGGAAGTGCACCGAATCAGTTGTCTCAAATATGGGAACCACATGAATGCACCAAACACCACAAGGCCCTGCAGTTAATCCAACCAGTCTCCATAATACTGCAAATACAGAATTTTCAGAATGTAAAAGTTTGTTTATAATTAACCTTACAGGTGGCCACTGGGCTGAATTTCATATAAAAAAACTTCTGAGTATATTTGATTAATTTTTTCTGTACTCATTAGCTTATATACATGGCTACATTTCTCTAATTGGACACTGACACATACAACCACTCGGAAATTAGCTAGTAGTAGGGTGAAAAAATGTTTTTTGCATTTATTTTATATAAACTTTAAACAGTTATATCTTCATGATTATTTGATGTTATGCAAATAACAACAAGTATAATAATAAAGGGTCTTTTTGCCAACAAAATGATAGCTCAATCATATTTTTGCGATATGTATTAGTGAAGTTGTGATTTTTTAAAAGCACCCCTACAAATAGCTCCAAATTGTGTACACCGTGGAAGTTTACCATTGGTCACCTGCAGGGTTAAAACATTTCGCAGGCAGAACACTCAAACTATTTTGGGTTTACTAAACACAAGTTGGTGGACAATAGACATTTAACATATTTATCCTATGTATTAAGAACATCTAAAAATAACAGTCTTGCTTTTTTTAATAAACATAATATCTTAATTTGTACTCTGTGATCTCACCCCAGCCTTCCAGTGTCTGCTTAGCTCGTGATAAGATTTGTTTTTCTTTTGTCCTTAACAATTCCGCAAGAATGACCAGACTAAAAATATCACCTCCAGGGCATCAAGTTGCTGTCATTTAGTCCTGTACCAGTCAGCCGCATACACCGGCACTAACAAAGATACAAAAGCACTGAGTACCTATCAGTAACACCTTGTACTTTCAAAGGTTATGGTGGTTTCACATATTGTGCACCACACCCAGAATTAATTCAGCTGAACTACTGTAGTTGAAGTTATCTTTAATCGAGACTGTATGTACTTCTTTTTTTAATATAATACTCTCAATACTAGAATAAATATGCCTTCCGAATTGAATCTAACCAGCCTGAAACAATCTTTACAATTTGAATGTTGTGCCTGCAAAATGTTCAAACTGTAAACAGAGCATTCAATTAGTAAACAGCCATCGTTGGCACTTATTGTGCAGGTAGGTGTCTTTATCTGCAAATATTTTGAAGTTGGATGTTTTCCACACTTAGTCCTCGAAGTTGTGACTGAATTGGTGGCATATGCGACTGTTTTTTCTGTTTGACGACTGACACATTATGGCAACCGCGACAAGTCGGTAATAACAGATCATGCGTTGTCATTTGCCATTTCATAAACCACTAGTTGTCTTTTCTTGGAAACACCGTAAACAATACTGACTTTATTGCCGATATTTTTAAACAAACATGATTACTCTGCACCGGTATTCGTTTATTTTGGTGGATTTATGACACAGGATTTTTAAAATGCACAAGGCAAATTGCAACGAAGTGTCATGGCGCCCATGATACCTCGTGTCAACCGACATAAATGGGAACACGAGCGGAAGGCGCTGACTTTATATTGCTAGAACACACATAAGCGTACATATTTCGGTTTTGAATATAAAACTCGAAGAAATAACAATGGCCTAGGTTAAGCTGGCTCAAAGCGATATAGTCTGCATTTCGTAGTTCTCATAAATTCCGTTGGATGGCGTCATAATAGTTGAACAAATTTGTCGGTGAAACAGCATCAGTGATTTAAACATTATAACTGTTAATATGTCTGCTTGTGTTATTTTCATTTGTTAACTTATATTGTATATTAAGCACTGCTGCACTAGAAACAACCAGTCATTTATGTTATTGTGTGAGAGGAATTATTTCATTATCTAAACTGATTATGTACAGTTGTTACTGTGTTGCAAATACTGCACATATAAATGTTCTTTGAAAAGTTAACCACACACTAAAACAGTATTATACAGATGCATAGATCATAACATTGTGATATTTTAAATATTTGACAGAATGTATTATTTCTCAAAGTTAATTTTGAAATAAAATATTACTTTTCTGAACAAAAATGGACTTCCTTTTCACTTTAAATGCGTAATTTGACATGGAAACTGCGTCATTTGACACAGAATTTGCCCTTTTTTAAACAGAAAATCAGTGATTTGAAATGGAATTTGCCTTTTTCTGAAACAGAATTTAGAAACGGAAAATCAGTGTCCCTATACATACATGTATATTTACTGTTATTGGTAATTTCAGGGATTCCACATATGACGGTTATTAATTTGCCAGTGTACCATGTTATAATGCATAAAGTTAGTATCTGGCCGCATATGCATACATGTTTTAAATTTATTTATATTTCAAACCAACGTCTGTGGTTAAATTTGGATTAAATTGGTACTGAAAACACAATTACATACATACGCACACACAATTACTTGGCTCCTACTTTTTAAATTTGGCTCCTAAAAAATGTAGGTAGGAGCCAGTTGGCTCCTAGATAAAAAAGTTAACTTAGAGGGCTGACACTCCTGACCGCAAACTGAGACAGATTCAGTGCTCACACCTTCGACAAACACTTACAACCCCACCCCCAGCTAATTCTAAGTATGTGAACGTAGAACCAAATCTTTACGTTAGCATGTTGAATTTCTGTTGCATGATTTGTATTATAAAGTATCTTTAAATAGTGTGATTGTTTTATAAATAGAAATGTAAAGTAATATTTACAAAAAGTACCATAAATTCTAACTTTAGGTTTTTTACATTAATTATAGAATAGCCCAAGTATACTTTTGGCGGAGTCCCTTATTGTGGGAAGATCTCGTGTAAGTGGGATAAATCAGGGATGAGAGATATCTTGTGTGACTTCATTTCCATTGCGATAACACCCTGTTAGACTAAGTGCCCTAGTGCAGTCAACACCACGAATACACCAACACCCTGAGATAAAGCAAATAAACTAACACTGAATACCCTGCCTCCGGGTGACAACCCTTTACTGCAATGACTAACCACCAACTTCTGTCATAAAGATCACAATCTCCCCCTATCGAAGCAGGTAATAAGGTTTAAAATACAGTTACCTGTTTCTGTAGTAATTTCCATGTTTAGCTAATAAGGTTTATACAATAGTCCGCTCATAAATATCAGAAGTCATCAGATGACTGACAAAATTAAAAACATCTGTGGTTTCTTTGTCAGCCCTAACAGCTACAAGCTTCATACTTAACAAATGCTTCATTAAAAATATATAAAGTGGATTTAATAAATGACGCAGTTTAAACGGTTTTGTTAGCAGCTGCCAAACACCAACAGGGGGGTTTGAATCAGTGACAAATGTTAACATGACAACACCGAAATGAACTGTCATCCAGTGAAACCCCAACAAAGACTCTCAAAGAGACACCAAACACAAGAAAGCCTTTGAAAGCCCGCGGTTGAGAGCCCCACTGAAGACATGGCCAGTGTCACCAGTAAGCAAGCCGTTCCCACACACCCCATAACCCTGTCACACAGCACCCTGCTTTTAAACACAGGCTGGTGGAGTGACAGCCAATGGGGACTCGCAGTCCAAATAGAGTGGGTTAGAAATAGACAGCACACTAACAGGAGGCGATGTCAACCATCCGACAAGGGCAGTAGACAAGATTTTATCGACTCATTTTGTATTGGTTCTGTAATATATAACAATCTAGTATTATAAGAATACTTTTAATATAGTCAGTGAGATAAATATATATTGGAGTGCGCACCCTTTATGTAATGTGACATTACTTTGTCTTACAGTATTGTTTTTTTTATTTATTGTTTTAAACTTTAAAAATATGTACTAATTCTTTTTACCATAAAATCAGCATTTAATCTTGAGGTATTTTAATTACTAGACATCATGAAGTGTTCTGATTGTTAATCATTTAACTAGAAAGTGCTATAAAAACCTCCCTAAGCCATATTAAAGCAAATACCGTGCCTGCTATAGAATTCTATTAAACCAAGAATTTGTGCTGTGAACAAATCCTGTAATTTACTCAGGTTGCATGAATGCAAATAAATAAATCCACCATAGATGTGTTGTCCCTTCAAAAGTCCATGGTACGCTAACACAAGATGTCTGTTGCTGATGTCACTAGCCAGATATTCCAATTCCATTATCACTGTGTGCGGCAGTAGTTATTCCCCAACCATTAACGTATCCTTCAAAATGTGGAGTTTTTTCTTTATGGACAAATGTTTTCTAACAGGCGGCAGCAAACAACTGCTTCTGTCTGCAGGACACAAACTACTGCTTACAGGGCTACCTTACCTACCGGCCTAGGCCAGGAAGATTGCTTCATTCCATCACACCGTTTACCTGACATTTAACACCTGAAATAGCAGGAATCTTAAGAGACACTGAGCCAACCAATCAGGTGTCCATTTCTGAATCGCTTCATCGTACATCCACAGCTGATGGATTCATCGAGTTTTAATCGGATTCAGCAAGCTACAGACGGAAAGTTCACTCCTCGGCATGTCGTGCTAGACAAAGACAGCCAGACTATTGCTATCAAGGCAATTGAAGAGTAAAAATAGGAAGACCAGATTAATAGTTCTACCTGTTATTTTGTAGACACATGAGGATTTACATAACAAGAATCTTGGGCACTGAAGTTTTTTTTAAATAAATTTGAGTGCTGCCAAATTAATATCCCTGGAGACCGAGTAATTTTCCTATAATAGAAGTCAATACTCAATATTTGTTTAAAAGGTTTCATATGATTACTTCATTCGTAAAGCATTACAAAAGATTTTCTGTCACACACTGTTTATGATCCATTTGATAAGGTTTGGTTCAAATTGTGATCTATAAAAAGGTCAAAACAAGTTTTATATTTACTATTCCATTTTCTGGACAATAATTTGCATTCTTATAAACACGTTTGGTATTCTGATTAAAATTGTTTAAATGGAAGGATTACCACTGAGGAAATTATTGTTTTTATATTATGTTAATTTACAAAAAAAGAGAAATACTGAGGAAGAAGTCCAATTACAGTCGAATTAACTTAACATTTAAAAATAAAAATCCAAAGTTAAATTGATCTCCATTCAATTCCATTTTACACTTGTGGGTTGTTCCCCCATTTCCCCATATTATTTATAATGCCAAGTCAAATTAAAAATAGGAAAATGATGAGAACACCCAACTATTTTTTAATCAACCCCAAATCCCTATATGCATATCACCTAATAATAATCCAATCCAAAAACAAAGCATTAATTTTGTCTCTATTAATATTCCTCAAGTTTTCATTACAATATTTGAGAAAAAAGACAAAACTGCACAAAAAGGTCAAACCAATACAGCCCTAATACTTAATAGATTATCTCCTTCTATTACAGTAATCTGTGCTGGAGCCTAATTAGCAGGATTATTCCCTTTCCCCAGCTGCATGGGGCTGTTCAGTGGGCAGTTCCCACGCTGTCTATGCCACCCACCCCTGCAGTAAGCAGAGGGTTCTGATGGCATTAATCTTGACATAACATACTGCTACAGCCTCCACACCAGACAGATCAAAGTCAGGCTGCTTCAGCCCATTGGGGGGCCAGCTCAAACCATTAGCTATGTCTTGTACCTTCTAGGTACAGCCATGGATCCAATTAACAGGTCAAATTATCCCCTAGCTGCATTCCTGTAGTAGAAATGTTCATTCATTCGAAATGGTGTAGTGTAAATAGTATATTTGGAACATACTTGTGTATGATGGTTGATCGTTAACAAACCCAAACTAACGATCTGTTGCACAGATATTATAAGTATTTGTGTTTCCTTCTCTTTCTTTTTCTTAGTCAGGCTATATTTTGAACCACATCTGAAAAGTCCCACAACTTTCATAATTGTCCAAAGCTTCAGTTTTAAACAAGCATATTTTACACACTATTAAAAATAGTACTTAAGTATAATTCATAATTTATTTTTAAAATAATAAAATTAGTGGCATTTCTTAAAGGTTTTATTTTCATGTCAACCAAACAATTTTGAGAAAAAAATTCACCATTTAAAGACTGAAATTTACTGACAAATGGCATACCTTCATGGATTTTAGAAGCAAAATTTAAGGTTAGTACAGCAACACAAGTAAATGTAAATATTTGCAAAGTAAACAAATCTGATGTCACAGCATTTTGAAGCATTTGTCAACATCAACGCCAGAGAGCAGGTACACACAATCGTGTCTATATAAACAGTTTTGTGTTCGCAGTAAATGTGTGTCTTCAATACCATCTTGATGGGCCGAAATAATTCTACGGTGATCATTTAACATCTAATGAGATGGGTAGGATTAAGTTTGTGCGATTTACTGAATACCAACACATTTCTGGGTAGACGGTTGCCTGGCTACATTAAAAACATTGCCATGGTAATATCAACACTGTCTATTTCTATCTTCTATACCTCAACACATCTAGATTTTGGGTGTATAATTTTTATGATGGATATTTTGTTTAAATACAACAAGAAAGCAGCATTTTTGTCAACTATTAAAATGACCTTGACTTGTAACGGACATATCTGTAACAAGTGTTAGGCACTTAGAGGATTATGGCTCAATTACCATAGAGCAGCATATTATCATCAATCATCAAACCTGTCAGAAATATAAAGACAAGTATGCAACAGGTGAAGTCCCCGCAAAAACTGAGCACATTGGACCATACCTTAAGTTCAAAACAAATCATAAATCACATTCAAAATTACTGTAAAAACAAGTCTTCTTGGAAACACAAAGTATATTTAGCATTTGACTGTGCCATCATCATCATCAATAAAATGCTCACATTTGTTTTTTAAATGACATGCTATCTAATGTCTTGGCTGGTAGATTCTGATCTGATTTCCTTTACACTTTGATGTTACACTAATAAAATATTTCTCTCAATCAGAAAAAGTTTTATCGTTTCCACAAGTATTTGATTAGACTAGACCTGCAGTGTCAGTATAACATTGACATATTGCAATTAGATTTTTGCTCTCACTGCAAGAGATGTCCTTAATCTAATGCTAACGTTTGTCTTAACTATTTAGTTGATATAACAACTGCATTAAACAATATACCCACAATATGCCCAACCTCATTTTTCCCTAACAAACCCTGAAAGAACAACTTGTTGGCAACAACCGAGACAGAACCATGAACGCCAGCAAGGAAAACCAAGACAATGGCATAAGAAACGTGGGCTTACGACAATGTTTAGGAGCACCTAAAAATGGTTAGCATAGCTAGAGATAGTGCACTATAAACCAAATATCTGTACCGACTATTTAACAATACTATCACTCCTGTTTTTATCTGCGACACCAATCAATGCATTGCGCGAGTAACAATAACCGCCAATTTCTGCACGTTTTGCACCGTTACAACTGATGCTAATCAGCGACACAAATGAGCGATGTTACGCTTGAGCGACTCCGTGGGGCAGACACTACAGGTCAACGAAGCGAGTCGTGGGAAACCGAGACGAACTAAGTGTTGGGCCGGGGGGCGTTTGTCGTTGTGTGTTCTCAAATAATAGCTGGTAATCAAAGCGCCGTGAATGGCAGCAACGACTGTTCTCGCTGGCGTTATTAGCCGTAATGCTGTGGTTAGTTTTTTCTGATTACAGATTTACTTGAAGCACCCCCAAGTACAAGACATGGTTGACGTTTATTGCAATGGAAACGTTGTCAACAGAGATTGGTCATATGCATAGAATAAACAACCTTGGCTGCAGTAGTGTGGTATATTCATACTTACAGGATCAAGACTTTGGTAAATTTGTGAGTGGGTGATTCACAAATACACACCTGTATTATATAAATATATATTTATTTTTTATAAACTATTTGTATAAGGTACTTTCATTGTTCTCAGTTTTATGTAACCAAAATATGAACATTGTTTTATAATATTGTATTGTTTTAAATTTACGTTATACCTTGTACTATGAATAATTATTATGTAATGCACTTGTACATGTGTATGAGTATATGGACCTATCAATTTCATCCGAAGTCAGAACTCCACATTTGCAAAGATAACTACACGGCCATTAACATTGGTATGTCTGCATGTGTTCTCCTTCTTTTAATAATATAATTAAACCAATTCTTACCATGATTGTGTATTGCCATAACAACATATAATGTTTACTCCAGAATATTTACTGAATTGGTCTAATTAACAGATATTCAAATTAGTAAAACATTTGACAAAGCAACTCTTGATTATTTATTGAATTGTTGCAATCAGCGAACATTTAAATTAATAAAACACTTGGTGTTCAAAACATATCTCCTACGAGTCGAAGTAGCTGCGTTTTTACCCCTCTGGACAGCCCCAACACTCTTTTAACCAGGGCTGTCGTGGGTGTATAAAAAAATGCAGCATCCCCAACTGACAAACAGTATTAATGAACGCATTTAAGAATCACATCGGACAAAAACTCTGATGTGTGAGGCCAGGTTGGCGGAAGTGCAGCGGAAGTATCGATGGAGGCACGTAGGGGGCAGGTGTGTGCATTACAACCCTCAGCAACATACTCATAGCTGTGGATCAACTCTCACAGTCAAACAGGAGCCAGCTGTCACACGCTAAGATATACTTCTCAACGCCTGCTGCTAATCTAGCCGTGATTACTAAACCTATTGTTGTGCCTGAATCAGTCAATAAAAAAATTTTCAACACAACAGTTTTCTTAAAAACATCAGGGTCCTAAACCTGGACAAACACGGTCAGTTTTGTTCATTTATTGGGCCTAGTTTTTTTTTAAATCTTTTTATTAAATAATCTACAAAAAAGGCAAAAAACAAAATAATGTAAAATATAACACAAGAAACATAAGTTACTTATGTTGAATTAAATCACCTAAACATAAACCCATCAGCATACCAAAATAAAAGGGTTAGGCAGTCTCTAATTGTCCTTGAATAACAATTCTGGTTTACTAACTTGCTTCGTTAGACATCATTTGAACATCACAAGAAACTTGGATACAGCCAAAATATTCGCAGTTGAAACTGAAGTTTCTTAGTGTGGTGTGAAGTCAATGATGCCTAATGACAGTATCTAGTTTGTTTGCAATTCCAAGTTGCGTTTACTTTTCGTTAAAAAATCATGCACATGCCTAGACTGTATAACAAACACCAGCAGGCATGGGATACTTGTGACTGTGGAATGCTTCGAATGGAGCAATGTAAGGCTCCATAAGGCGCGAGTGTTCCAGGTGGATGCAGACAACGCAATTACTCAGCCCTGTAATACGTCTTGGTTGTGGCTAATGGGAAGGAGGGAAACCAGCCAAGTTGTAGCCGCAATAGACGCTGTATTCAGCAACGCAAAGTTTGTACTTACTCGCAATAAGGCCTGCTCGTTTTGGTCGAAATCTTGCATGGTGCCCCGTTGCGGCAAGGCTGGGGACTACATGATTGGAAGCCTACAAAGACAAAACACCGTTGAACATGCTGCTAATATTGCATCGAGGCACTTTATCTCCAGTAAAGTGCCACGAACAATCTTAGCTGAAATTAACACTATATTAAATGTAATAATTATATTAAAATATATTATTATTGTCATATTGTTTTATGTGAATTACACACTTATTATATTGTTAAATTGTAAATTAAACAAATTATTAAAACATTTGGTGTTTTGCAGCAATAACTAGGTTATATTTGGACAAATAAAATAAAAATGTTCCTGACATGGGTAACTTCAAAATAAAGTTGCATGATCTAAAAAGATACTATAAAATAATCATCATGATAAATCAACTTTCAAAATCCTTGGAATGTTCATAATTTTAGGGGTGGGAAATGTTAGTGCATTGACCCAAAGGGAGAAATTACATAACTTATTTAAATTAAATAAAGTTCTTAAACGAATTAATATTATGTTGATGTATGTAGATGTGTGTATGCAGGGTTGTGTCAATTGAATGTATCCTATCATATTAATATTAACAACACCTTCCACTTACACTATCCATTGTGTTCTTAAGTATAAGAAGTCAATAATTATATTTATTTCACATTTTCGTTACCACTAAACAATGGCAATATGAGCTTTGCTGGTTTATGAACATTCACACTGTAATACAACAAATACAAATGTAGCAAAATATAACTCTAAATGTAATAAAGTTGGCAACAATGTTTTAAATGAACTTAAAATGTTAATATTTTTCCACTGAAGTGAACACTTGTAATAAACACTTGAAACATTGTTTTTATAAACATCTACATTGTTTCTGTCTTAAACTGATGTTAGCACAGGGGATGTGTGGATAAACTATGGCAACAACAAGGCATGTTTATTTTATATGAAAACAATGAAGGAATTTGAAGGATTGTTTTCTTTTTTAACAAACAATTTAGGAACAATTTAAAGAACATCATCGCATTTATAAGTATATCAATTCTTTAATGGAATAATGACTAATTTCTACCTGAATTACATAAATATACTGGCTAATAAACAGGCTCAACTTTTCAGCTTTTCAAATGGAGACAAAATATGGTCACACAAAATCAAATGTAAGCAATGCACCATTCAAACACAAATCAAGAAATGCTGTATAAGATTCGTAATTTAGTAGTTCCATGGCGACAATTTCAAAAAATTACAAATTAGCTAAAAAACAAATACAATAATACAGGAGTATTATCAAACCATTAACACTGCCTTACCGCTACAAATATAGTAGTTAAAAAATATTTATCTACAAAATTCAAAAGAATTCATGGAATGGGACAAAATGCAAAGAAATTTGCTTAAGATAGGTCCTTCATAACCACTGATATAACCATGATTAAACTTCATTTGGTCCAATACACGTAGTCCAACATTAGGCCCTACACAATGAATTTGTCCTTTATTTAAAATGCCTGAGAATATATACAGCAAACACATTTAACCATGAATATATAAATATCAAATGTATATATCTCCCGATGGCACATGCAAATTTACATTTAAATATCGTAAACGAGGTAGGCTAGCGCATGTGCAT
Source organism: Paraescarpia echinospica (assembly GCA_020002185.1). NCBI lineage: Eukaryota > Metazoa > Annelida > Polychaeta > Sabellida > Siboglinidae > Paraescarpia > Paraescarpia echinospica. The sequence continues at coordinate 41,596,812 of CM034540.1, read as the reverse complement.
GCTCAGCGCCTCTGGTTGTTCTGAATCCAACTGACAGGTCATTGTATATTCAGCTGCTTCCGTAACTATAAAGTTTGTTGAGTTTGTCTGAAAATAACCAACTGTGCATGCCTGCATGGATAATCAAACATGCATTCGAAAATAGACTTTAACTTTCACGGTACACATTAGTTGAGTAATCATTTGATTCTTTGACTGAATCGATTCATTGTAATTTTAAACATGGACAGCACTAAAACAATATCATATATATATATATACATGTGTATATATATATATATATATAATAAAACATGGCTGATAAGTTCATAACATGCAAATGTACACTAATTTCCAAAATTGTCTTTACATTTCAGATGTGGCCCTTTATTTCCAAAGTGGTCCTCAAATGTTGAACAGGTGTTAATAAAACATTTAAAATTATATAAAGCAGATTTATCCATGTATTTAAAAATAAACATCAAACCAAAACATACTCCGAAACTAAATAAAAATATTCATTAAACCACTGTACGGACATAAAGAACAAAATAATAATTAATCACTGGACGTCTGACACGGGCCATAAAATGAGAGACAGCTAATCGGTTGTACACACTCGCTGATAATCCCCAGTGCACGCGGCTAAAACATCCCGTGGGAAAGGGGACAGCTGACGCTACGGAGTGACGGAAGTGGGGCCTCCGTGCATCTGTGGCGATACTTAACCGTTTGCTGCATCTTTTAAAGTAAAGTGCGCTCGCGTAGTGGGCGTTTCTTGGGAGAGAAAAAGTACACTGATCGTTTCTTTTCTCAGGTCCGTGTTTGACAGATCTCTGTGTATTCGGCGCCCGACGTCTCGACCACTTGAGGCCCCCCGACGGTGATGGAATGGTGGCCGGAAACATCTTCCCGCGACGCTCACTCGTTTATTTGACCGTTGTCAAGTGGGCAGAATATTTCACAGACGCTGTGCGGCACATTGTTTGGCGTCGGTGGTTTGTAAAAAAATACAGCCAACAATGTAGGGACTCTTAAGTAAAGGAAACGTGGGTAGCGTAAAGAAGAAATCAGGGACGCGCTCCGACAGAATGGCGAGTGTCACCAAGCAAAATGTCGCGTCGTCTTCGCAGAAGAACCGACTCTCTCAGTCTCAGATCTTACAATACTTCCAAGACAACTTAAAGAATTATAAGAAACAACGATCTAGTCCCTGTAGGAAACAACTAACATCACACCGAGATGAAGTGGCTGACCTTTCAACCAGTGTTGCTTTCTAACGCCATGATGAAGTCATGACATCGCCCTCATTTCCATGTGAAAGGACCGTCGCGAGTATGTCGCGAAGGGGAACAACGGAATGCTTACCTTTTGCGTTCCGAACTGTCGCTAGCGCCAAAAGTACTCCGAGAACGACCCAGCGACGCCGCATAGTTATCCTGGCACGCTATTCCCACCGTAATCCAGTCATGTGTGCCGCTTAAAGTGCACGAAAATCCAGCGGTATGTCCGTAGCAAATCACCCGCTATACGCGAGCACTACTCGCGGCTTGTAAATAAATTCCCCTGACCCCGTTTACAACAAAAGTTTTGCTCGCGCCTGAAGCTTGACGCCGTGACGCGGTCCGTCGCATATCGCTGCGCGCTACCCGCGCCAAACTACTGTTTTCACACACGCAATTACTCACATCCCATGATAAAACTTTTCTCTAATTAAAGTAATCACTGTTTTTCCAAACAATTTCAAAAGAAAACAACTTCTTGTTTGATATTTATGCAAGAAATAATGGCGTATTTATAGCACTACTTCGCTGCCGATTCTCCGGCGGATTGGTTGAGTAGATGGTGAGTTGCACAAGTTCTGCTCACTCAGCCGGGGCGAGAGAGCGACAGTGTGTACTGGGCAGTCGTGCGAAACACGCGCACAGTGCGATTTCACAGCTTGTTATTGGAATAACCACTGGACACGTGCGCAATCAATGGACGCGTACTACGATAGTTGTGTCTTTGTTCTTATTGTTAATAACCTGACAGTTTTTCGCGCCAAAAGTTATTGCGTCAAACTCTAGGAATTATGAATAGTTGTATCAATATTTTGTCAAGGAATTATCCTATTTCTATTATTTCGGCTGAATATTTTAAGGTGGGTGCGGGTAATACATGAATCTTTTGAATTGAACATTGAATCAGGTTTTAGAACCTATATGGCCTACACTATCCCTGCTATAAATAGATAGTTAAATGAAGATAATTGTTGAGCGTATAAGTTAGAGGGTCTAGGCAGCTAGGATACATACAATTACTTCAACAAATATTACACAAAAATATGATGATTCTCAGATGTATGCAAAACTGGCTCATTATGAGTGATATTTAGGTTACGAGAATAATCCAATAAATAACATCCATAGGCGCGGGAACAGGGGGGCAGGGGGCAGTTGCCCCTGGAATTTCTCCGGGGGGCAGACATATGGTGACGCCCCCATGAAATGTGAGCGTGAATGTTTGTTTTTGTGGCGAGCGTCAATGGCGGGTGGAAATGTAAATTTTATGAGACGATTAATGGTTTTCTGCCCCTCCCTCCTAGTAATACGCATAAGCGGCGCGGTAGGGAAAAATTAGCACAATGTTATATTTAGGTTACGGAATTATGTTTTTTCATATATGACGTTTCACGGTCGTAAACAGGTTTTCTACACAATCAGTGTTAAGATATAAATTCCGTAATGGGAAATAAACAGTATGTTTAAAAAAATGCATGTCCTGATAGTAAGAACGTGGAACGTAACGCTTCAATACTTACAAGAACGTTCTTCTTTTTCTTGCCTATTGCCTAGACTTGCAGTGTTGTTGAGCAGCCACACCCGGGTCGCCAGGTCCAGAACGTTTTGACACAATGTTTGAAGAACGTTCGTGGAACGTAATGCTTTAATGACGTTATGCGTACGTTACTAGTAACGTTCTAGGAACGTTAAGAAAACTTTCCAAAAAACGTTCTAACGTTATCGTAACATAAAATTAACGTTCTGGGAACGTTCTGGATACCTGTTTTTTTGTTAGCTCGGCATTGTAATGAGCAAAAACGCCAAAGAATGCAATATTTGATTATAACATAAATAAAGGAATGTGAGAGATGCTACGTCTACCTGGGACAGCGACACAGTATCAGAGACAAAAACCAAGACAAGGAGATTCAAAGAAAAATTACCGCCAGCTGGACAGCATTCGCCAAATACTGCGACATCTTCAAGGGTAACTTTGGAACCTGCTTGAAGATCGGAATCGGAAGTGTTTATTTAACCCATATGTAAAAACAAAAACGGTATCATTATCAAAAACCCATAACAATTATGAAATACTGAATATGTGTTGAGATAATAAGTATTAAATACATGTATTATAAAGTAGAATATATAACATAAAAGTAAAAACAATCAATGTATGATATAATCAATTAGCAACATCCTAATCATGAACTATCAGGTAGCTGTAGATAAACAACAACAGGGGTCAGGGAGACTGCCACTAAGACCATTATTGGTCGCTCTCGTAGCAGCCACCCCCTTAATTAATTTTCAACAAAGTATATTTGGCTTACTTAAACACTTTCGATAAAATGATAACAACACAAGTGCATACTATCAGATGCAGTAATGGTTACACAAGCATTAGAATTATATTACCAAATAATTGATGTCAAAATCTCAAAAACAAAATATAAAAAGTTATCTTACTTTGATAACTAGCAGATGGTTACAACTACATCAGACATATTAATAACAGTACATTGTGTACGTAAATTAACAGAAGTAATAAGATTAAAACAAGATATAATTATATGTTAATTATTCAGAATGTCCACATATATAACAATTTGGCAAAGAGCACTGTATTCTGTAATTTTGTAGAAAACATATTTTGGCATAACTAATAAATCCGTGTAGGCAAGTCTACAAATCATGCGTACTTTCAGCGATGATATACGGCACGGAAACATGGGCACTCACCATCCAGGCAAAGAATAAGCTAGCAGCCGCACAAACAAAGATTGAAAGAAGTATGTTAAACATCACATATCGGGAGAGAAAAACAAACATCTGGGTAAGATCAGAAGACAGAAGTGGACCTAGGCAGGGCACATCAGCAGACTACGAGGTAACCGATGGACATCGCGTATCACAACCTGGAGACCTTACGAAGGGAAACGATCCAGAGAAAGACCGGCGAGACGGTGGAGAGTATACTGGAAGGACACCATCTAGCAGAGGACAGCGCAAAACAGGCATATTTTAGAAACGAAATGCAGAGGCCTTCGATCAACCACAGGACACTGCGGGTACACAATGATGATGATGAGAGACTACATATGTACGTTGTGTTTGTTATATTTAATACGTCAAAGCCATCTCCGTGTAGGTTGGGTGTTCGACCGATGGTTGCGTGCGCACCCCCTCTTCCAGCTGAGGCAAAAGAGTTCCGCTCGAGAGAAAGGAATCCTGTTCCAGTTCTGAAATATGTGAAGGGAATTGCATTTAGACGCCTGAAAGGAGGTGCAGTTGAGGGTTTTTGGGAGCCTCAAGGGTGTTCAGATGGAGGTCTCAAGCTCATGTGGAGTTTTTTTGGGAGCCTCGTTGTTGCATGCTGTTGTAGGTCTCAAGGGTGGGTCAGTTGGAGGTTTTTTGGGAGCCTGCAATCGCCGGTTGAAAACTCACCCTCAAATTAAATCAACCACGCCAAGAGTCTGTTAATCCAATTCCACTATTCAGATAATACAATTGTACAGCAATCATCGCAGAAAAAAGAACATGCAATATTTATTGTTCACAACAAAAGTGAAATCAATTAAACATGCACATGATATGTCGACGAACGATCCCCGGCTACTTCACTGCCGTTATGCCATGAAACAAAGGTCATGGAAATTATGAAATAAGAATAAAAGAAACACACAAATCAACAACGAACTATTGCAAGAAAACACGAGCACGTATGTAGTGGACAGTCGGTGTGACTGGACCGAAACCAAACTATGAAAAAGAAGGAGAGACAATGGGAATGAAACACGGTCTAGAGACATGGTCTAGAGACACGATCTACAGACACAGTCTATAGACACGGTTTAGAGTCTAAAGATGCTTGCATGGATGGTTCAGCGCACGCCCGACAGTCAGTCAACACAAATTATTATTATTATTATTACTAGTATTTCTATAGCGCCATATCTCCGGGACAAGCCCGTTCATAGGCGCGTACACACATTATAAAACGTACATGGAAACAAACGTAAAAATATTTATGTATAAACAAACACATCGTCGTTATCAGATCGCCTCTAGAGTCAATAGAATTCTATAGAAAACTATAGATTATTCTATAGAATTTATGGCATATTTAATTTATGTAGAATTCTGTAGAGTATTCTATAGAATATTCTATAGAATTCTATAGTTATGGAAATGGCAGTTTTCTGTAGGATTCTATAGAATATTCTATAGATTGTGCCGAAAATGAAAAGAAGGATAAACAAACAGCACAGAGTAAACCTGCATGGATGATAAATCAAGTTCGCAAGTCTGTTAAGAAGAAACATGAACTGTGGAAAAAATATTTGTCCACAGGTAGAAACATAGTCTATGAGCAATACGGGAAACATAGAAATTTGACGACGAATGTGTGCAAGCGAGCAAAAGCAGACTTTGAGAAGAAGCTTGTGAAAAATGTCAAGAAAAATCCAAAGAAATTCTATGGATATGTGAGAGACAGCCAGAAAGTAAAGGTTGATGTGTCACAGCTTGACAAGGAAGGTGGTGGCAAGACTGACACTGACAAGGAGCCCACAGAAGTGTTGTGTCACTTTTTCAAATCTGTTTTTGTACATACTGACCTTCCAGCATTCGGTAGTAGAGTGAGTGATGAAGATGTTGTCAATGATATAGAATTCAGTGTGTAGGATGCATATAACAAGTTACATACATTACAACAAGACAAGACTCCGGGACCTCACAGAATGAACCCAAAGTTACTAATAGAATATGCGAGACAATTAGCCAAGCCAATCTATCTTCAAAAAAAGGAAATCGAGCCAAATCAGAGAACTACAGGCCAGTATAATTGACATGTATACCATGTTGTGTTTGAATTAATACCGAAGGATCACGGTATGAGTCTTATCGACCAGAAAGACATATTTACAACCAAACAACATAGTCTTACAGCAGGAAGATCCTGCTTGAGCAATCTTCTTGAAGCATTTGAAGTATGCACTGAAGCATTAGACAATTATTATGGAGTTGGTGCAGTTTACATGGATTACCAGAAGGCCTTTGACACAGTGCCACACAAGCGCTTGATATACAAGCTGCAGGGGTATGGCGTGGATGGAAAAGTTCTACAATGGATTGGTGACTTCTTGACTGGACGACAGATGAGAGTGAGTTTGGGGAGATCAAAGTCAGAGTGGTCTAGTGTAAGGAGTGGTGTTCCTCTAGGATCTGTGTTAGGGCCACTTCTGTTTCTTGCGTACGTAAATTACATCCTGGAACACGTTGTTTGCAGACGATACGAAGGTCTGGAGAGATTTGATGACTGACTTCAATCATGCAGTATTACAGCAGAACATAAGCAAGTTGTGTGAGAGGTCTAGACAATGGCTACTAACATTCCATGTTGGCAAGTGCAAGAGAATGCATTTGGGTAATAATAACCCACCCTACCAGTACACAATGACTAGTAATAACAAAGAGACAATACTTGGCGAATGTACAGAGAAGAAAGACCTAGGTGTGTGGACATCCAACAATATGATGCCATCTCTATTATGCTCAAAAGCAGCAGCTACAGCGATGTTTGTGCTTAGATCCATCAAAAGGAGATTTTACTATCTGGATGCTGAATGTTTCAGTATATTGTATAAGACATGATATTATGTCCGGCCATACCTTGAATACTGTATACAAGCCTGGAGTCCCTACCTTGTTAAAGACATACAACTCGAAAAAAAATGTGATATGGACAATATTTCAAGATAGCAGAAACTACTTCACTCCGGGGAAACACACTAAAACTCTTCAAATCAAGATCAAGGCTACAAGTCGGGCAACATTTCTTTAGCCAAAGAGTGGCTACATACTCAAATTACTTACCAAATTATGTTATAACTGTCACAACAACGAATGCCTTTAAGGCCAGATTGGATAGATATTGGAAATTCAACGGAAAGGACATATATGGAATAAATCGAGCTCAGCTTGCAAATATCCATTAATCCTTAACCATTAAACCGTAACAACTGCAGCATTAAATCTGGATCAGGATAGACTCCAGTAGTCTGGAAGAATAGTAGTTCCCCCTGGCGGATAATATATGCTCTAAATAATTATAATTAGTACATCAGATGGCGCTGCAACTGAATCGGTCGCCTAGCAACGGCGTCTACACAAACTACCATTTGCTTTTTGTTTACGAATATATTGTCCAGAAACTAACACACATAAGCTGGTCTACGTTAATATCAGTGAGACAGTGACTAAGACTAAGAGGGACATTTTTATTTGTATTTCCTTTGAACTTGTAACATTTTCGCAAACTGTAAATTACAGTGTAATTACAAGCTGTAAATGTAAGTTACATCAAACTAATGATTTAAATGGATTGTAAAGAAAGAAAGCCTGACAACATTGAACAGAATTTTTTACTGAGAATAAACGTCTGAGCCATACAGCACGCAGATAGTGACAAAACACAAGTAAGAATTGCAGACAACCAATACATCCATTTTATTAATAACAACACCTGACAGCACATTGTTGTGGTTTGCACATATACTCTTATAGGTGGATCTATAAGGAGAAACAAGGGCATAGCCAGCAATGTTGGATACATTTAATTACAGACATGGTCTGTATCATTAAGTGCGACACAATTTCTGAGATTGCTGTCATTATAATAATCAATTATGGCAGGTTTAATAGAGGTACAAGTATAAAAATAGGCACTATGTATATCTTATTATTATTAAGAGTATTCCATGATTTCAGGGGCTGACCAGATATATACGGTTGCATAAGTTGATCTAACATATAATTTATACAAACAAATGTGACTTGCAAACCAGGTATTAACTTATTAAGTCTCGTAAACCTATTCTGCATCTGAGTCAGAAATAGCTGTCCAGGTAATGTACTATAAATTTTCTGATTTTGACAGAAATGCATAGTAAAGTTGTATTTGGCATTGATTTTGCACACAGCCAAATTTGTAAACCTATTTTATAAAAATTTCACTTTTTTAAAGTTTACTCAATTTTGAGCAATCAATCAAAAAATACTGCACATATTTAAACAAGTGTGGTATCACTTTAAAGCTTACAATCAGTGGAATAAAACAATTACAACATTCTATTTCACAATTTTGCAATTTAATATCCACTTTGCAGGTCACAAACTATAAACTATTATAAATAAATATCATTAAAGCATCACACCTTGAAACAACTAAAGTTTGTTAAGTTTTTTACATAGAAATATTGTTCACTACAAGCAATATACTAATACCTTATACTAATACCGTAATTTTGACTGTATGTAACAATTTATGACACTGTAAAATACAAACATTTCCTGCTGTACAAACCCTGTTATTTATGTTTCACATAATGAAACGCGTCATTAATTAGTATAAGAGATGCACCTTTACAGAAAATCATTATTTGGTTCAAATCAAGCAAGTAAATGTATGGCCTACTAATGACTACCATAGTAATATATAATGATATATATATATATACATATATATTATACTATATATATATATATATATAAATATTTGCTATAGCCCAGTAAAGATATCACATAATTTATGGAAGGAACATTATTTTGCATAGTCTGAACAAATGCATTTTCATGTCGTAACATGAAGTAAACCGGAGAAAACTGGCTCAAATTAGTGGCATTCTGAGCATTCACACTAGACAAACATAATAATAATATAGAAAAAAACAATATCACACCTGCATCTTATACCATGGCATATCCAATAAACAACCTCCCAAATTATGAGTACCGGTATCAGAGTAAAACCATAATTAATCAGTTGTTCCCATTTCACCATAACACAAGAGTCTAACGACCAAAGACAATATAATATTATATACATACAGCTGTACATATACATTGTTTTGTATAAAAACAAATTAGACTTATTTTATAACATTGTACATATGCCAATTCCCCATCTAAAACTGCAGCCCACTTTCGAAAAAACCCTCAAGACTTATATTTGAAACTGCATACCACCATAAATCTTCAACCGTCCCTTGTTCTAATGGCGACTCCTACATTTCACTGTTCTTGATTTGGCCTAACAATTCTTGTATCTTGCGCCTCTATGTTCTGAGGACATAGGTATTGTAGAAGTTTATTATTATGTAAGGCATACTTTTATCTGGTCTTATATTAGCTAAAGTAAGTATATGAGTATATCACCAATACATTTCCAAATACCAAACTGATGTTAATTTGTTAACTTGAAGATACATACAAATGATCACACGATTAGATTCCCATCTTCCTTTGAAATGTTATAAATTTTCATCTATAATTCATGGTTTTGTTTCACCCATATCACTGACACTTTGAGAAGCCAGTAACCAACAGTGGCTCACTTACGTGATTCTGCGTCCACGCCAGGGGCCGGTTTCATGAAGCCTTCTTAAAGTTATGTAGTTACTTAGCGTCACGTGCTTGCATAAACTCCTACGCTCGCTTATTAAAAAGAACATGTCATTTACTAAAATAATCATCTTAGCGTTATGAGCATTCTTAGTCGCTTCATGAAATCAGCCCCTGATGTGTGTGTGTATGTGTGTGTGCACATGTGTGTGTGTGCACGTAAGTGTATGCTAGCATGTGTGTATGGGTATTGTAAGCGTGCATGCGTGCATGTATGTGTGTGTCTCGGTGTGTGTGTTATTGTGTATGTGTGCATGCGTGTGCGAGCATGTGTGTGTGTGTGCATGTATTATGTGCATGTGATACGAGTATGTCCGTGCATGATATGGGGACTCTGAAATATGTAAAAACAACAATAACTGAAACACTGGCTTGCAGATTTCAGATCCTGTCCCTTCTTGCTGTGATAATATTAATCTCTAGTGTTCATCAAACCCTCCAAGGGAAACGACCTAGAGGAAGACCGGCGAGACGGTGGAGAGATGAACTAGACGAGTACTGGAAAGGCACCATCTGGCAGAGGATAACGCAAGACAGGCAGATTTGGAAACGACATGCTGAGTTTTTCGCCCAACCACGGGACACTACGTCTGCACAATGATGATGATGATGACTAATTTCCAAAGAGCTTTATAAATCAACTGGCAGTGACCAACTTGTTGCGTAACTGAAAAAACTCCATTCATATAAATCTCAAAACACAGAGAGAGACCTGAAATTATACATAACATATATATAACACAGCTCCAATGTTCATCTAACCCGCCATTGCGACTGCGGAAAGACCAGCACACATTGGAAGAATCATGCTGCCTTCCAATGTGGTCATCTATATCGTAGACATGACTTAGTGAACTTGAAAGTTCAGGAGCAGCCAGAGTTTACCACTGGTAAATTTATGCAACTGGGTCAAGAGGCATTATGATATCGTATTCAAGATATACATGAGCTCATTGGAGTGCAACATCACCTAGTCCAATTTACTTACCCTATTAAACCACAAATATACACCATTTGGTAACATTAAAGTGACTTGACCGATTTAGGTGTGTGAATGTCTGTAGTATCACTGTACATATGACCATTTCCCCATTAAAACATGAGATTGCCACAAGATATTCAATCTCCATTGGATAATGACATAACAGATGAATAAACGCTTCCCATATGAGATTCCTGCATAACAATGACAACAAATATGTCACTTTGTCTCTGTTTTATCTTGTACAACTTCAGATTCTGTAACGGCAGCTGCTGGCGATGGATCTTTACTGTCGCCAACACCGTCACTTGATACATCTTTACGAACATCAGCAACGCTGTTAGTTTGACATGCGACCTTTGATATGTCCGTCGGTTTTTGTCCTTCACCTTCTTGTATCGTTGTTGATTGTGCTACACTGGCACCCTCTGGTGGCATTTTCTGCTGTCCACTCGGTGCGACAGTAACAACGGTGTCAGTTTTTAACTCGCTCGATGCAACAGGGACGGAGTGAGGATCCGGGGTGCCCTCTGGTGTGGTCGGAGTGACCCTTGGGGTCATGTGGGTCACGACGGCCTGCTCCACTGCTGGGATCATCGGAGGCATGGATATCCCAGTAGGGGGCGCCACATCCTCCTCCTGAACGTCTAGCTCCAACTTGTCCATGAGTTCACCGAGTTTCTTCGCCTTGCGAATCTCGTTCTGGTTGATGACGGTGTACAGGTGTTCAGTGAGCTGGTCCTTCAGTTCGATCTTGTCGTGAAGGTCGAGTTTCGCTTCGATGAGTTCCTTCTCCGCACGGTCATATCGCTTCCTGCGGACCACACATTATAGAAGGCTTCAGCAGAACATCAAAAAGGTAAAACTGTTTGTATATATATACACATAGGATATACAACATCCAAAAACAGTGCTCTCAAAATCACCTAAAACATTTTTGTGTGCAAATAATTGTTTGAATTTAAAAAAGTATATCATCCAAGCAACCAGGGGTCAACATTTATGGAGACCGGCTTTGGTCTCCTTAAAACCAGATGTATATATATATATATGTATATATAAAATCATGTATGTATAAATATACATTTTTATGTTTAAAATTTAATTTATGTTCTAACAAAATGTACCAGCAAATGACTATTTTATCATGTTTCTTGTATTTTATTCAATCTCTTGATTACAAATAAATAAATAAATTATTGTATAATCTGTAGGACATTTATTATTTCCATTTGCAGATGTAAGGTTCAATTAACTTCAATATAAATATGACTGGTTCATATGCAGTAAGGTTGACTGTATGACTGGTACAATTTATTAAAATTATACAAAATTATATTGGGAGGACCGTGTAGAGATTCTGGAGGAATTGGGAGGGGAGAACAAGAGCGACAGGTAGAGAGGAGTAGAGATTCTTGAGGAACTGGGAGGGGAGGAAAGAACAAGAGCGACAGGTAGAGAGGAGTAGAGATTCTGGAGGGACTGGGAGGGGAGGAAAGAACAAGAGCGACAGGTAGAGAGGAGTAGAGATTCTGGAGGGACTGGGAGTGGAGGAAAAAAAGCTTCGATGAGTTCCTTCTCCGCACGGTCATATCGCTTCCTGCGGACCACACATTATAGAAGGCTTCAGCAGAACATCAAAAAGGTAAAACTGTTTGTATATATATATACAAATATAGGATATACAACATCCAAAAACAGTGCTCTCAAAATCACCTAAAACATTTTTGTGTGCAAATAATTGTTTGAATTTAAAAAAGTATATCATCCACGCAACCAGGGGTCAACATTTATGGAGAACGGCTTTGGTCTCCTTAAAACCAGATGTATATATATATATATGTATATATAAAATCATGTATGTATAAATATACATTTTTATGTTTAAAATTTAATTTATGTTCTAACAAAATGTACCAGCAAATGACTATTTTATCATGTTTCTTGTATTTTATTCAATCTCTTGATTACAAAGAAATAAATAAATTATTGTATAATCTGTAGGACATTTATTATTTCCCGTTGCAGATGTAAGGTTCAATTAACTTCAATATAAATATGACTGGTTCATATGCAGTAAGGTTGACTGTATGACTGATACAATTTATTAAAATTATACAAAATTATATTGGGAGGACCGTGTAGAGATTCTGGAGGAACTGGGAGGGGAGAACAAGAGCGACAGGTAGAGAGGAGTAGAGATTCTTAAGGAACTGGGAGGGGAGGAAAGAACAAGAGCGACAGGTAGAGAGGAGTAGAGATTCTGGAGGGACTGGGAGGGGAGGAAAGAACAAGAGCGACAGGTAGAGAGGAGTAGAGATTCTGGAGGGACTGGGAGTGGAGGAAAGAACAAGAGCGACAGGTAGAAAGGAGTAGAGATTCTGGAGGGACTGGGAGGGGAGGAAAGAACAAGAGCGGCAGGTAGAGAGGAGTAGAGATTCTGGAGGGACTGGGAGGGGAGGGGAGGAAAGAACAAGAGCGACAGGTAGAGACGAGTAGAGATTCTGGTGGGACTGGGAGGGGAGGAAAGAACAAGAGCAACAGGTAGAGAGGAGTTGAGATTCTGGAGGGACTGGGAGGGGAGGGGGGGGAAAGGACAAGAGTGACATGTAGAGAGGAGTAGAGATTCTGGAGGGACTGGGAGGGGAGGAAAGAACAAGAGTGACAGGTAGAGAGGAGTAGAGATTCTGGAGGGACTGGGAGGGGAGGAAAGAACAAGAGCGACAGGTAGAGAGGAGTAGAGATTCTGGAGGGACTGGGAGGGGAAGAAAGAACAAGAGTGACAGGTAGAGAGGAGTAGAGATTCTGGAGGGACTGGGAGGGGAGGAAAGAACAAGGGTGACAGGTAGAGAGGAGTAGAGATTCTGGAGGGACTGGAAAGGGAGGAAAGAACAAGAGCGACATGTAGAGAGGAGTAGAGATTTTGGAGGGACTGGGAGGGGAGGAAAGAACAAGGGTGACAGGTAGAGAGGAGTGAAAATGGTTGGTGGAGACAGACAGAATGGGAAGAAAAGAAGAAATCAGAAAAATTGAGAACGAGTATCGAGGCCAGCCTCACCCCGGACATAGACAGAGGAAGAGAACAACAAACATATAGGCATATATCTTCTTAGAGAATATTTTAAGAATTAAAAATCCAAAGTGTATATATATATATATGTGTGTGATAGAAGGATTACTACAAGTAGAAGGTACACATTAAAACAGTTAAATTAGCGTATAACTAAATGTGGAGTGTGAGAGACAGAGGGAGAGAGAGAGGGAGAGAGGGAAAGAGGTGGAGAGGTGGAGGGGGAGAGAGGGAGGGAGGGCAAGGGAGGGGCAGGGAGGGACAGAGGGAGGAGGAGAGGTGGAGAAGGGAAGAGGGGACAGAAGGAGGGATGGAGGGACAGGGAGGGAGAGAGGGAGGAGGAGAAGGGAATAGGGGACAGAAGGAGGGATGGAGGGACAGGGAGGGAGAGAGGGAGGAAGAGAGGTGGAGAAGGGAGGAGGGGACAGAAGGAGGGATGGAGGGAGGGAGAGAAAGGGAGAGGGAAGGGGTGAGGGAGAAGAATGGAGAGGGATATAGTGGGAGAGGCAGACAGAGGGTTAGCAAGAGGGGTTTGGGGAGACAGACTGAGGACAGGGAGGGGGAAGTGAAGACAAGAGAGAGACTTACTGTGCTTCAAGGTAGTTGCGACTAGCCTCCTCTATCTTGTCCCTGATGACTGACACATCGACAGTCAACAGTTGGTCCATCTTGGTCAGTTCCTGCTGTAGCCGCATCAACTTTGCAGCTTCTGCCTTTGCAATCTTTTGTCTGAAAACAGAACTAAACCATCAATGCTGGCCTCACAACCTGACATGATTTATTAGTGGCTTAACAAAAAATGTATTTACTTTTAAGTAGTTTCTGATGAAAAGGTAATCGACTTTGAAACTCTTATAGATCAGCATGCTTGTCATTGTTTAGTAGTTGTTAGAGAAAAACAACAACAAATAGGTAGTATATCTAATTAAGCCAACAACACCTGTTTTTATTTCAAATTGCAGCTGCTCTGTAAATCACAGAAGTAAAAATACTAATGACACCTAAAACATGGAAGGGATTTTTGACACTGCTGATTGGCTATTGAACTTGAAGAATGCTCATTTTTAAACATTTAACACATACAGCATATCTGACTCACAAAAATATGTTATCTAGGAATGGTGGGTAGTGAAAGCAAAATGCCAATGTATGTGTTTCTCATGTGCAAATAAGTAACTTTTTCTGCAATGCCATTGTTTTTATTGGAGTTCTGTTTATGTGTCTACTGGTGAGAGCTTCCCTTTTGACGGGTGATTCAGTATATTTACAGAGATAACAATCATGCTGGAAGAGGTAGTGTAGGCATGGCATTGTAGGTATATTTGTGTTTGTTTAACACCAGACACGATACTGCCATGTAAGTGAATGCTGATATCATAGTTGGCTTCGACAGATTTCAGATGATGTCATAGTACTAGTAGAACAGAAAACATGTTTGCATAAACGTTAGGGCACATTCACATGTCATCAAGTGGTGAAAAAAACAGCACATTGAATTCTGGTGACAATATTTATTTGATGTAGTTGAGTCATCCAGCTGTGTGTTGAGTCACCTGTGGGTGGAAATATAGTCACAAGAAAAAATCACAGAAATAATGTTTTGACTGGGAATAAAAGTCACAGGAAAACAAGTCACAAAATATAATTTGATTTGAAACCTATACCAAATACAGTCTTACACATTTTCACTGATAACTGAATACAATGATGTTTTTTTTATGATTAAAACAAAAACATTTGAAGAAACTTTCTCACATTATTGCATATTGTCACTAATAACTGAGTACAATATAGTTGGATTCATGACTAAGATTTATATTCAAAAGAAACTGTGACATACTCTTGCACATATTCACTGACATTTGAGCACAAGTGATATTTATAAGACTATCAAAATTATGCACCATTTCTGTGTCGCCTTTGATGTTTATGATAAAGGCGAATATTCACACATAAAATATATACTACAGCCTGTACTTCCATGTATATTGTAAACACAAAGACAATTATACATTTGCAGTTATGACTTGTTCATGTCATTTTTTTCATACATTCAAGTCAACACAGTCTGCAGTTCATAGTATAGTTTGCTTTATATTCTTGCTTCCAGCCACAGCTACCAGATGCTCCTTGGAGTGAAAAATTAATCGAATGCACATTTCTCCGTTGCTGGTACAAAGTCATAGACAAGACTAGCACAACATCCTTATGAATCGCTACAGATACTGGGCACCTTGTTGCCCCAGGTGAATGTACTAGGGATCTAGGAACGCACTAGGCACTGACATAGAGACAGGAGAAGTATAAGTAGCAGAAAACAACTGGGTCATTACAGCTATGTGAATATGCAAAGTGATATGAGAAGATAGAAAGAAGATGAAGTAATTGAGAGAAAAAATTGCCATGAAGAAACATGTGAAAATGAGCAGACAGGCAGGAGATATACAGAGAATGAGTGAGCAGACAGACGGGAGATATACAGAGAATGAGTGAGCAGACAGGCGGGAGATATACAGAGAATGAGTGAGCAGACAGGCAGGAGATATACAGAGAAAGAATGAGCAGACAGGCAGGAGATATACAGAGAATGAGTGAGCAGACAGGCGGGAGATATACAGAGAATGAGTGAGCAGACAGACGGGAGATATGTAGAGAATGAGTGAGCAGACAGGCGGGAGATATACAGAGAATGAGTGAGCAGACAGGTGGGAGATATACAGAGAATGAGTGAGCAGACAGGTGGGAGATATACAGAGAATGAGTGAGCAGACAGGTGGGAGATATACAGAGAATGAGTGAGCAGACAGGCAGGAGATATACAGAGAATGAGTGAGCAGACAGGCGGGAGATATACAGAGAATGAGTGAGCAGACAATCGGGAGATATACAGAGAATGAGTGAGCAGACAGGCGGGAGATATACAGAGAATGAGTGAGCAGACAGGCGGGAGATATACAGAGAATGAGTGAGCAGACAGACGGGAGATATGTAGAGAATGAGTGAGCAGACAGGCGGGAGATATACAGAGAATGAGTGAGCAGACAGGTGGGAGATATACAGAGAATGAGTGAGCAGACAGGTGGGAGATATACAGAGAATGAGTGAGCAGACAGGTGGGAGATATACAGAGAATGAGTGAGCAGACAGGTGGGAGATATACAGAGAATGAGTGAGCAGACAGGCGGGAGATATACAGAGAATGAGTGAGCAGACAGGCGGGAGATATACAGAGAATGAGTGAGCAGACAATCGGGAGATATACAGAGAATGAGTGAGCAGGCAGGCGGGAGATATACAGAGAATGTGTGAGCAGACAGACAGGAGATACACAGAGAATGAGTGAGCAAACAGGCAGGAGATATACAGAGAATGAGCGAGCAGACAGACAGGAGATATACAGAGAATGAGTGAGGAAAGACTGGCAAAACGAGGAAAACAAGAGGCTGGTGGAAAAAGAAGAGGATGACAAAAAATAAGATGAAAAGAGAGTATAAAGCATCATCTTAAAAAGCAGGTATGAATGGCTGAGAGTGGAAAGCCATCACAGAAGACTGAGAAAGATAGAGAGAACGAGCCAAGAAGGCAGAACAGAACAGGTGATGTGGACCCCGTCCCACAACAGAACAAGAGAAAAAGGATCAGCAACAGGATGGAACTGTTGTAAATAGGTTGCCAGAGGGGCAGTATTGAGTCTCGACTCACCTCTGTTGTATGACTGTTGTATGGGGGGAGTATTGAGTATTGACTCACCTCTGCTGTATGGCAGTTGTAGAAGGTGTAGGGATAGTATCAAGTCTTGACTTACCTCTGTTGTATGGCTGTTGTATGAGGTGAGGAGAGTATTGACTCTTGACCCACCTCTGTTGTATGGCTGTTGTATGAGGAGGGAGTATTGTGTCTTGACTCACCTCTGCTGTATGGCTGTTGTTGAAGGTGTAGGGATAGTATCAAGTCTTGACTTACTCTGCTGTATGGCTGTTGTATGAGGTTGGGAGAGTATTGAGCCTTGACTCGCCTCTGCTGTATGGCTGTTGTAGAAGGTGTAGGGATAGTATTGAGTCTTGACTCACCTCTGTTGTATGGCTGTTGTTGAAGGTGTAGGGATAGTATCAAGTCTTGACTTACTCTGCTGTATGGCTGTTGTATGAGGTTGGGAGAGTATTGAGCCTTGACTCGCCTCTGTTGTATGGCTGTTGTAGGTGTAGGGATAGTATTGAGTCTTGACTCACCTCTGTTGTATGGCTGTTGTTGAAGGTGTAGGGATAGTATCAAGTCTTGACTTACTCTGCTGTATGGCTGTTGTATGAGGTTGGGAGAGTATTGAGCCTTGACTCGCCTCTGCTGTATGGCTGTTGTAGAAGGTGTAGGGATAGTATTGAGCCTTGACTCGCCTCTGTTGTATGGCTGTTGTTGAAGGTGTAGGGATATTATCAAGTCTTGACTTACTCTGCTGTATGGCTGTTGTTGAAGGTGTAGGGATAGTATCAAGTCTTGACTTACTCTGCTGTATGGCTGTTGTATGAGGTTGGGAGAATATTGAGTCTTGACTCACCTCTGCTGTATGGCTGTTGCGAGCAATTGTCGCTTGCGTTTGTTCAGTTCTTCCATCTGTTTCTGCTGAGTCTGGAACTGCTGCCACTGGCTCATTCCTCGACTGAATGAACACGAACACATTGACTTCAATAACAACTGCTGCTCCACCTCTGCTAGGATCATCAACTCCTCCACACAGTTATTTCATCAGAAAAACAATGGTGTTTTAGGAAGTCACACGGTTATGCCTATGATGGGAATTGATGGCCATTTTTCAAACATTTAACGATATCTAGTTCTGCATTAAAATAATACATGACAAGTATATTTTATAGATTTATTAATCTAATGCAGGATTACCTACAATGAAGGTGCTTTAACATTGAGTGAAGTACATGTGGCACTTGCTACACCTATCACACACAAAAACACAATTACTACTTTACCACCACAGTGTACTAACATTCTCTGGATGATGCTACACAGATACAGAAGATGGCTTCCTGGGGTATACATATATGGTAAATTATTTTTATTTTGACGTAAATTCGAAAGTTTTTCGCATTAATAAATTTAATGTAAGTTACATAAAGCGTCCCCCCATCTGATCAGCACTCCTCACATACCGTTATGAACAGTTGATTTAAGTTATGAACAATAAATTTACGTCCATCTAACATAGAGCATGAACCCCAAAACCAGGAAGAACCCTTAGCCAACACGGAATTTTTAAAAATGAAGGCATTACTTAACTGAAAGTTTGGTGTCTGAGATACAAGCTGTCTAGCAGGAAAATGTTAACATACACATATATGCTGCTCAGTTATACTTAGATAACTTGCGCACAATGAATTACATACCACACAACAGATCTGTCAGAATCTTCCACATACCTGGCTGCCTCCTGTTCATCCAGTTCCTTTGCAGATGTCACGTCATTACCATTCCTGTTTGTCTCACTGTCACCCTGATGACAGATTGTTGTTGGTGTAACTTTGGCTTCCCTCTGAAGCCCCCCATCCTTTCCTGTCTCCTTCACTGTCCCTCTTCGCTCACTGTTTCCCTTTGAGCTGGACAGGTTATCAGTCATACTCTGCTGTGGGGATGGTGGGGCTTGTGGCCTTGACAGCATTTGGTCACTGCTAACTGCAGCAGATTGTTGTCTTTGCTCCAGCAAGTGTTGTCGTTTCCGCTGCTGTTGACGCAGTGCTGCTGCATTGTTCACTGTCTGTCGCCCCCTACCGCTCGCCCCTGTCAATGTGCCTCCCCCTGGTGCTGGTTTCCGTGCCAATGGTTTCAAAGCGCCATCTGCAATTATAAACTGTGTTTGTACACGTCGGTTTCTGAGGTAGCCACAGTTAACTATTTCGTAGACTGTAATGTATGCTGTACAGTTACAGCACGACTGTAACAATACTATTGACACTTGTGTGGCAAAATGACCCATAGTACATTCACAGGTACTAGGATAACTATATTTTAGTTTGAGCTGCTGGAAATATAGATATGGGAATAAATGTATATATGTTACTATTCTAATGCAAAGCTTAGGTTTGCTCATGCTCCCTATATATCACATTTCCTACAACTCTCTATCACTCTCACTCCATATTTACTGCTTCAAATAACTTTGTTCAACCCACTGGTGTCCAAACATTGGTTTTTTTTATCTGGTGTCTAAATGCCTACTGTATCGCATTTGCCTTGGATGGAGAAGAATAAAATCCCACCAATGACTACGGATAGTCCTCCAATATGGGCAACACCTCACTTGGGAGTTGGCACATTATAATCAGGACATTTTCACCAACTAAGTGGTGTAGTGCCATTCATATATGTAACACTCCCAAGAGCATGGTTACGGAATAGGTGCACCAACAATTCTTGATGGCACTCTGGAGAGTTTGGGGCCACTTTGGGTTGTTCATAGGCATTTGATTTTTGTTCTATGTACAATAGTATAGTTTAAATGTCCATGACCAAAACTATCCAACGGCCCAGGCAAGAACATGGTGCAGCAAAGAATTCTAGGTACAATTGGGTGAACCAGGAGAACTGATAATAATGTGCCAAGTTAGGTGTTGGACTAAGCGTGCCAAAGACAGGACTTCACAAGAAACAAGTTTATATTCACACTCCCAGTGACTGTCACTGAGTGACACTGACAGGGTGTCAGGATCAAGTAAATGCCAAAATGGTAAGTGACAGTGTAACACTGTCTTCCCTGAGTAACAAACTTTTGTGGTCCACAAGCCGTACCGGTCATCTAGTCATCAACAACTCACTAGTAACAGAATAATCAACTGAATTAAAAGTAACATAAAGCGCCGAGTGATTGACCACTTCCGAAACTCGACGAAGCCAATTTTGTTTGATTACTCTGCATTATCGCTCAACATATTCGGATTAATTAGATCGTTTCCGCACTTTGCATAAATACTGTGATGTATAAAATATTGTGGTCAGGTGTGGTTGACATTCAGTTTTATAACCACCTTCTCGTGGACACTGTTGCTGTTTCAACCGATTAAGGTCTGCATCGGAAAACCCAGCCCAGCCATCCATTATCGTCGTCTGAGGCCGTTGCCACGTCTTCCGGCTTGTTGGCAGAGCTGTCAGTAAACATTTCTTGCACTTTTAGACAACAATAATAGTGAAACAACAATGCAAAGCAATTTTCTTATAAAAGAAAAATTAAGAAAATCAAATTGCAAGAAGTAGATGCATAACCATTATATTTTATCATTGCCTCTTTTCGCTCCACTCTGCGGAACTTCCGAAGTGCGGAACGCGATTTTTGGTCACGTGACTATGTTGACGAGCGCGCCAATTTGGAAATAAACGTTTTGCGCGATTTCAGTTGTTTATGTTCAGTTTTAGTACAGGTAAATGTGTTTAAACTCACACAGCGCATTGTCAGGTGCATGTTCATGCAAACGGGTTATGTTAGTAAAACTTAGGAGGCATATGTGGTGAATTTGATCGACACGACGACAGTTTAGTAAGACCTTGCTTGTCGATGTCGTCATCACCCCGCCTGAGGCTGAGCTGAGGCTGAAGTCTGAACAGTTACACTTACAACTTACCGCACCTCACCCCTGCAATTAGCAGAACTAGATCACACCATTCCCGCAAATTCCAGCAACTTGTTGCCAGAACCAACACTTTTAAACACAGTTTCTTCCCCCGTACCGTCCCCATCTGAAACTCTCATCCAGTGTAGCACCCTCTCCCACCTTGTCCTTGAAGTTGAATCTTGATTAGACGATTAGTATCATCCAAGCAGGAGCTCGCCTTTCTCTCCCTCCATGACTGAATTCTGTTATCTGTAGCCAGTGTGGGGCAATCAAAATAGGATAGTTGATAATCTAGGGCTCTGTCGGTCCGAGTATATCCTCGGTGGCTGCTATAGTTGGCAGTTGCCAAATGAGTCTGGCCAGGATATTCGAACACTGGTTGCCCAACCCCTCTTTCCCTTGTATTAGTACTTTTCTTCCTTCCTATGTTTTGCGCACACAAACGTCGTCCGATTGTCAACTTTGGCAGTTCAACGTGATGATTGAAGAAGCTACATCAGAGACCACTAGAGGGTGTTCCCGTTAGCTGTCGCAACGCGTGTTCTGTGTCCCGTATTGGGCAACTTTTACTTTGTTATCCAGGTGCCAGAACCAGGGGGACTGAGTCCCCCAATATTTTTGGTGGGGTGGGGGCTGGAGGTAGGATTAGCCTCCCCCAATATTTAGGGAACGTGGTGCATTTTGGGATACGAGTTGAGGTTTTATGTCGTGTGAACATGTTTTTGGTGAGCCACAGGGGGTGTAAAACACTAATTTTAGGTTTTTGGAGAACCTGAAAGTGGGTTTTTTGGCAAGCTTGCACTAAAGCGGGTGCAGTTGGCGATTTTTGTTTAGTCTCAAGGGGGTGCTTCTGAAGGTTTTTGGTGAGTTTCAAAAATGTTGAACACTGCTGCAAAAAATATTCAACAGCTTTTTTATTTACATCACATCATTCTATGCAATGATGAAGATATATTTTACATATTGTCATTATTTAATAGTAAAATATATATATATATTTAAATTTTGTTGGTAACAAATCCATATTTTCCATTACAATCGCTACGTTCACCCCATAACTATAAAATAACCAAAATTGGCTATATCTCTGACAATGCATATACCAGTACTCGAGAAGATAACAAGGAACACATCAGAAAAAATTTCATTGATCTAGCATCATGTATTTGTTATGTGTTTCAGTGTGAAATTATACCATACGTGTAGTCAATGTTACACTCAGTATCCTTGAATATATTTCAGTGTCCTAGCTCCTTCAAGCCATGGACTGTGACCTGGTTTGCAACTTTAAGAAATGCAGGAAACGACTGAACACACATGCTTGGGTAAGTCCAGGTAATAATCTAACTTTTGTGTCAGCATATGACGATACAATAATTCTCAATGTTTATATTCAGAGGTAATATACATGCGTGATGTAATTAATGATCTGCATATTAAATTTATTCTCATGGATCATTTTACATGATAGCAAAACTTCCCCAGAAGTGGTTACTTATAGTTTAAGTACCTCTACGGATTAGGTAAAAAAAACAAGTACCCAGGTACTTAGATGAAATTATATGCCAGAAGACTATATATACTGGAGAAGTTTTCACAGAAAAAAATTTAATGAAAATTACTAAATGCAATGCTCATGTTTTCTACGGTTGTGAGTTGTGTAGAACTGATCAGTGGAGTACGTAACTTTAAAGAGTCATCAAACAAACCCTTCACTGGTATGAACCTTTAATATAAATCCTTGGGGGTTGCAGATGATGCAAAGCATCATGATCTAACATGAACATTTTACTGCAGTACAGGATACCTGCATATGTTAGCTTGTTCGTAGTTATATACATACAATTATGTTTATGGTCTCTATAATTTCTTTATAATAACTGCAACATTGTACATTTAGTGTGGAAATGCGTAATACTAATTTAAAATATGTATATTTTGGGTCTTCCTGTGCTAACAGCTGATGTTTTTTCACAGGTGACGTCATGTTCCCGTATCCTTCACTGTTAGTCTCGTTTATAAAAAGATGGAAAGGCAACAGATTATCAAATATTTGTGTCATCTTATTTAGTATATTTGCTCTCCTATTTGTCTCTGCAGTCTGGTGTTGATATCGTTCATCGATTTTGTTACTTTTCTCCTTCCATCACTGGTCCAGTTTCACTGCCACCCTCACCCCCTATCCCTTGTCACTCACCTCTGTCATTGCATCTCAACTCCCCCCCATCAATCGCCACTCACTTCCCAATCCCGCCGATTGTCTCCACACAGTCCTCCTCTCTTGGTGATCGTCTGACTCTTCTCCTACCTTGAGTGCCTCTGCTATCTTCGTTTATTGTTGATCTTCCACCCTCTCCATCTCTCCACCCCACCTTAACTGATTCTCGCCAGCTTCCTCCTTCATCTCTTCTTCACATCAATCACTTCCCTCAACTCCTCCATTCTTCACTTCTCTGCTCTTCACTGCATAAATTCTTCTAATCCAGTTATTTTCGTAAACAAACATACTTTGACGTGAAACTTAGAAACAACGTTATGCTGTGGGTTTTTTGTATAAAAATCATCCATCAATATTATTCAAAACTTATGAGTCTTTGATGCATGAAAGATATATTCTGTGATGACGATGGTTCGAGACAGTTCAACAAGTCCTACACATGCCCCGCATGTGAGTACCTTGTTATTGTCAAGTTATTCCAATGCCAGATAATGTAACATTTGCTACTACTAATGTTTGTGTATTTAAAAATGGTGTGTACAATTTTGAGATGGTGCCTTAAGTTTAAAGGCTTATAAAAGCAACAGTCTAGATTTAGCTTCCTCTAATATAATATAGGGTACCTTTATTTTGTATTTGTTTGTATCTGTTTTGCATCTCTGTTTGAGTTGGGAAAATAACATGGTCACATGCACACATACATGCATGCACGCACGCACGCACGCACGCACGCACGCACGCACACACACACTTTCATATAAATCCAAGAAAGAAATTTTTGAAAAAACCATCAAAGTTAATTTACCAAATCATAATTTCAAACATTTGATGTGAAATACCATTGTGCTGCCTTGTTAACGGATGTTTACAGATCTTACATTTATAAAACATTTATGACAAGCCATGGTTTCAAAGAGGCATGCAGCATTAAATACCTTATTCAGACTAATCGTTGATATTGCAAACAACTAATTGTCCGGATTTAAAAAGTATATTGTTAGTATTACTTAAAACAATAACCGGGGTCTCAGAATGTCACCAATGTTTAATAATTAAGTAAGAGAGATGATATTTGACAGGGCCCCTTGTTGATTGCCAACATTTTTTAGTTTTTACATGTTATTTGGTTTGACAGGTGAGACAAGTTTGTCTGGCACATACGACATCATTCGGATTGATCTCCAGCAGTCGGAGAAGTACAAAACAGTAAGATATCTTGTCGTACAACCAATTTATGTAGAATAACTATATCCCATACAGACCAAAATAATATTGGCTGGAAACCACGATCGTGAAAATCAGCAGCAAGAACAACATCCCATTTACAGTATTGAAGTTAGGTAATTCCAGAAAGATTGCATACAATTACGTTTAACAAATTTTGACCACTTTCATGTGATAAAAACTGTCTGATTAATATGGCACTGGTTCGAATAGTTTAATCAATACATTGTGTTATTTATACAAGATGTTAAGTCAGAGTGCAGTTTTGATTGTTATTGTAGTAATAAATAAATAGTTAGGTTTTAAAGGACATAGTCTGTTCCTAGTTTGTCATATACTAACTATGTTGAAGGTATACTGCCCGCCAAATTGTGTTTAGTAAGCCCGTAACAACGGTCAAAATTTGAAAGCGCGACCACGGATGAATGTTCAAATAGTAAACAAATTATCCAGTTTTCAAAATAAGCTTTATTGGCAATACGGCTGAGTTGGGTTGAGTTAACTGCAATACCCTTTGATGTTCAACGATGCTCACTTTCCCATAGTCAACACGGCAGACTTCCAATTAAAAATTACTATGCCCACTAATTCCGGGTAGACGAACAAACTATGTCCCTTTAATATGACAATCACTTGATTCTGTTGCTTCAGATGGTTCTAGCAGGACAGAAGCCAGAGACAGTAATCGACATTGCCTCAAGAGCTCTTGCATTCTGGACATACCAGGTAGGACAGGAATCTGCTTAGTCGAGGTTTACTGTTTTAATAATACTAAAATAATTATCCTGAAGATAGAGTGTCTGCCAGATTGCATTTAATAAGGCTGAAACAAAAACAGCAGATTTATGTTGAATTTAGGTATATTTAGTAGCCTTCAAAATTGCCGTACTTGATTAGAATAGAAATACCACAGGCCTGTTAACCGTGAGAATTTGAAGTAAAAATACAGATTTTTATACAGAATTTCATGTGAAAAGTACGGATTTCAACCAAGAACGTTTGGTATGTGTGAACATTGTTGAACATTGTAGATCCATCAAGAGAGAACGTACCAGGAGTTTGTTACGACTAAGGGCAAAGAACGAAACATTCAGATGGAGCAGTACTATGAACAGATCCTTGCGAGAACTACTGCAGAGTTGACTAGTATCCTCTCGGCGCATATATCTGCTGTAATTTAGGGATCTTCTCAGTATGTCGAGGCAGTTTCATCTGGCGTTGGACATCAATATTTTATGCTTTGAACCAATTCTGTTAATATGTTGATATCATCATATCAATGTTCACAAACCTTTGTTTGAGCTGGGTGACAGGGCTGAGGCCAGATGAAAGTAATTTAGTCTGATATCAGACATCAACGTTCTGAGATGATCCCAAAGTCACAGCATAATAATTGAATATAATTAATTTATTGTTACTTATTTATCATTACTATATATTCTCATTCATTTATGTTATTTGTTTTTTAAAATAAGCAGTTGGTGAAGAATGTTGAGACGTGGCGTAAAATAAGAAATGTTTGTGATGGATTTTAATATAAATGCGCCTAATGGTGATCTTTGACAAGCTGGAATTGATCATCCCATATAAACTAACGTAACTTGGTGGTTAGACAAATGTGACTTAAAACTGCCCTGCTTGGTCATCATCCTCTTGTGACATTTGTGACTATTTTCCATGATGCTGGATACAGCTTTGAAAACTCAATTAGCAGGTAAGACTTTAATATTATCACCATCTCTATGATGTTACGAAGTTTTCTACCTCAGTGATGTTACGTAATGTATCCTGTTATGATGTTGGAAACTAATAGTAACCATTGTGACATACATATTACTACATTCCTACATCATTTGTAACCCTCCACCACAAAAAGAGTCGGATTGCTCCAGCGCTCATTGCGAGATACAGGCAAAAAATGAAGCCAGGGGATGGTCAGGTTAGTTTTGAGATTTTAACAGCTGCTAAATGTTTATTACACTACCTATCTATTCTCTAACTATATTTTACTGATAACTCTTTGTAAGTACTCAAAATATGCTTTTGCAGTAGGGTACCCTCAGGCGAATAGACTGTCGACTAGTTTTCCGATGTAACAGGCACCGCTTTTGCAAAATATAGTTGTGTTTCCTGTAACATTGATTTTTAAAATAGGGTAGGTAGGTAGGAAAAACATTTTATTGCGAAAAAAATAGGGTAGGCAAACCTATTGTAATATTTTATTTTATTTTAGGTAGGAAAAACATTTTATTGCAAAAAAAATAGGGTAGGCAGACCTATTGTAATATTTTATTTTCGTCACGCTATAAAAATTTCCGGCAGTTTACAAAATGGCATATGTTATGACTTGCACTGTGGGGGTTAATATGAAATGGACACATTTGAATGAAACTAGGAGGTACTGTTATATGTATCTTAATGTGATATAGAAAACACTTGTCATGCTAAAAATACACTTGTTTTATTAAATGAACATGAAATATCAAGAGAAACTATGGCTTCTAGTTAAACCATACAACCCACCGTTTACTTTAATAGGAGCAAAACAAGCTGTAACACACTGCACATTTAAATGGTCTTTCATCAGTGTGAGTTACAGAATAAGGAATTGTACATTTAAATGGTCTTTCATCAATGTGAGTTACAGTTGAACAAAAGCAATCGAACCCAATCCGTCATACCTTTTAAAATAAAATCACATTAGAAGCTGCAGTGTGCATCATTTATAAACACTAAAATCAAATCAAGCCTAAGGCTATCTATTAGTAATATGGGCAATTAAAGTAATGTCACTGCCAAAATTAAATTTTTAAAACGGAATTTGTTAGAACTACGAAACCCAGACTGTATCACTTTGAGTCAGTGTAACCTAGGCTGTTGTTATTCCTTCGAGTTTTGTGTTCAAAACAGGAATCTGTACACTTATGCGTGTTCTAACGATGGGACAAGTATATTTAATTAACAACATGTCTTCAGTGTACTTAGAGGACAGCCAGACAACGATCATGAAACAGTTTATGTGAGCGCCTTCCGCCTGCGTCTGTTTACGTTGGTTGACACGAGGTAGGAGGGGCGCCATGACATTTCGCAACAATTTACACGGAAATCCATCCAATACTAGGGATGATCGCGGAATTTCTGTTCCAAAAGGCCAATTCTTGTTACTTTTCAGGACTAATCTGTATTTTTTATCATGTTGAATGATCGTTGTAATAGTCTTTTGCCGGAATATAATATAATGTTAAAAGAAAAAATTTTGATCAGAAGCAAGGGTCGAGTGTCGGCATCATAGAAAAATATTTGTTGTTCTTGAAAAATGCATAGGGTCGCACAGAAATACTAGGGACGGTCGGGTTACCAGAAACGCAGGTATTATTTTATTTGGCGTAATCAGCGTGACTCGCGTTACCGTGACTCGCGTTACATGAAGTCAGCTATCATTTATTAACTGATCAGGCACACTTTAGCTTGAGGGAAATGGATTTTTCTGTTTTATTTTGTTGTGAAGACAATGTAATGGAGAAAGGAGACAATATTAGTTTAACATATACATTAACCTTTTTATGTTACCCATACAAAGTAATGTGAACTTGAACATAGTGGTTTAAATCAAAAAATGTGTAATTAACAAGAATTTAAAACCACTAGCCCACTTTTCCCATAAAAATGATGGCCTTATACCTTTGCAAGAACATTTGCAACCAAATATAATTATCCAGACTAACCTCCATGTATAGTATTACATAGATCCATAAATCTAAGTAAGTTCTGATGCCTTCATTTGTGATTAATAATTACACATTTAGAAAACGAAGATGGCCACAGTGGTTTACAGTGATGCATGGCTTCACTCAGTTTTTTTCACAATTTATTGGTATTCTTAAAAATAACCTATTAAATGTTACACAAAAAAGTACCAGTAATTTTTTAAAGGAGTTCCCCTTTTCACCACTAAAACATGTTCGTGATAATGATGATTAATCTGGGTACAGATCTATGGTTCATCACATTAAATGATTAATCTATCTCCGTAATTAATAATAAGATAACTTCTATTGCGCCTAAATCCTTGGAAACCAAGCTCAGAGGCGCATCAAAGCAAAAGGATTGGTCAATCTCAAAATCCATAAGTAGTTTTCCAGTTGTCAACAGATGGGTCAAGGCGCTAGGGAGCTATGGGGGATACTACCTGACAACCTATAATTCAGTATTTTATTCTGTAAAATTGATTTAAACATAAACATGTTATGTGAATAGCAGGAAAACCCTGTATGCACCAGCCTGACATTCCACTAAGTACATTATTATTAATTAATACATAACTGTTGCATGCTTTTTCAATAAATGTTCTTTTTTATTGAATATATGTGTTGTCTTAGATACTATAGTTTCTTGTTATGTATTACAGTACTATTTTACAAGAGGTTTGGTTGTATATATACATGAATCGATGATGGATGATGTCGGATCAAAAATGTTTTTGAGTGAGCATGTTTTTCATCAACCAACAGGAAATAGCAATGATTATGGGGTATAATCAAACTAATACTGCCTCTATGTGAAGTCTTTGCAACTAACGTATCCACAATTTTAATAGAAAAAAGAAATGACAAGTCATTGCCGTAAAAGTTTTGTGACCCACGTTACGCTACCCAATTTTGCGTGACTTGCGTTACATGTGACTCGCGTTACACATATTCAGTGCCCAGTATCATAATCCGTATAGACTAGATATGGATGTTGTTAATATTATTTAGTTTGGTACATCCTATAAGAAGAGATTTACAGTTGGCAATCTCAAGCTACCAGGGGTTTCTGTATAAAATACAGAATCCACAATTTTGTGACTTGCGTTACATCAATTTCACCACTCAAGTCTAGAAGCCTTTCCCGAAAAAAACCAGAATAGACTTGCAATTTTTATTTTCAAAATGCATGAGACCAAAGCCTAGAGAAATAGTATCAATTAGTTAAACCCAGACTGAATTAGACAATAGGGCTGCAAAGGGCACCTAATTGTTGATGTGTTGGATGAGTGAATTTTAAGAATTCTGTATGTAATATTTGAATGGTACATTTTCACATAATGCAGTGTGCAAACATTAAAAAAAAATTTCTCCAACAACTTTAAGTTATGTCCCACCATAAAAAATAGTATTCTTTGCAAATTCAATAAAAATATGTTAATACCTTTTTCCCTGTTTTCATGGAAATGCCCATTAATTGAAGAAAGAAACAATACATTTTTGGAATATGGCCAGCCACTTTAAACAGAGGTCATTAATTATTTTATTTATATCACAGGTGGTATTAGTTTTTTTGATTAATTTTTGGGGACAAAATATACACAGATGAGCATAGAAGTTTGCAAATGTGTGCACTCTAATATAGAGAACAACTATGTGAAAAATAATTAATTTGTGCAAATTACAAATGGTGGTTGTGAAGGGAAATCTGTAAAAACATTAAAATCTTTAAAGTGCAATTTCTCAGAACAGTCATTTTGTGGTGGAGGGTCACATTTATGCCATCTCTTAGATATGTGACCAGATTATTACAGTATATGCCCGCTGTAACAATATCACTTAATGACGTCTCCCCAGAAAGTAGAATAACAGGCCGCTCCCTTGTTGCAGCAGCCACGTTTAATAAAGTTGGTTTACTAGAACTATCGTCTCTGTTCTGCCTGAATATGCTAGCGTCTATACAGCGAGGCCTGAACAGATGTTGTAACATGGTGGCATCGGTGAGATATCGAAGGTAACTGAATATGCTAGCGTCTATACAGAGAGGCCTGAACAGATGTTGTAACATGGTGGCGTCGGTGAGATATCGAAGGTAACTGAATATGCTAGCGTCTATACAGCGAGGCCTGAACAGATGTTGTAACATGGTGGCGTCGGTGAGACATCGAAGGTAACTGAATATGCTAGCGTCTATACAGTGAGGCCTGAACAGATGTTGTAACATGGTGGCGTCGGTGAGATATCGAAGGTAACTGAATATGGCAAGGCAGTCCTATCAAAAGTAACATTTGTGTTAAAGAGTGAACTATGGCTGACGATAATTCAACTGTAACGGCCGGCGTGGCCGCTGTCGGGGCACCTGCTGTGGCTGCTCCAAATGTCGAAGACCCTCGGTCTCAGAATCACATCTATGTGAACTTGCCCAGTGGCTCGCCTCCACCTGCATTGGAACTGGAAACCAATCAGGTCGATAACTGGAAGTTGTGGAAACAAATGTGGAAAAACTATCTAATCGTGTCTGGACTCGACACTAAGCCAGACAGATATGTGACGGCACTTCTTCTACACTGTATTGGGAAAGACGCACTACGCGTCTTCAATGGTATGGATTTGACGGAAGAAGAACGGGTCAAGCCTGCTGAAATCATCAGAAAATTTGACGAACATATCTTGGGCGAAGTAAAAGAATTCTTTGAAAGGTTTAACACCCAAAATCAGGAAAACGAGTTGTTTGAACAATTCTACTCAGGGTTGAAAAATCTAGCAAAAACCTGTGGGTTTTGCAATTGTATGCGAGATAAGCTGATTGTTGACAGGATAATCCTCGGTGTAAGGAGTGAAAAAATCCGCAACAAACTCATTTCACAATCGCAACTTGATCTACCCAGAGCAGTAGACATCTGCCGGTGCATGCAAGAGGCTGAAGAACAATGCAAAATTCTGAATAAAACAGAAGCAGTGAACCGGGTCGACACCAGATACAGACGCTACACTGCCAAGTCGACATTCGGTGGAAGAAAATCTGCTAGTCAACGAAAATGCAAATTCTGCTGCAAAACGCACTCCATGAAGAAAGAACTCTGCCCTGTATGGGGCAAGACGTGTGATGCATGTAGGGGTCGAAACCATTTCAGAGGCTCCGTGCAATGCCCTAAGACTGTTCACAGTGTACAAGATGGGTTAGACTCGGATAGCTCTGGTGCTAGCTTTGGCGATATCAGCTGCGTCACTGCCGATGTGCACACACTCTCCTCACAAGATGGTCCCATTTTGTGCAACATGCTGGTCGAAAAGCAGTCGGTGAAGATGCAGGTTGACTGTGGTTCAACTGTCAACATACTGCCCAAGAAGTACGTGAAGGAGAAAGATATCCGCCCAGAACCAATCACTCTGAAGATGTGGAACAATGTGAAGACTGAAGCTCTCGACAAGTGCCGAGCTAAAACCGTAAATCCTGCTACAGGAGACAAGTTCAAAGTGGACTATGTCATAGTGGATGATGACAAACTGAGCCGTAAAGCTGCTGAATGCATGAAGCTCATCATGGTGAACTACGAGAACTTTGAAACTGTATCTTCAGTCTCCAGCTGTAGAGTTGCTCAAACTCCATGCACTGAAGGCTATCCTGAAGTGTTCGACGGTAAACTTGACTCGCTTCCTGGTGGGAAAATTCGTCTCACCCTGGAACAAAATGCTGAACCGATTGTGAGACCACCTCGTACCCTACCCGAATCACTGAACAGTACCGTGAAAGATGAGCTAGACCGACTAGAACACACTGGTGTCATAGTCAAAGTGGACCAACCCACTGATTGGGTGAACCAAATGTCTGTAGCCAAGAAACATTCTGGAGCTCTCAGGATCTGCATTCATCCTAGACCTCTCAACCTAGCCCTAAAGCGTGAACACTACAAGCTTCCTGTGCTGGACGACATTCTACCGAAGCTTGTGAATTCCAAGAAATTTGCTGTGTGTGACTTGCAACAAGGATATCTACACTGCGAACTGGATGAAGAATCTAGCCTACTGACTACTTTCGCAACACCGTTTGGGGGTTATCGTTGGCGACGACTACCTTTCGGCTTGAAAGTCAGCAGTGAAATGTTCCAAAAGCATCTGCAAGAAGCACTGGAAGGGTTGGAGAATGTTCACTGTGTTGCTGATGATATTATCATCCATGGATACGATGACTCTGATCTCTGTGTCAAGATCCAGAAGCTGCTCCAAAGATGCAAGAAACATGGGATCAAACTGAACCGTGAGAAATGTCGCTTCAATGAGAATGAAATCTAGTTCTTAGGCCATGGTCTGAAACCTGACCCATCCAAGGTCGAAGCTGTTCTGAAGATGAAGAGTCCGTGTGACAGGGAAACTGTGGAGAGGCTAAGAGGTACAGTAACTTACCTGGCGAGATACGTACCCAAGTTGACTGATGTATTCCGTCCCATTGCTGCTCTTGTACAACGAGATGTTGCCTGGATGTGGGGAGATGCTCAGAAGAAAGCTTTCACAACACTGAAACAACTCCTGGTTGAGGCACCCACTCTGGCTTACTTTGACGCGAGTAAGCAACTGGTCATTCAGTGTGATGCTAGCAACTACGGCCTGGGATGTGCACTACTTCAGGAAGGAAGACCAATTGCTTACGCCAGTCGTGCTTTGACTGACACAGAGACCAGATATGCCATTATAGAGAAAGAGATGCTGGCCGTCGTCTTTGCTCTTGAGAAGTGGCATCAGTTCACCTATGGTCGCCCCATCCTTGTCTACAGTGACCACAAGCCACTAGAGGCAATAACAAAGAAACCTCTGGACAGAGCACCCAAGCGTCTACAGGGCATGCTCCTACGTGCACTTGCGTATGACATTGATATCAAGTACTTGGAATGCAAGAAGATGTCTCTCGCTGACACGCTATCACGCGCCTTCCTGCCAGCTGGACAGGAACAACCGACCACTGAGTTCGAAGCTATCCACGCTGTGAACTATCTATCCATGAGAGAAGATGTTGTCCAGGACATTCGTAATGCCACCGAGCAAGATGCCACTCAACAAGTGCACACAGCTGTCCTGCAACATGGCTGGCCCAAGAAACCAGATGTGCCGCCACCTGCTGTGCCTTACTACCACTTCAGAGATGAGTTGGCCGTCACTCATGG
Organism: Paraescarpia echinospica; assembly: GCA_020002185.1. NCBI lineage: Eukaryota > Metazoa > Annelida > Polychaeta > Sabellida > Siboglinidae > Paraescarpia > Paraescarpia echinospica. The sequence continues at coordinate 41,563,096 of CM034540.1, read as the reverse complement.
ATTGGTGTTCCGCGGCGAAAGACTTGCGATTCCACAATCCACGTTGGCATTGAAGGATGCCTAAGAAGAGCAAGGGAGTTGGTGTTCTGGCCTGGCATGAATGCAGAAATCAAAGTGTACATCCAAACGTGTGAAGCCTGTCGTGAGTTCGAACGTTCTCAGACTAAGGAAACTCTGATGAGCCATGACGTGCCAGACCGTCCATGGCAGAAGGTCGGTGTCGACCTGTTCTCTTACCAAGGAAAGGACTACCTAGTCACCACTGACTACAGATCAAACTTCTGGGAAATAGACTGTCTACCATCCACTGGCTCTAAGGCAGTAATCACAAAGCTCAAAGCTCACTTTGCTAGGATGGGAATTCCGGACACTGTAGTTACTGACAATGGTCCACAACTGGTGTCAGACGAGTTCGCTCATTTCAGTAAGAAATGGGGATTCGAACATGTGACGACATCTCCACACCACAGTCGCTCAAACGGCAAGGTGGAATCATCGGTGAAAGCTGCAAAGAAGATGATCAAGAAAGCACAATGCGCTGGTGATGACCAATATTTAGCACTGCTGAATATTCGCAACACCCCAACTCAAGGAATGGACAGTAGTCCTGCACAGAGGCTACTAGGTAGGCAGACGAAAACAATTCTTCCAACAGCTCAAAGTCTTCTGGAGTCACGGTCGTCTGTGCAGCAACATGAAACAGATATGCTGAAAAGGACACAACGCCGTCAAGCCAAGTACTATGACAAATCTGCTACAGATCTCCCACATCTGCATCAAGGTGATACAGTCCGAATGAAGCCGTTCAAGCTTGGAGTCAAGTCATGGAAGAAAGCGAAGGTGGTGAGACGACTGGATGAAAGGTCCTATGAAGTTGAAGATACTGAGGGACCAGTGTACAGGCGCAACCGTGTACACCTAAGAAGAACACACGAAACACCACCTCGTGTTGGTTGAGGAGTCCATGGATATCCCATCCCAAGATGATCCTCTAATCACTCCAGTTGACCCAATTCGGGCCAACACACCAGTTGAAATTCAGCCGAACACACCGGTTGAACAACACCAGAGTGACCAGACAGAACCACACTCTCCGGTACGTCCAACGACACCCAGGAAGTCCGAGAGAATAAACAAGTCCAAGCTACCCAGCAAATACAAGGACTATGTTGTATCTAAATGAACAGTTAATGATACTTACTTGAACATTGATGAGTGCAGACTTGATTGATGCGGACTCGCATGTATGTTAAATTGTGGATGCTCCATCCATGTGTTCATACAAGGACTATGTTGTGTCTAAATGAACAGCTGATGATACTTACAAGAACATTGATGAGTACAGACATGATTGATGCAGACACGCAAGTGTGTTGTCTTGTGGATATTCCATCCTATTCCATATGATCATGTTTGCCATGTTCGTATGAGTATGACATGTTGTCTGGTGCTATTCTCATAATTGAGCGTTTGCATGTTGACCATGCCATTTTGGCTTTAGCGTGACATCAGGAATGTTGCTGTTGTTGTGAAATAGTGTGTTATGTAGTGTTTAGTGTTAGCTGGAATGTTTCGTGATTCAGTTATGTTGCATTCAGGTTTTGGCAACTTTATTTTATTTATACCACTACGAAACATTGATGTTGATCCACAGACGTAATGAGTTGGTTACTTTAATACGTTAGTACGTTTTGGTTGAATACTTGTTGCTTGTAAAACGGAGGGGATGTAACAATATCACTTAATGACGTCTCCCCAGAAAGTAGAATAACAGGCCGCTCCCTTGTCGCAGCAGCCACGTTTAATAAAGTTGGTTTACTAGAACTATTGTCTCTGTTCTGCCTGAATATGCTAGCGTCTATACAGTGAGGCCTGAACAGATGTTGTAACACCCGCCACCTCAACTATATATATTTATCAGACACTAAAATTCCAGCACATACTTCCGATGGTACTAATCAAGATATTTTCTCCTTAGTAAACTGTAGGTCTGGATTAAGACTGAATAAACATGTAATTTGAAACTTGCTTGCTTCAACAGAATATCTGTTCTCACAATGGCCAAACTTTTCAGCAACCAAGAAAGAACTGGAATCTGTGAAGAAGAAATTTGCAGAGGTATCGGAACAACTCATCGATAAAGGGCGAAATTATCAGAAGTTACAGGTTAGTTTGATAGATTTCCAAGTCCACATCTCTGTTAAGATGAGTGGGCAGCTAGTTATCTGAGGTCATTTTGAATTGTGGTTAAGTTGAATTCTGAGATTGTCCATCTTTTAAATAACAATTTCCAGTATATCAACATGCCCCATACAGTATATACCACTTTCCTCAACTCCATGTAAACTTTGTTTCACATAATAGGCAATTTTAAGATAAAACAGTGCAAAAGACGAATATTTATATCTGTGTGCCATATTTGTTACTCCGCTGGCCGGACATGGTGACCCGTCAGACTGATAATTTTGCCAAAAGCATAATTTATCAAATAACACAAAATGCCAAAGTGACTTACAGTAGCAAGTTTGATCAAATAAGTAAATCCTGTTCATGTTGTACATTCCCCTTCTTATAAAACAGCTAAAATGGTAGTTTAACTGAGAATGCAACTCTAACTGGAGGTTGTCTGTCTGCTTTTCGTGTAGAATCCTGTTATACAGTATAAACTGTACGTTTTCTAACATTTAGTGCCCAATCTGAAACAACTTTTGGATTCAACAGTTCAGTGCTTGCGAAAGATTGAAGCATTTCCACTCAAATCCCAGAATATCGAGCTCGTATAATTCTAAGGAAGGTTGTGACATATCAAGTGATATACATATTGTTTTGGGTTTATTAAGCACTTCAATGGTGCAGTGGTAAGAGCATCGGATTCTCATTCGACACATTCCAGGTTTGAATCCTCCTGCTCCCACTTCGAACCCTGGGCAAGTTAGTTCACTCTACATGGCTTCAGTTCACTTGGCTGTATGATTGAGTACCTGGCAATATTGGTTGATATTTATATACGAATAGTCTTCGCTCACTAATTGCAGTGTAGCTGAATGCTTCCCACGGAAGTTGAGATGGTGTTAGATTGAACAGGTCTGGCAGAGAGTAATGTGTGGTGCTTTAAGCATTCCTAAGGAGTGGATCCAGCGCTGTTTAAAACATACCTTTGCTATTAGTAGCACTGTAAGTCTGTCTGCTTCTGTGGAAAGTTGGCTGTTAATAACGTTTGTGTAGATAGATGTACGTGTACCTGTAGCATTGTGTGTAGATAGATGTACGTGTACCTGTAGCATTGTGTGTAGATAGATGTACGTGTACCTGTAGCATTGTGTGTAGATAGATGTACGTGTACCTGTAGCATTGTGTGTAGATAGATGTACGTGTACCTGTAGCATTGTGTGTAGATAGACGACGTGTACCTGTAGCATGTGTAGATAGATGCACGCAACCTGTAGCATGTGTAGATAGAGTATGCACCCGTAGCATTGTGTGTAGATAGACGTACGGTACCTGTAGCATTGTGTGTAGATAGACAACGATCTGTAGCATTGTGTGTAGATAGATGCACGCCTGTAGCATTGTGTAGATAGACGTACGTGTCTGTAGCATTGTGTGTAGATAGATGCACGTGCACCTGTAGCATTGTGTGTAGATAGACGTACGTGTAGCATGGTGTAGATAGACGTAACGTGGTAACCCATTGTGTGTAGATAGATGTACGTGTACCCAGTAGCATTGTGTGTAGATAGATGTATCGCGAAAATCTAGCATTGTGTGTAGATAGGATGTAATGGAAAACCCGTAGCATTGTGTGTGGTAGATAGATGCACGGCACCTGGTAGCATTGTGTGTAGATAGACGTACGCAAAATTGTAGCATTGTGTGTAGATAGATGCACCGTAGCACTGTGTGTAGATAGACGTAATGTGGTACCTGGTAGCATTGTGTGTAGATAGGATGCAACAAACAGAAGTATCAGGTGTAGATAGATGCACGTGGTAAATCTGTAGCATTGTGATAGATGTATCGCAGTACCTGTAGCATTGTGTGTGTAGATAGATGTACGTGTACCTGTAGCATTGTGTGTAGATAGATGTACGTGTACCTGTAGCATTGTGTGTAGATAGATGTACGTGTACCTGTAGCATTGTGTGTAGATAGATGTACGTGTACCTGTAGCATTGTGTGTAGATAGATGTACGTGTACCTGTAGCATTGTGTGTAGATAGATGTACGTGTACCTGTAGCATTGTGTGTAGATAGATGTACGTGTACCTGTAGCATTGTGTGTAGATAGATGTACGTGTACCTGTAGCATTGTGTGTAGATAGATGTACGTGTACCTGTAGCATTGTGTGTAGATAGATGTACGTGTACCTGTAGCATTGTGTGTAGATAGATGTACGTGTACCTGTAGCATTGTGTGTAGATAGATGTACGTGTACCTGTAGCATTGTGTGTAGATGCTGTACGATGGATTGAGAAGAAAGTGCATCACTCCATTAACTTTTGACATAGGAGATGTCCCAGTCCACATGAGGAACCCGAGCAACTTTGACCTGCCTCTCAACACGAGAGACAGTAAGTCTGATGTCTACTTCCGCAGGATGGGTATTTAGCTAGTAACAATAATTCTGAACTTGAAGGCCATGTTTAGACATATACGCAGATGAAAACAAAGCTTTTGCGAGATAAACAGTGTCTAAAGTGTAAACGAATTCTACTTCGACCTGGTAGTTCTGTTCTCACTGAATTTAACGCAAGAGCCTAATTTAGAGATGAGGAAATCATATGCAATGTTCTATGGTAAAATTGCCAAGGTAGTTCAGTTCACATACACTGTAGCCTTACTGTTAAGGTCCCCCTTGCGACTGGGCAAGTGGTGAATTGCAAATTGGCTGTATTAGGGGGGAGTAGTTTCCTATACTTCACTGTATATGGAAACAATTTGGAACTTTTGTAGGGTGAGCTTCATTGCAAAGTGACTATCATTGAGGTGACCACAAAGTAAAGATTCCACTATATTTCAGTCTGGAAATTTTTATTTTTTACCATTACCAGATTTTGAAAATATTGTCAAAACAAGACTGAAATTTATGAGAATTGTTCCGAATACAGCCACTAATTTTGTGTGGTCGGCTTCTCAGATACAAGCATGATGGTTTGTTGTAGGTATCCTGCGGAGAGACAGCAATATCAGTGTAACAACTACAGTTCCTCAGTCACCTGCTGAAAGTAAATTTTATTTATATTTATAACTATTACTCATAAATGAAAAATTAGGTACCAAGTCTGATTATTTCATTGCTGCTGTGTCATTCATGTCATGATGTGGCATCCATGTCTCATTATGTGATTTCCTGTGTTGGAGGAGAGTTTGTGTTGCTTCCTGGACCGACACCAATACCACCAGTGGTGACACCTGATGGAAGCGTTGCGCCCCAGAGCAGGTTTCAGCTACACATTGAGACTCCCAACAGGGCCATGACTAGGCCACAGTAGATTGGGCCATGGCTAGGCCACAGCAGACTGGGCCATTTCTAGGCCACAGTAGACTGGGCCATGGCTAGGCCACAGCAGACTGAGCCATTTCTAGGCCACAGTAGACTGGGCCACGACTAGGTCACAGTAGACTGAGCCATTTCTAGGCCACAGTAGACTGGGCCATGACTAGGCCATAGTAGACAATTGATGCACATCCACATTCCTCAAAGTTGTGCCTTGTTAGAGTTTAGATCTTTATTTTGTGTTTCTATTTGTTGTTTCCATATCTTAAGCCTGTTGACTAAGTTGGCTGTTCTGGCTTATATAATTGTCACTCATTCGCAATAAGTTAATTTTGTTGTATTTAATTTTATAAAAAAATGTTTTGACACAATACATCACTTAAGTTTACATCCTTCAATGCTGAATGTAGGTGCCACGGTTTGAGATTGCCATTTTGAAAGTTTGCATGTGAAAAACGAAGGGTAATTTCAAACCATAGCAAGAAGGACACAAGTGACATTAATTAAATGTAAAATTATAGAGCAGGGTTAGTGTTAAATAAAACTTGGTAAACAATTCTGACACATGCACAATGCAAAAAGGACAATCTGAAACCATGACACCAGCTTAATAGCGACAATAAAACAAACTTTACTGAACATTTATGTAAACACTCGTTAAAGACTGCCTTGAAGAACGCGTTCACTTGCGCTCACATCAAGGAGTTTAACTCGCTTCCTCGTAATCCACAGCCGATTCGACCGTTACGTAGAACGGCCCCTCGTTGTGATATTCCCGCAGCTTCATCATGTAGACGCGACCAAACACACCAAGTGTCGTCGGTGCATTGACCAGTGTCCGAACCACTATATACTTGGCCTCCTTTCCCTCCTTTGTTTTCTCTGTCGATCGGTTGAGTAAGAACTCTTTGAAGCCGGCGTAATTGTTCATGAGCCTCTGTGCCCAGGGTTGGCTGGCGAGGACGTCAAATAATTCGAGGTTGGCTGTGCGGATCTCGACGAATGGTTGTTGTGCAAGATTCATGTGGATGCTCATTGGGTCGCTGGAGATATGGTAGAACCATGACTCGGTCGTTGAAAGTAGTTCCGTTGTTTGTTCCGACACCTGGCAGAAAATGTGACATCTCGGTAAATGAATAATGCAGCAAATGAAAACATCTTAACTGGTTCATTTGCATATTTAGGATCTCGTATGGGGGGGCTAAGGTAGTCAGTAATATAAAAAAAATGGGCCATGTGGCCCTGAAGTCCTTTGGACTAATACGTCTATATGTGACCCCGGCTGACCAAATGAGTGATAAGTCGGAAAAATTGTACCATTGTTTTCTTACATCCTTGTAAAGGTTTGGTAGGGTGCTTTACACGGTTTCAAAAAATATGACTGCTACAAAAATTGGCAAAGTTATGGAGCATTGAACATGGTAGGGATCAAAAAGTGAAAATGAAGAAAACGGCTGTTGAAGTTTTACATTATATATGCAAATGGATTGCATGGAAATATTACATGCACAACATTCAAATGTGGCACACAGTATGTCATATGTATGTTATGTTGCAATGATACACTGGAAGTACAAATGTGCTGCTACAAAGACTTATCAAGTTATGCCAGATTATGTCTTCATGTGTAAAAATAAGAGGACAGATTATCTGAGAGCAAAAGGTAGACTCACTGTTTGATACAGTTTAAAACCTACAGGCAACTGTCCAGTTTAACAGGGATCTAGAGGCTTAATGCTGTATGTTGACACAAGCTACTGCCAGTGACCAGTTACAGATTAGTCACAGTTTCCATCAAACAATAGCAGGCAGAGAATCTTAGCTCCACAGCTGGGTGCAATACACAACCAGAGCCACCACTGATTCATGGTCAAGTAAATTAGCTCAATGCACCAACTAAGACAACACACAACTCTGTGAGTGACAGTGTCCAGAGTGAGGCCTAAGCAGTGTCATCATTGCTGAATAGATCAATTAAACCTGTTGACTTTGTGGCACAATACACAACATCTAATGTTGGGGGTGGTCTCAAGGGCCCTTCTCAAAACCACATCACTAGATAATGTAAACCTTTTGCACTTTGGGGGCCCCTTAGAATGATCCAATCAAATACAGATTTCTTGGCAGCATGGAAATATTACATGCACAACATTCAAATGTGGCACACAGTATGTAATATGTATGTTATGTTGCAATGATACACTGGAAGTACAAATGTGCTGCTACAAAGACTTATCAAGTTATGCCAGATTATGTCTTTATGTGTAAAACTAAGAGGACAGATTATTTGAGAGCAAAAGGTAGACTCACTGTTTGACACAGTTTAAAACCTACAGGCAACTGTCCAGTTTAACAGGAGTCTATCAAACAATAGCAGGCACTACCACATGAAATGTCTGAAAAATTAGAGAAAAAGTTACTGAACAGTTTTTGAGAAAAAAAACAGCCCCACAGATCTAATTATAGTTATTGTTAAGATGTTTAACCTAGGTCTATTATCTGACATTGTGCCAACAGATTGGTGTATTGAGATCATTAAGCCTACATAATTATTATATAAACATAGCAGCAGTCACTGGGACAGTGTGACTGCTGCCTGGCTAAATGGATGCAATTGTGCTTTGAAGTTAGTTCTTCTGATAACTATCCTTTTCACACAAGCCTATAGGTTTAGTAGCTGCCAGCACACTACTGAGCCTAAACTACCATGCAGGTGTTAAAAACGTGCTGATGTATTTGAACTTGATCCACTAATTAACTGTCCACCAAGCAGTAGCAGAACAGTTTATAATAATCCACAAGTTAAGTGGCAGTGATCTTCCTTTTATCATTCATGTGATGTTTATTGTGAGCAGGGCGGACAAATGGTTATCATACGTAGAGAGGTACAGAAAGAAACTTACGTTTGCCTATCAATGGCACGTATTTCCTATTGTTGCCATTTCTGCCGGGCAGAAACAGTTTCTGCCCAGCATAAATCAAACAACCCTGTAGGTAATTATTAATCAAATGTTTTTTGGTGAATCATAGTTAGAGATCATTAAGGGTTATGATGGAAGTAAAATGTTGACATGTTTACTGTTCACTTATTGCACCACGTCTTGCATTTAGAGGAATAATTATAATAGAAAATAAAATGTTGTGGCACATATTTTTAAATACATGCATCGATGAGAAACCGGGAATTACTTTTCTGTGGCCTAAGAATAACTAATTTCAATTAACTTTCTACTTATATAAAACAACTGCATAAAATATATATCCATACAAGACACAGACTCTGCATGTGACAGGTGTTTTGGGAAGGGGAATAGTGTTCTGTTTCTGGTACAATACACAAAATATACTGTTAGGGGATAGTCTCAAGGGCCCTTCTCAAAACCACATCACTAGATAGTGTAAACATTTTGCATTTTGGGGGGCTGTGTCAGCCTTCTTCTCATGTGATGTAGAGTTACCACAAGGAGAAAACTTGTCTCCTTTGTTATTTGCTATTTACCTGAATGATTTTGAACACCGTTAGTCATAATTATAAGGGACTTGACATGGCAGCTGGTGAAATTTACAACAACCTTAGTGATGATGATGTAGACATTTTCTTGCAAATGTATGTTCTACTATGTGCTGATGACACTAGAATAATTCAATCAAATACAGATTTCTTGTGTACAATGACACTACCACATCAAATATCTGTGCAAAATTAGAGAAAAAGTAGCTGAACAGTTTTCGAAAAAATAGGCAAAATGTTACATTTTTACCAGTTTTGGTGTCCTTGGAGGCCCTAGGGAGCCCTTAGAATGATTCAATCAAATACAGATTTCTCGTACATAGTGGCAGTGCCCTAAGATATGTCTATGCAAAATTATAGACAAATTGCTGAACGGTTTCTGAGATACGGCAGCTAACGGTGGACGTCGGACGCAGAGTGATGGCAATAGTCCCTTGGACCTTCGGCTGATCATATTACTAAATGAAACGTTCTGTTACAATATAAAATCAACACCAGAAATGTCAAAAAACACCAACATCTCACAAATATGTGTTACCCATGTTATCAAGGTAGCTTAACGGAAAACGATCTCAAAATCCGCGCGATGCCGACGTTCATTTTGACGAACACAACTCAATTTTCTTCCAAATAAACTCTTAATTCACAAACTGCTTTCGCAAGGTGGCGAAAGCACATGTATTCTTGACCTTTATAGAATCTAGGTCACCAATTTGACCTGGCTAGTTAGTGTAAAAGAAGGATCTGATTGCGGTAAACGAGACTTAAGGGTAGCCACTACCTGAAAACGCTCATATAACCAATATGCCATATCTCTGTTAATACTGAACATATAACCACATTTGGAGCACTGATTAGAAAATGACTGGTATATGATATGTGAAATATTGGCTCATTTGGTTGTATCTTACTATGGCAATGAATGTTTCAAGTAGATGGATTTTCACATCCTTGAAAATTATTCTGAGCTAACAACTGTGTGTGATCACGCAACTGTCAAGAATCAATATGTTCCTCTGTTAGATGAGGTGGTTTTGGGCAGGAATAACTCACTTCAGTGACTTGTTCAGGTTTGAGCATTTTTCAAGACGCCTTGAAAAAAGCTCAAACCTAAAGTCCCATCTCACAACAGTCATTGCAATATAACTTCCTTGCCCAAAACCACCTTATCTGACAGAGGAGCATTCTGGCTAATGATTCTTGATAATTGCATGATCACACGTACAGTTGTTAGCTCAGAATAATTTTCAAGGATGCATGTCCTCTATCACACTAGAAACGTTCATTGTTGTGGTACTGCACAAGCAAATGAGCCCACATTCCACGTACTATTAATTTAACTAATTAGTACTCCAAATTTGGCTAAGATATGTTAAGTATTAACAGAGATATAACCGTTTCCGGGTAGTGGCTACCCTTAAGAGAAGCAAGATCTGTGGGCGGTTTTGGTATGATTGTGCAGTAAAGAGTTATGAGCCAAGATTGAATAAATAAATGTGTATCTAAAGCTTGTCAACCACTACATGCCTCTTATTGTTACTAATAAAACTGCTAGAGAGGAGTTGGTATAATTAGAGAAGAGGTCGTCTATGAAAGAAAGGTTCTGCCATATGCTAATGAGATATTCCACAAGTCCATGTGGATTAGACTGACCGGTCAACACTTACCTCAAGATGTAGGAGGTTGGAGAGGGCTACGAGGAAGCGAATCCTCCTCTGTGAGGCTGCGTCTGATAACAGCACCTGGCCGATCTTCTTACACACCTCGTTGATCTGGTGGTCTAAACACAATAACAACTAGCTTACACCCACCCAATGAAGCAACATACCAACAGCAATTATTACCATTACAGTATTTTTAACTTATACTCATTCCTGCTGACCACGTCATTCCCGCTGACCATGTCATTTCTGCTGTTGTCAATGGCAGCATTGTATGAAGTAAATAATAACTTCGATAAATCAAACGTAAAAATCCATGGTGGTGCCTCCTCAAAAGGGCTGATCACCGAAAAATTTAATAACTGTCTTTGTGCTTTTTCAAAATACATCGGCAATTTGTTGATGAAGCCAGTGGTCCAATGCGAAATAACAAGATGAAACGAGTGGACTTCAGCACCTGAGATCAACTAATGCCATCACATAACTGTTACCGTCTGGGATATAATAGCCACGCCATCAAAACCGTTGAAACTATGTGTAACTTGATGAGATGTTTGTAAGGTTGGTCTCTTGTGTTGAGTACACTGTGTTTTACAAACTATTAATATTAGCACATCTTACATTAACTACATGGTTTATCCATCAAGAGAAATACCAAATGATCATCATCGACAAACTTGAGAACACAACCACATTGTCCAAACAAAGAACTACGCAACACTCACTGTATTTGGCGAGGGCGTGTTTGCCTTCCACCGTGTGGCCGATGAAGCCGACTGTCTCGACGGCGATGTTCTGTAGACTAGCATCGCTGTCGTTCTCCACCAGGGTGAGGAGGGTGGAGAGGAAGTGTGGGAATCGCTCACATACCTTACGGGGGTGACGATGACCCACACGACCAAAGAACTTCAACAGACCTGGTGCAGAGAAACACCATTGTATGCCTTATCAACCAGTGACAAGCTTCTTGTGATTAGAAGAAGTTTATTTTGACTCCAAAACATATCAGGTATACACATTTACACAAATAAAATAGATCTGCATACATACTAATGTGTGTATGTACCATTTTTGAAACCAGTATAGTAATTAATTAACAGAAAATCACTTTTTAATTTTATGATAAATAGGGGGTCAGTGGCTCCGATTAAGACATTGTCGCTATCACAGGAGCCACCGCAGTTGACAAATAATTAAAAAAAATATATGATGGCCTTTCAAGTTATGTGTCTATCTAAATTATACAATTGTGTGAATTATATGGGGCAGTAAATGTCATAGCGATTGATATAATCAAAACTGTGTATGTAAACTAAAATAAACTTCTTGTTCCTGTGATTAGCCTATCACTCTGAATTAGCCACATGTATGCAGCTAAAGTATTGTCAAGCTTGATTTTAACAGTGAACGAAATTGCCCAATTTTTGAAATAGCGGTCAGTAGTAGGATTAGAATCCCATTTCCCAAACTTATTTCATTAACATCAATCAATTGTTTATTTTTAAACAGGAGGTTTTCTATATATTTTGATATATTAAATAAATAAATACAGCAAATGTCATTACAGTTCTAAAACCATTAACAATTTACCAATTCTAGAAATAAAATAATAAATAAATAACAATTCATTAAAAACAACTGACCATTAAAATATGAACACATGCAGGCGAGTCAATTTGAAAACGTTAACCACTAGATATACATTTCCTGACAAGTTTTAACAATGGTGTTTTAACAAATGTCAACTGAAGTCTCGTTGTGAACGATTCTACAGTACCTGGCAGCAGGAAGTGCATCATGGGATCGCTGTCGACGTTCTCCATCATGCCTTCGAGGGTGTGTACGACGCCCTGTCGCTCAAGGTACTGCAGTCCATGCAGACTGACCGCCATCTTACTGAGCATGTCGACACAGTTGAGTTGGATGAGGACATCGTTCTTGTGAAGGTCGTTGATGAGGCGCTGAAGGAGGCCCGCAGCCGTGCAGCAGTTCAATGCCTCATGACCCAGCGAACACACATCAACAACCCACTGTGACGGACGTATAAATAACAGTATTTATTATATATTTTTGATTAACCTTAAAAGAAGGCAGTTCCTAGTTTCTCATTTATTAATTAATATAACGTTCTTCAGACTAATAATGATATTGTTATAAACTGCCTGGCAAATTGTGTTTAGTAAGCCCATAACAATATTCACAATTTGGAAGATACGCCCCCAGTGAGCCGGAGCATGTTCAAATAATAAACAAAACATCTTGTTTCAAAACAAACTTTATTGGCAATATTGCCGAGCTGGGCTGAGTTAACCAAAATACCCTTTGATGTTCTACAATTTCCCACATTCAACACGGCAGACTTTCTGTTACAAATTACTACACTGGCTAATTCTTGGTACTGGAACAGACGGGCTCCCTTTAATATTATATTATAGCCATTTGTTTATTTTAGCATTCTAAACAATATAATGTATTTTAGTTATTATTATTTTTATTTATTAATCTAAATAATTTTTATTATTTAAATATATATGTATTATTATTTTTCTTATGATTATTTATACAGAAATTAAAAATTATCTACAATATTCTTTATTCTAGCTATCATTCTTTCTTGCATTATTCAACAAATTTATGCGGTTCTATCATTTCAAATGATACTCCACTGGCAATGAGCGATCAATGAAGTTTACATGGTTCACTTTTCACCGACTGACAATTTGTGGTCCCTGATATGGCAAATTGAATTTCAAAAAATGAGAAAAGCAAAAAAATTTAATTGATGAGGCACATTTATCGAACCAGAGATACAGAGTTGAAGTAAAATATGACTTACCTCAAATATCCTGTAGGTGACAATGTCTCCCTGTTGTAGGGTATGGTTGAATTGGTCAATGACGGGAGAGTGGAACAGAATCTCCAGACCCTCCGGGGTTGTTGCTAGGTTACAGAGAAAGTGATAACAGTTATAAAAATACTACATCATCTTATGACCAATGCTTGCATTATAGATGTTGAAATTGTGTGACTTTATTAGATTTTCAGTTGACCTTACAGTGTGTAAGTTTGCAGCAAACTCTGTCATGTTATTATTGTGTCTCTTCATAACTGCATCTAAAGAATGTTAAGGGGTCACACTCTTTGTGAAATGTCATCGTTTTATTAACTGTCATCTTAAAAACTACTCATCCTTACTTGACCTAATGTTCAGTGTATTATATCTGTATGAAAAAAGCTACAGGATATACAATAATAAATTTACCTGATGGTTACCATGGTAAAAAGAAATTTAGAAAAATCTGATGAGGTGGTTTTGTAGAATGCCCGATGGAATATTTATATATTTCTATTTTTAAAATGTATGCTAATAAATAATATGTTGAGAAATGCAATGAAGTAGTTGGGTTTAATTAAGAGTAATATTTTACATAAAAATTACATTAAACATTTGTTAATAAATAAACAAAATATGTAATAAAATAATTGTTTATCACAAGTTTTATCTTTATTCAGCCAAACTACTTCAATGAGGCCATTTTGTGTCAGTCTCATGTATGGCTGACTTAGAGGAGTTCTACTGTATCCGGTAATGAGACTAATTACCAAGAATTGCGAGTATCTGGGCAGACTTCTGGACGATATCAAGACTCTCCGAAGCGAGTATATTCACCATGACGGTGATGACGTCAACATGCTGCAACACCTGCTGACTGCTCGCCTGGGCCCCTCGCAACAACTATAAAAAAGTATAATGTAACTAAAGATCTGTATTTTATATATTCAATCACGCCGACTAACAAATCAACTAGTCTATTTATATAACTGCTCCACTAGGACCACTACGAAACATACAGAGCACTGTAAAAACCCTAGGAATGTCTAATATATTGATGTTAAATACAAATGTTCCTTTTGTATATCTATTCTATCAAAACAGGAATGGCATTGTAAAGAAATTGCCATGAACCAAACATGATAAATATTTAAAAAAATTTGCACTGAGAATAAATATAAATATATTATTGGACATTTGAAACACCTTTAGAAATGGGGAGAGAACTTGTTTCTTGATAGCCAAAGCATAGTCAGAGAAGACCACACCAAACTTGTCCAAAACTACTTGTGTCTGAATTTGGAATAACGGGTCTTAAATTTGAAAAGATATGCAGCATAAGCACTAGAGGCCGATTTCATGAAGCCTACTTAGTATTGCGCATTTGCATAAACTCCTACGTTTGCTTATTAAAAACATGTGATTTACCAAGACAATCATCTTAGTGCAAAGTAAACATTCTTAGCCGCTCATGTGACACTTTTTTGAACCTGTGTTTTGGATGATTAACTGGTTGAGAGACAGAGGCCGGTTTCATGAAGCCTACTTAGCATTGCACATTTTCATAAACTTCTATTTGCTTATTAAAAAACCTGTGATTTACTAAGACAGTCAACTTAGTGCTACGTAAACGTGCTTAGCCGCTCATGTGAGACTTTTTTGAAACATGTCTTTTGAATGATTAATTGTCTAATCTACCTGGTTAAGAGTGAGATGTTGTACAGTGTCCGAGGGGTGACTCAGACCGAGCAGTAACTCCCTGTGAAAGGTGTTCACCACACTGACGGCGTCTGAGGCTGACAACAACTTGTCGAGAACATCACAACATGCCTTGATCTGCTCACTGAAACACAACAGTAACATTTATTTTATAAAAGAGCCATATCCACTAATATTTGCAGTGTTGTACATAAATTAATAGATAAATAAAAAAAATTATATACAATTAATATGCAAAAACTACAAATAAAACAAATCTAAATGTTCATAAGAATAAATATATTAAGATAGGAAAGTTGTATAAACACGTGTAGATTAATGCACTGAAATTGTTAATATTATAGTCTTGGCTTAGGCCTTAGCCTAGCCCTAGACATGGCTGCTGATTTTGTTTTCAGGCTTAGCCTTAGGCTTAGCCTGCTAAGCCTTAGGTTTAGCCGTTTTGGCACTTGTCTAGTATACAGGCCCACCTTGATTTCACCATTATAGCCAAGTGCTTGCCTAAATTGTATACCTCAGTGTGTTAGATCCATCATTCAACATCATCCCAGGCATATTTATGTTTACAAATATTGTGCCTTAGCCTAATTTAAACTGACTTAGTGGACTTTTGAGGCCCAAATAGCAACCCGATTTGTGCTAGCCCGTGCTGCTGCGGCCATGCTTTACCGCACCGCGCGCTTGAAATGAGCGATATAAGCTATAATATAACACCACATGTTGATGCAAACCAGGACGATATTTAAGCCACAAAATTGCACTAAGACACAATATTTTTTAAACCTAAATATGCTAGAATGATATTGAATGATGGAACTATTGCACTGAGGTATCAAATTTAGGCAAAAATATGGTTACATTATAACACCGGCAAAATCGAGGTGAGCCCGGATACTAGAAGTTGTGACAAGTTAGATACTGGCATATCCGCCTGGGGCGCCACCATCCAAAGTAACATATCCAGCAACTGAATTTTGTTTTGTACAACTCCGCTATGTAGCGCCACTGTTATTCACGTGAAACCAGAATAGTTCCGCCAGATAATCATGTAAGTTTCAACAAATGACAGCCTTTGTAAAACCAATCGCTATTCAAGTTTTATATAAAAAGCCAAAATTTGATGCTAAGAAGCCAAAAAAAGCATTTTTAATGGCAATAAAGGAATTTTTTAGCATGATTTTTTTCCTGGAATGAACAACCTCATTATCATAAATTAAATTCATATGTTGGCCCGCAAAATGGGTGTGTACAAAATTATGGCAACCACAAGGGGGTGCTGCAGCATTTGCAATCTAGAATTGATGTTTATAACTTATTAAACAATTGTAAATATTATGTTAATTGCTTGGCAATCCTCTGTGTATAAACTAGTTTTTATCACAGATACACTGATTTTCAAGTTGTTTATCCTAACTTTGTGCACATTTGCAGAATTTTATGGCAACTCAGTATCCAATTACAAGTCAAATGTTTAACTTTTTAAAGTTATTAATGTAAAGCCATGCTGTTGCAGGTTCACATACCAAATGACCCTGTTACAGTTGGAGTTACTATAATAAAATGAGACTAGTTTAATTATATTGAAGGGTGTGGTCACATAATGGTTTCCATCACAATTACATGGAAACTAAATTTCTGAATGATAAATTTTGTTCCTTAAGTTTTGATATGCTGAGGTGATTGGCCACCCTAAAAAAACCATAAACACCAAGTTTTATTAAAATCTGACTATGCATAAAAAAATTCAGAATGTCAGAATTGGTGCTTAAATTATGCAGTATTAGCCAGACATGGGGTCAAATACATTTAAAAGTATTTAAATGCAAATACTTTTGACATTTCAAATGCAAATTCAAATACATTTTGTTTATGTCAAATGCAAATACTTTTCAAAAGTATTTCAAATACTTTGCTAATTCTCTTGACATCCTCGTGCCCATGCACAATAAATAATGACAAAAAGATCTATATTTGACCATTGCTTATTCAGAATTAAGGGAGTTCATTGAGTCAATAGTACAAAGCTCTAATTTGTCACACATTGTTAATTTTTCCCCTGTGACAGGTTAATCCTGTTTTCCATTTCCTGTGCCCACTGACGCACTAAACTATGACAATGTCTTTAAATAAAATTAGATTAAGCCACACATTTTCAATTAAATGCTTGCTAATTTTACACTGTGGCAGGCCAGCTGATACACTGATCATCCATCTGACAATGATCCAAGTTAAAGCTGAGTTAATGAGCAAAGCATCCAACTAGCTGCAGTCAGTCAGCTAATAAATGAGCTATAGGGAGGCCAGTTTTATCTCGGTGAATGTCATGCCTCGGTGATCACATAAGTAAAATGAGTGACCTGTATCAACTGCCTAGACCAAGCAACAATTTAATTAAGCACAGCTGTGATAACAGTTTTCATTGAGAGAATTAAATGCTATAAGTATCTGAAAAGTATTTTATTTTTCAAATACTTTTAAAATATATTTAAATGCAAATATTTTTGGCTCCAAATTTTCCAAATGCAGATACTGGATCAGTCGCATTTAAATGCAAATGCATTTACATTTCACCCCATGTCTGGTATTAGCACTGTAACCGGTGAGACTAAGTTTAAAGAATGAATAGTCAACATTAAAAGTCATCTCCCTTAAAAATTAAGTTTAAGTGAAAATTCAAATTGCATAATGTTTGGAATTCAAAACCCTATCATTAGATACTTAGATATAATTTATCTGGGAATTATGAAATATTTAGGTAGGTCCCTAGTCTAGACAAGTGCCGCCAATGTTTACATGTTCTTATTTTAACCTGCATCACATTCACCATGTTGCATATAATCACCTACTTCACCCATATTGCATATAATCACAATAATGCTGTAATGCTCCAGAGTGGGATTATACATTTATATGAAAGAAGTAAAGTTATTAACTACTGCGATGACAGTGCATTTTGAACCATCCCCTGATATCGCTCACAACCAACCACACACCTGTCGGTTGTGTCGAGGCAGTCGAAGATAACGTTGAATGACACGTTGCGCACTGTTTCACGAACATTGTTAGGGTTCATGGAATTTACTATCAGTTTGATGTTGCCAAGCACATCGATTTTATTTTCAGAATTTGGTAATGCGTCGAGTAAAGTTGACAGACTCGTCGGTACCGCCATGTTGAACGATTGATTATCTGCAATGTGGCGCAGATTGAATAGCAGTAACGGCGCTTTCACCAGCGTAACGCGTATACTCATGTCTGGAATATTCGGGGCAGGTAAAAATTCGTGGTATTGAAATCTCGTGTTCTAACGCTCTTGGCCTATTTTAATACACTGCGTGGTCTCGCACTGATTCACGTGACATGCGAACAATTTACACAGCATAGATAGGACCCACGAATTTTGACGCAGGCGTCTTCGACGAGATTTGGATTTCGCCGGTATATTTTCGTAAGTTCTTTACTCAAAACAACTTTTGTAACAGCTTGTTTGCAGAAATTGGAAGAAATGTGTGTTAAAAAATTTGTAAATACATATCTTACAGAAGAATTTGGTCATGTTTTAGTAAAAATGGCAAAACACGATTGTACCCACGAATATTGCCCACGCCAGCATGTACAAATATTGGGGCACACTTGGAATTAGGGCTTACTTCGATTTCGCCTGTATAACTATATTTTTCCTAAATTTAATACCTCATTGCATCTATTCAATCATTCCACATCATCGTAGAAGTGTATGTCAGTAAAAGTTTTTTGGTCCTCTTGCAATAAGTTCTTTTGTGCCAACAAACGTTCCGCAGAACCGATTTTTTTACTAGCCTTTAGGTGGACCTACCTAGACCATCATAAGTTTCGTCTTCATGCATACCTTTTGAGATATATCACATTTAAATGACAAAAATGGCAACAAGTGCTTGTTCTATCGATTCTTTTCTCGTTGCAACTCTTGCCAAAAATACAAAAGATATTGCAATAATGACATTTTAAAAATTAGACACGTTAATAGGCCTACAACATTTGGGAAAATACGCTTCTCACTACTGTTGGTTCAAATAGTGGTACAAATTGGTGCCACATCCGTTGCGTTTTTGCACCGGATATGGTCTATGCTGGGGATCGACAACCTCCGGCCCGCGGGCCAAATGCGGCCCGCGAAGCTATTTCATGCGGCCCGCGGACTAAAACGAGATTCCACACAATGCGGCCCGCAAGAAGACAATAATATACAAATACATATACTTCCGTGAGAGGAAGAACAATAGGAGTTGTTTCGCTGATTGGAATGGTTCGACGCCATGCAGGTCTCAGTGCGAATCTCTTCAGGCACACTGCATCATCTATCGCATAAGAAAGCCTGTGTAGCAAATCGGCGAAAATGCAAAAAAACTGAACGCCGTCATGGAGACCGTGAAGTACATTCGTACTCGTGATCTAAACCTCTAGCTGTTCAAGCACCTTCTGGCAGAGATGGATGCGCAATATCAAGACCTCCCATACTACTGCGACGTGCGCTGGCTGAGTCGAGTTGCCATGCAGGATCGCGTGCACGAACTGAGACATGGAACAGACGTTTTCAGAGGTAAAGACGTACCGGAAATCGCTGACGCCCAGGTGCATTTGCGAGTTTTCCTTTCTTGTCGACATCGTGCCGCACCTCAATCTGCTGAATTTTTAATTCCAGAGACAATAACATATAACCAAATAACTCTTCTATTTCGTTTTTTTCCAGTTCGTTTCTGCTTTCGAGGTCAAGTTACGAGTGGGGGAGGCACGACTATTGCATTTATTAATATTCATGAAAACGAACAAGGTAGTTGATGTTCTATCTTTGGTAATGTTCTAACTTCCATTTATATTACTGATGTCATAACTTGGTTCCATTTTCCCCATTAACCTAGGCTCCCAAACTACCATAATTCCATATAGGAGCTAGGGATATACGGCAGATACTTATTAGTTCCTTTAATCGGTTCATAGTCTACATTCGAATAAATTTGAAATTAGTCTGAACCCCCTTCACACGCCCCTGGAAAGACGTTATCTTAAGAGAATGGCGTGCAAATTCCACTCTATATAGATTAGAGGAATCGCTAACTTAGCTCGACCCGTGTAGTTAGTGCTTGGCGGGGAAACGGGTGTTGTTTCGAGCAGGGGTCGTTTTAAAAAAAAGGAGTTCGTAAAACTACATGCGGCAACCACCATTAATGCAAGCATTGAAATTTCGGTTTTGCGTATGACATCATACCCCGTTTACACGGCACTCTGCGATCAGGATCGACCACCCCATCCAATTAACTTGTGTTGTGTAAACAG
Source organism: Paraescarpia echinospica (assembly GCA_020002185.1). NCBI lineage: Eukaryota > Metazoa > Annelida > Polychaeta > Sabellida > Siboglinidae > Paraescarpia > Paraescarpia echinospica. The sequence continues at coordinate 41,542,561 of CM034540.1, read as the reverse complement.
TTTGAGATCACGATCGCGATAAGTTTAATTCAGCATCGGAAGTGGATCGCTATCGAATGGTGCCGTGTAAAAGGTCTGAGGTCGCGACACGATCTTGAAGTTGAGGTATTATCCGTAGGTAGGTTGACGCTTTGCCCTTGGATAAGATAATTGTTTGTAAATCTGTGGCGGATTTCACGAGTGGCTAAGCATGTTTACATAACGCTAAAATGATTGTCTTCATAATTAAAAAAAAATAAACTTATGAAACCGGCCCTGATTGGCAGGCATTAAAAATGTAAGCGCCTAGGCTTGTGCATTTTTGAATATATTCTATAACATCGTGTCTCTCCTCCCGGTTGTGGTGAGAAATCAACGAAGTCCAGGTGGATCATTTGTGGGCGACCCAGAAGATTTGAAGATTTTCCACCAGAGCTTCATCACCACTCCACTGACGTCACTCCGCCGTCGCGCTGTCGGAATGGAAGGCGGGGGAAGGAGCATAGGCGGATCCAGGAGGGCCAGGGGGCCACGTGCCTCACATACCTTTATAATTTGACTTGTCCCCAGACCTTTTTGAATGGACCCCCATTACCGTGCCTCCTAGACCTTTGGAATGGGAATGTGCCCCCGTTTGTTTACGATAAGCTGAAGTTACGGTGACACGGCGGAAAAAATCAACAGCACCCCCCCCCCTCGTCTACCGATGTCACAAGTCGAGCCAGACGAGCCAGACGAGCCAGCGGAGAAGCTGAAGAGGAGCTGAAGATTCGGCGGCGCGCCGGCGAATATTTTTCAACAGCCCCCCTCGTCTTCCGATGATATGATCGGACAGCGCGAGACAGCTGAGTCCTGCTGATGGTTCATCCCAGACCACCTAATATGAATTTGCGTCAGCCGCCAGTGGAGGTTTTTCGGCACCCTCCCCAGACTACCCTCTCTGGATCCGTATTTGATGAAGGATGCTGTTGGAATATGTTCGCGGTGACTTTCATAATTTCATAATGTTTAGGGAACACGTAAAGTGTCCACATTCAATAGGTCTAGGGAGCATGCCACTCTAACGCAGGCATAACGCGGCCAAATTCCAAAGGTCCTGACCCCCGGATCCGTCTCTATGGTTTTTGCCTCAATACTCAACAAATTCATCCTTCTTCATTAACTCTCCTTACACCCTCATCTTTAGCATAATTCAGATTTTCAACATTTTCATGCTGATTAATTCCATCAAAATAATGAATAGTTCATGGTTAAGTGCACCTTCCTTGCCTCACACTTATGTAAACCTGAAACGTACATGATACCCCAGATCCACACAACTTCAACTTAATTAGCACAACAATTCCATAGGTCGTCCTTCTTCCCTTTTTCAACCCGTCTTGTCCCCTGCCTAATTCCTGTTCCGTATCCTTCCATCCAATATTTGCTCTAGCAGCCTCTCAACAAGACTTTGAAGTGTGATGCATCGGTACTTCCCCAATGCCGGTTGTTTTGGGGACATTCTGTGTTGACCTTGTGCATTCGCATCATTCTTTTATCCTAGAGAATAGTAATCTAGACGACTGACAATTGGCGTGAGCCTTTGGGAAGGATGTTGGTAAAAAGGAGTTTCGGAGAACCCCCCCCCAAACTCCACAGGTTACAGAGTCGAACGTACCGAGTGCTAGAAAGGAAAAGGAAGATCAAATAAAGATACTTAATTGAACAATTACACGAAATTAGCTTACCAATGTCATTCCGTGACCAGGGGCGGATCCAGAGAAGAGGGGGGAGGCCAAAAACCTCCACTGTCCGTACCAAAATTAATGGTGTAGAAAACTTTTCGCTGCGGCGCCATAACTTCAGTTTCTCCGCTGTCTCGGCTCGACTGGTGACATCGGAATCCGGGGGGGGGGTTGCTGTTGAAAGTTTTCGTCGCTGCGCTGCCATACCTACAGCTCTTCTTCAGCTTCTCTGCTGGCTTGGCTCGGCTGGCTCGACTGTGAAAGCCGCGTCGCCGTAACTTCAGCTTATTGTTATATGAACGAGCTATTAATTGGGGCAGGGGGGCACATTTTCAAGGGTCTAGGGGGTCACGTGTCCCCAGGCTCCCTCGATCCGCCTAAGCATGATATTTGGAAATAATACTAGAAATTCTTGAAGTTGTACAAGCGCGCACAGCTAGTTCAGTCATTCCGGTCACGAACGCAGTTAAGCCATATCTATTCACGTTGAAATCTCGATTGGAACGCGACTATTGTTGCCATGGGAATGAGTTAAGTGGGAAATGAAACTTTCGAATTGATTTATGAATAAATTATTTAATTTTATTGTTTATTAATATCCTGCAAGCTTACAGCCTGTGACAAACAGTCTCACCTAAACTTTAAGCCCGCCTTGAATGTGTGTTGACAAAGAAAACGGATGAATTAATGTGTTGAACGGGAGTCGATTGGCGATAATAGAGGGCCATTAGACGTAGATGTGTCGTTTATAACAACACAACCGTGCTCCTGCGTTAAACATATCCGGTGTGTATTTAGTTAATAAAATGGAGACTGCAAATCCAATCCGCATTGTTCCAAGTGGGAAGGTGTACCGGCAAATGTTTGATGCTGAGGTAGGTTTCATATATTAGATATATTAGACTAGTCACTGACTGTATGACTGTGAGTGTGAGTGTGAACAGTCCGTTTCCACAACTTATGCGATTTCACTACCAGTAGGGCTACTAGCTAGTCTACATTGTTTTAATTAATAGAGTTAAATTCACAAGCTGTTGACTTTTTTCATAAACAGAGAAAATGTTTCTTAAAACTTTGTAAGGAATATCCTGTGTTGAATAATTTAATTTCAGTATAATTTTACCCGCTATTTATAAACAACCACAGTAATTATAAATTGACCTACCCAGTACATCACTGTTTGCCTATGTCACAATCAGAATGATGCACATGACCTCCGTCAGGCATTGCTTTGCTAACAATGTGTTAAGTAATAACACTTGTATGTGCAAATGTTACATTACTAGTGCAGCATGATATCAACAAAATCAACGTTTCCCGCACACAATTCTAGCTTGAATAACTTTCCTTATGTTTTTTGTCGTAAAGAACAACTTTTGGGGTCAGAAATTCAACAAAATTTATGATGGAATGAACGGGCACTCCATAAGTTCCGCATCCATTTTTCAAAGTTTGACGGCGCTTTTGGTAAGCAGCGGGGCACATGATGGATAAGTCATGGATGCCTGTGGTGTTTACATGTGACAGCAGTAGTAGTAGTGGTAGTGGTAGTAGTAGTATTGATGGTGGTGGTAACAGTTGTCATGGCAGTAGTACTGTAGTAGTGGTAGTAGTATTGATGGTGGTGGTATAGGTAGTTGTAATGTTGGTGTTAGTAGCAGTTCCCCCTGTCACCAGTATCTGGCCCATTCAACAGCTGGTCGTCTTTAATCGCTGACCCCTGTCAACCATGTTTAATTCCAGATGCTCAAAAGTGACACTATGACAGTGACTAGACCAAATTAAGTGTTGTTTAAATGACAATTGTACAAACCTAATTTTCACATACAAAACATGATACAATGAACACTACAGTTGAACCTTGCTTTATGGTCACTTCAATAATACAGCCACCTCACAATTAAGGTCACTCCAGGACAGTCCCAATTAAAACAATATTTGTGTATAGGAAATTTGTCCTGCTAATACTTGCTCTTCTGGTCACATTGTACTAGTCTCAAGGGTGATCTTGATAGTGAGGTTTACATGTGCATCTTAATGAGATATTAAAAAATGGCAGAATGTTTGTCACGCTCTTTTTGATACATGTTTTCTTATATTAATTATTAGTAATCTTGTCTTAGGTCTGTGTTGACTTACCTGGCCAATGTGATACATGCCTGGTTCAGTATTTGTACATCAAAATGCCCTTGTGACATGTGATAGTTGTCATGTGATAGTCAAGTTTTGGTCTGTTTTTTATCCTGCTGAGATAACTTCCTCTGAACAACGGTCCTTTGTTTATTGTACTTCCTCCTCACAAACAGACCAGTGTTATTAGGGCTATCCCTTGTTTGTTACGATACCCTTTCACAAATAGTCAAGCTGTAAAATGATGCCTACCCATAGACACTCCACCTAGTGAGAGGTTCATGCAGTACCTAAAATGAAGACTCCATATCCCAACTCCTCATAATGCAATATACAGTAAACCTCGCCTAAGTCGGATTCAGTCGGACCGAGTGATTTAATCTGAGTTTTGTGAAAATCCGACTTAACTGAAGATGATATATCCCTGTGCTAGCACTAAAGGCAGCCATCTAAAACACCCTTGAGTACCTGTGAATAATGCTTGAATGTAACTGGATACTGCGGTAATTCTACATATGTTGAAGTCCACAAGCAACACACAACATCACACAGTATTAGAACAGTTTTGTGCTTAATTTTGGCACAGATCTCTAAGATTATAGAGTAATAATTAGTATTGATTGTAAATGTCAGTCATCTTGCTCGTGTAAGTCTTTGTTGCAACTGTCTCATGAGAATAGCCTCGCACTTGTTGGTCAACTCTTTGATCTCACTATTGCTGAGCATCAAACCATGGTTTCTTAGTGTCCATAAAGCAGCATGTTATCTTCAGACACTGAGACTTCATTGCCCTCATCATCGCTTGGTAAACCATCTACTAGGGTGTCGTACAGTTTCAGTGATTTGTCTTTGTTGTTTCGGAACAATGCAGCTGCTTCGTCGTCACCATTGTCTTAACGTTAAACACCTTAGATGGATCCTGTTTTTTGTAGCAGTTTAGAAGGTTTGTTGCTGATTTCAGGGCAATGACAGCAAAATAGTCCAACTTCTTGAGAAAATGGTGCGACTCCTTCTGGTGCCTCTAGTCTCCTGGTGGTTAGGATGTACCGATAATGGAATGTCATGTTCTTGGTTCTATCAGCGTCCATTGGCTGGGTGATGCTAGTTGTATTAGATGAGTGAAGATGTGATGATTACATGGATTGTTCTCACTGTCTGGATCAGTTTCTTGGAATAACTGTTTCACTTTTTAGTTCATCTGGTAAATGTACTCCAAGCAACAAAATTATTTTGTCAAATACTGCAATCCGAATTAGGCGATGAAAAACACATTATCTCGGATCAAATGGACCGACTCCGTTAGTTCGAATTAGGCGAAGATCCAACTTACATAATCTGACGTAAAGAAAGATTTGTTTATGGTAAATACATTACAAATCAACTGTTCCTCAGAATTCTGTCCAAGTTGAGTGAAGATCCGACTTAGGCGAGGTTTACCATACTGATCTAAACATCATGCAGTGACTGCAATATAGGCTATGGTAATGCAGAATTGGTAATTTGAGTATTTTACCAATCCTGTTAAAGAAAGACTGATTAAGTTTACCCATCACCAGTAGGGGCCTAGCAATTTCATTAAAAAAATCATGTTAACTGTAAATGAAATTCTAATATTTCCATCACTACAAGAAAATGCACTCATTGCCAATGTCCAACTTGTGACTGATACTAGCTGATTTTAATGTACCAACTAACTTAAGGCGGCTTCCTAACTAACACAATCATTGGGCCAATAAAGTAACAATGCATAATCTACAAAGTAAAGGATGGACGATTCCTGACAGCCTTTGTCTCACGACTAGATCCTACGGTCACTGTCGATGACATGTCTTTGTATGTGAAGTCTGTGCATAAGCTCGAGGCCAAATGTGTGAAACTAAAAACTAAGCATGAGAGTTATGCCTCATTCAAGGTTGATGTTATATGCAATGACGCATCTAAGTTTTATGACCCGGACAACTGGCCATCTGGTGTATACTTGAGGAAATTCTTTAACACCAAGAACTAAGTTATGGAAATTAACATCACATCTTTTAATTGTAATGGATTTAAAGGTTTTATGCCCTTCTTAAATGATGTGTTAATGGAATGTGATATACTGTGCCTACAAGAGCTTATGCTCACTAAACAAGATTGCCATATACTAAACACCTGTCACGAAGGTTATGTGGGTTATGGTGTTTCTCCTGTAGATGCATCTTGTGGTATTTTAACTGGTAGACCGTATGGTGGTGTAGGTTTTTTATGGAAACATTCCCTTGATCAATACATCACCATTCTTGACCAGTGCTATGATTGGCTATGCGGCATAAGAATTTGTTGGGGTAACAAGGAGTATTATCTACTAAACGTATATTTACCTTATGAATGCGAGGAAAACAGGGACAAGTTCAATGATTATATGTCCAAAATTGCTGTATATGTTAATAATATTAATAGCTCGTGCATCACTATTGTTGGTGATTTTAACGCGGATATTTCCAAGAAATCAGTTTTTGGGAATATCTTACTTGATTTCTGCAAAGAATTTACTCTGGCTATATGTGATCAAGATACTCTCCCAATAGACACATATACATACGTTAGTTCTGCCTGGGGAACTACATCATGGCTAGACCATATCATATGTACCGCGGATGCGAAGGATTGCCTATCTAACATGTCCATACTTTATGATGTTATTTATTCTGATCACCACCCGATATCGTTCAGCATAGACAGTGATATTCTACCAGAATGCGTTAGTGGTAGTGGCAATACTAATGAGAGTAAGCAAGGCTTACAGTGGGACAGATTAAACCCACAAGATATTGATGCATATAGAGAATGCACGAACGTTGAATTGAGCAAACTGAATGTTCCACCGGGTGTTAGATGCAATGATCCCAATTGTCATAACTGTAATCATCATGATGATCTCGATGACTTTTACAATTCTATCGTGATTACATTGAAGAGGTGTGGTCACACACTCCGGTCAAATCGCAAAGGTGCTTATAAGTATAATGTTGTACCAGGTTGGAACGAGCGAGTGAAAGAGCTTCATTGTGCAGCCCGTGATGCTTACTGTATATGGAAAGAGACTGGTAAACCTAGACAAGGTGACATTTTTAATGTTATGAAATTATCCAGAATGAAATTCAAACAGGCGATCAGAAAATGTAAAAGGGAGAAAGAAACTATCATTGCTGATAACATTGCAGAACAGTTGTGTCAGAAAGACCACCGCAAATTCTGGAAAGAAATTAAGCACTGTACGAACAGTAAAGTAAAACTTCCGACAAACATTGATAATATACACGGTGACGTAAACATCGGGTCAATGTGGAAGCATCATTATGAACATTTATTTAATGATGTGGAGGATAGTCGATGTGATAAAGTTTGTTATGACTGTTCCACTGACAATACAGGAATGACTGTTGGTGCAGTTGAACTGATGGATATTATTAATGGACTCTCAAAAAATAAGTCACCAGGTCTGGACGGTATCAGTGCAGAACATATTAAGTTCGCTGATTATCAACTCGCTGTGCTTTTGTCTATCCTTGTGTCTTCGATTCTGGTGCATGGTTATTTACCAAAAGAAATGTCACAGTCTGTTACTGTACCAATTATTAAAGACAAAAATAGACGAGTAAACGACAAAGGGAATTATAGGCCAATATGTCTATCGAATATATTTTCGAAGATAATAGACACTGTTCTTTTTAACAGAATGAAAATGTACTTGGAAACCACTCCTAATCAATTTGGCTTTAAGCCTAAACATGGAACGGAGTTATGCGTGTTTGCATTTAAGGAATTATTAAGGTTCTACACTGAACATGGTTCAGCTATGCACGTCGCATTTTTTTAGATGCATCAAAGGCGTTTGATCGTGTCAACCGAAATAAACTTATAACGAAACTAGAACAACGAAATGTACCGAACTATATCTTAAGAATACTCAGCAATGAATTCAATAATCAACGTGTATGCATACGATGGGGAAATACCTACTCGGACTTCTTCTCGGTAGGCAATGGTGTTAAGCAAGGTGGGAAGTTATCCCGTTTGCTTTTTAACATTTATATGGATAATCTGAGTATACAACTGCACAAAAAACAAATCGGTTGTAGTCTTGGTAACATGGTTGTTAATCACCTTATATACGCCGATGATCTACTTCTGTTTGCACCTTCTGCTAAAGGACTACAAACACTACTAGACATGTGTTACTCACATGGATGTGAGCACGATGTGCAATACAATGCGAGTAAATCCCTGGTCATGTACTTTGAATCTAGAAAGTCAAATCTGTCTAAAGAAATGACATTAGGAGGAAAGAAGTTAAACTTTGCCACCTCTTGTAATGTTTACATTTACATTACATTTCTAATAACTTGTCTGATGAGTCTGACATGCAAGCCAAAGTGAGACTTTTGTATGCCAAGAGTAACATGTTACGTCAAAAGTTTCACTTTTGTTCAACTGCCGTAAAAAATAAGCTATTTACAGCGTATTTTGGTAATATCTATATGTGTGCGTTATGGGTGAACTTTAGAAAACTTAATTTTCATCAATTCATTGTTGCATATAACAACTCTTTCAGGATATTGAACAATTTGCCCATGAGATGTAGCGCTAGCCACATGTTTGCTACAGCTAATGTCAGCTCGGGTAAATGTGTAATCAGAAAGGCTATTTTTAGCTTAATGAATAGGATTGACATGTCTTTGAATCCCATTATTTATAGCATTAAAACTAGCGACGTGTATTGTACTTCGAAACTGCGGCACCAGTGGGTCCGGGATTTATATAATTTTTAAACATATTGTTCTTATCTATGTATTTTTATATTATTTACATACTTTTATTGATGTATTTGTATATATGGACATCATGATTGTCTGAAATAAATACATTATTATTATTATTTATAGTAGCAATCACTAACCCAATTCAAGTCTTGCTAGCTGGGTCCTGTCATTAATCAGTTGTCTTTAATGAAGGAATCATGCAAACACATTAACCCATCCAGTGCCAACAATATTAAAAATAGACCATGTTTAGGTTGTTTTACAATCAGAACATTTCACTATCAAAAGATTCACATTGCAAACACTAGGTTTATTAAACACAATTTAGCAGGTACTGTTTATTCTAGTATTATTGTATTAAGAACATTATGTTAAAAGTGAAGTTTAATAATAATAGTTTGCTTTTTTAAACCAACTACAAGTAACATCCATACAACTCAATCCAGTCCAGTCAAAAATAATTTTATAATTTGTGATTTCATAAAACATTGCACAAATGATCTAGCATAGAGCAGTGGATACTTGATAGGTTTGATAATTCATAAAATAATTTTAAACTGGGTGGAGTGAAAAACTAATAGTGATTGGATCTTTATTGAGATACTTGATGCACAGGCAAGCAAGTGCTTGTGTATTCACCAGATGGCGCCAGTGGTCTTAACTGTACATACATTAGATGGCGCCACTGAGTTGCTGATTAGCCATTGAAAGTGGAGCAGGACATTTTTAGTTTGTTTTGTGTCTGTCCACTCCAGTGTGCAACCGAAAGTACTACTTTACATGCACACCAATTCTCATTAAAGTCCATATAGCATTCAACTGTGTGCCTGCGGCAAACATTTTAGGGCCTAATAAAATTGATACAACATGTATAATGTTGTGTTACATTTGGAGAACAAACCGGGCCAACATAAGGCGGTTGAAACAATGTTTTCTTGACATTTCTTGGGCAAGTTTGCTCACTCCATTTTGCTTCAGTTCACTCGGATGTATAAAAAGCACTTTGAGCAGTCCTAAGGTGTGGATACCGTTCTGCTGTAAGACGTCTTTCAATAATATAATTTGCAAATATAAAATTGTTTTCAATGTTGGCTGCTGATTAAAAAATAATGATAATTAATTTCTGTGGAAATACGGGTATGCATGATGGATAAATTCAAGGTGTGAATTTAAATCATGATCTACCGTTGAGAAATTACCCTTGGCCTTTCTTATTATTCAACATTCTAGACACCATGGCACATTACATATACAGCAAGTCTAACCACACTTCATATCTGCTTTTAATTGGCTAGACATGCATCCCTGTATTGAAAGCACAGTATTAGTGATTCATTTATGATTAGTACTAGAATGTAAGCCTGTATTAATTACATAATTATGACATTATAAATTTTGGTAGCAAATACATGTCTCCACTTGAGCGCCACAATTCAACCTCTGATAGAAAGACAAAAACCTTGTGTTATCTTTAAAAAATTATTATCAGATGTAGAGAGACTGTCTCACTGAGGAAGTGAGCTCACAGAGAAAATCCATCATTATACATAATCTGTTGTTAGATTTAATTAAGAAGCTTTTACAAAATTGCAAAAAGCTGCAGACATTATTTCATGAGACACCAGCAAAAGTGTCTGGTGGCGCATCCTGGTGTTGACAGTTTTCACTATATAAGGCCACTGCTAAAAGGATGTAGTCTGTTCCTAGTTTTTAATGTATTAATTAATATAATGTTCTTAAGACTATACTAACTATGTTGAAGGTTTACAGCCCACCAAATTGTGTTTAGTAAGCCCGTAACAACAGACGCAATTTGAAAGCACGACCAAGGGTCCATGTTCAAATAGTAAACAAAATATCCAGTTTCAAAACAAGCTTTATTGGCAATACGGCCGAGTCGGGCTGAGTTAACTGATGTACCATTTGATGTTCAGTCAACGCAGCAGACTTCCAGTTAGAAATGACCAAACCCGCTAATTGCGGGTAGATGAACAGACTATGTCCCTTTAAAGACCAAACTCGTGCTGACGAGCTCATAAAATGTTAGTGAAATGTTCCCCGGTCACTGTAATTATACTCATGTAATAAACTGCTAGGAGACAGTGTCATAATGTTTACAAGTGGACTCGTCACCTTGTTTTTGCCGTCCGTTGTTTCTTTACATTATAAGATGAAGATCACATATTAGAGATATCAACTTTTCTGTTCTTCTTTGTCTTCAGCCATTCATTTCAGTTGTTCTGTTTTCCATGGTGGTATCCATCAGGTGTGGTAATTATTAGCAGGAAGTTCACTATATCAGTTAAATACCTTCACCTGACTTATGGACAGGTGTGTGGGAAGTGTGAGCTTCAAAGGTGTTTGCTGGTAGTCTGCCTCTGCAATAAGTGGCAATTACAGGCAACAGTCGCTGTTTAGTATTTGAATGTTGTGTTTACAATTACAGGCAACATTGGCTGTTTAGTATTTGAATGTTGTGTTTACAATTACAGTCAACATTGGCTGTTTAGTATTTGAATGTTGTGTTTACAATTACAGGCAACAATGGCTGTTTAGTATTTGAATGTTGTGTTTACAATTACAGGCAACAGTGGCTGTTTAGTATTTTAATGTTGTGTTTACAATTACAGGCAACAGTGGCTGTTTTAGTATTTGAATGTTGTGTTTACAATTACAGGCAACAGTGGCTGTTTGGTATTTGAATGTTGTGTTTACAATTACAGGCAACAGTGGCTGTTTGGTATTTGAATGTTGTGTTTACAATTACAGGCAACAGTGGCTGTTTGGTATTTGATTGTTGTGTTTACAATTACAGGCAACAGTGGCTGTTTGGTATTTGAATGTTGTGTTTACAATTACAGGCAACAGTGGCTGTTTAGTATTTGAATGTTGTGTTTACAATTACAGGTAACAGTGGCTGTTTAGTATTTGAATGTTGTGTTTACAATTACAGGCAACAGTGGCTGTTTAGTATTTGAATGTTGTGTTTACAATTACAGGTAACATTGGCTGTTTAGTATTTGAATGTTGTGTTTACAATTACAGGCAACAGTGGCTGTTTAGTATTTGAATGTTGTGTTTACAATTACAGGCAACAGTGGCTGTTTAGTATTTGAATGTTGTGTTTACAATTACAGGCAACAGTGGCTGTTTAGTATTTGAATGTTGTGTTTACAATTACAGGCAACAGCGGCTGTTTAGTATTTGAATGTTGTGTTTACAATTACAGGTAACAGTGGCTGTTTAGTATTTGAATGTTGTGTTTACAATTACAGGCAACAGTGGCTGTTTAGTATTTGAATGTTGTGTTTACAATTACAGGCAACAGCAGCTGTTTGGTATTTGAATGTTGTGTTTACAATTACAGGCAACAGTGGCTGTTTGGTATTTGAATGTTGTGTTTACGATTACAGGCAACAGTGGCTGTTTGGTATTTGAATGTTGTGTTTACGATTACAGGCAACAGTGGCTGTTTGGTATTTGAATGTTGTGTTTACGATTATAGGCAACAGTGGCTGTTTAGTATTTGAATGTTGTGTTTACAATTACAGGCAACAGTGGCTGTTTAGTATGTTGTGTTTACAATTACAGGCAACTTGAATGTTGTGGCTGTTTAGTATTTGAATGTTGTGTTTACAATTACAGGCAACAGTGGCTGTTTAGTATTTGAATGTTGTGTTTACAATTACAGGCAACAGTGGCTGTTTAGTATTTGAATGTTGTGTTTACAATTACAGGCAAGTGGCTGTTTAGTATTTGAATGTTGTGTTTACAATTACAGGCAACAGTGGCTGTTTAGTATTTGAATGTTGTGTTTACAATTACAGGCAACAGTGGCTGTTTAGTATTTGAATGTTGTGTTTACAATTACAGGCAACAGTGGCTGTTTAGTATTTGAATGTTGTGTTTACAATTACAGGCAACAGCGGCTGTTTAGTATTTGAATGTTGTGTTTACAATTACAGGCAACAGTGGCTGTTTAGTATTTGAATGTTGTGTTTACAATTACAGGCAACAGTGGCTGTTTAGTATTTGAATGTTGTGTTTACAATTACAGGCAACAGCGGCTGTTTAGTATTTGAATGTTGTGTTTACAATTACAGGCAACAGTGGCTGTTTGGTATTTGAATGTTGTGTTTACAATTACAGGCAACAGTGGCTGTTTAGTATTTGAATGTTGTGTTTACAATTACAGGCAACAGTGGCTGTTTAGTATTTGAATGTTGTGTTTACAATTACAGGCAACAGCAGCTGTTTGGTATTTGAATGTTGTGTTTACAATTACAGGCAACAGTGGCTGTTTGGTATTTGAATGTTGTGTTTACAATTACAGGCAACAGTGGCTGTTTGGTATTTGAATGTTGTGTTTACAATTACAGGCAACAGTGGCTGTTTAGTATTTGAATGTTGTGTTTACAATTACAGGTAACAGTGGCTGTTTAGTATTTGAATGTTGTGTTTACAATTACAGGCAACAGTGGCTGTTTAGTATTTGAATGTTGTGTTTACAATTACAGGCAACAGTGGCTGTTTAGTATTTGAATGTTGTGTTTACAATTACAGGCAACAGTGGCTGTTTAGTATTTGAATGTTGTGTTTACAATTACAGGCAACAGTGGCTGTTTAGTATTTGAATGTTGTGTTTACAATTACAGGCAACAGTGGCTGTTTAGTATTTGAATGTTGTGTTTACAATTACAGGCAACAGTGGCTGTTTAGTATTTGAATGTTGTGTTTACAATTACAGGCAACAGTGGCTGTTTAGTATTTGAATGTTGTGTTTACAATTACAGGCAACAGTGGCTGTTTAGTATTTGAATGTTGTGTTTACAATTACAGGCAACAGTGGCTGTTTAGTATTTGAATGTTGTGTTTACAATTACAGGCAACAGTGGCTGTTTAGTATTTGAATGTTGTGTTTACAATTACAGGCAACAGTGGCTGTTTAGTATTTGAATGTTGTGTTTACAATTACAGGCAACAGTGGCTGTTTAGTATTTGAATGTTGTGTTTACAATTACAGGCAACAGTGGCTGTTTAGTATTTGAATGTTGTGTTTACAATTACAGGCAACAGTGGCTGTTTAGTATTTGAATGTTGTGTTTACAATTACAGGCAACAGTGGCTGTTTAGTATTTGAATGTTGTGTTTACAATTACAGGCAACAGTGGCTGTTTAGTATTTGAATGTTGTGTTTACAATTACAGGCAACAGTGGCTGTTTGGTATTTGAATGTTGTGTTTACAATTACAGGCAACAGTGGCTGTTTGGTATTTGATTGTTGTGTTTACAATTACAGGCAACAGTGGCTGTTTGGTATTTGAATGTTGTGTTTACAATTACAGGCAACAGTGGCTGTTTAGTATTTGAATGTTGTGTTTACAATTACAGGTAACAGTGGCTGTTTAGTATTTGAATGTTGTGTTTACAATTACAGGCAACAGTGGCTGTTTAGTATTTGAATGTTGTGTTTACAATTACAGGCAACAGTGCCTGTTTACTATTTGAATGTTGTGTTTACAATTTGAACACTTCACGGGTGCAACCTTCAATTTGCAAACACTCTTTGAGACTTACTAGATGCACTTTAGTAGGCCTTTAACATATTTATGGTAGTATTAGAAATAATATGAAATATATATATTATTAAGTGAGGAACAGAAACCGTACCTTTAAAATGATCAAATAGTCTCGGTGTGTTCCTCCTTCAATGTCCTGTTCCACAAGCTGCTGATTACAAAGACATCTGTCATTTCCTTCCACATTTCACGTGGTTTGTCTCTGCTTCTTTTCCCCAGAATTTAGAGTTATCCACACTTGCTCTCCCCTTTGTTCTTGAAGTCCTGGGTGCCAGTATTTTTGGTTTCCCTTCTATTATTGATCCCCCACCACCCATCTCTCATTCATGCTGTATCCAAATTGTCTTTTCCTGTAGCAACCATCTGATATGATCTATTGTTGTTTTCCTTATTGTTCACTTTTATGTCTATCAGTGCAATCTTACTTTTCCCAGAAGCAAGTCAGTTGAATATTCTTGTACTTCCTCCTGGTTTCCGTATACAGGGATGATGTTCGGGTCCTGTACAGTTGTACTGTTCTTTCCATAGTTTCCCTCCACTGCTCATTTCAGCAGCCTTCTTTCTCCACCTTACATCTTCCTCCATCTTTCCAAGATCCCTTTATACCGTTGTTTCATCTCAGCCATGGTCTTTTCCTGATATTTATCTGCATGTTCGGTATCCTGCCAGCATCTGTTCTTACCAGTTGGCCTGCTTGACTATTCCTCCATCTTAAAGTTGCCATTAGTTTTATCTTTGCTTCTTGGTCCGCCCTCCTCATTCCCTGTACAGACATGAGGGTCAGGTGTAGTTCTGTGGAACCACTCGCTCTGTTCTTTCTCCCCATACCTTCCTGTCAGCAGCCCTCTCTTTCCATCTTTCCTCCTCACCCGACCATCTCAGGTCCCTCCTCACACAGTCCTCCCATCTCAGTTGTTGCCTTCTCCTTCTCCCGAGTCCTTGCTTCTCAGTGAAAGCTAAATGATAGGCTCAACGTATTTAGCTGACAACTCTGGTCTATGTCTTTAACTTGTTGCTTTACACACCTACTTGAGTGCAAGGAATGGCAAGCACACATTTACCTTCAGGTGCTGCATAGTGTGCACATTTACAGAGTACATGGAACATTTAACAGGCACTATTTCTGGAGGGCTTAAACCTGCATATATCTGGCACAATGTCAACCATGAATATTGCTACGTTATTATGCATGATGTTGACTGTTTATGATGTTTTCATAGTCGGGTCTGCTTGTATCTATCAGACAATGTGATTAGTTATTGGGTTTCGTCTTGCAGCCGGCCAGTGTTGGTAGTGAATGAATGAACTGCCGAGAGAGAGGTCATTCCTGTTAAGTTTGTCAATTAACACTTTGTGATGTGGCAATTGATCTGGTCTATCGGGGGGGTCTAATAACATTTAGCAAGTTAACATATATTTGCTGTTACATTGTACTTGAGGTGATGCAAGGCTAACATGTCATGTATTGTGTTTAGCGAATGCAATTGACTGAAACCAGTTTTTATTTTGTTGTATTTTGTTATTTTTCCTACCTTAGCTAATACAGGTCAATATACATGTTCAATTACTCAGTGTAGAGGCTATATACTGTTTGCATAGGAATATAGTATACCTATATCTTCTGTCGTCACTTTTCTTATCAGTTCTTTCCACCTCTCTCTCTCGTCCGCAATGGCCGTCCATTCATGGCTGTTCACGCCAGCCCTCCCCAGGTCTCGTTTTATGCTGTCATTCCATCTCAAACTTGGTCTTCCTCTCCTTCGTCTGCCACCCTCTTCTACTTTCCACGCTCTTTTCGTCAGTCTGTCTTCACCCATTCTATGTACATGTCCCATCCATCTCATTCTGTTACCGGCTACTTTCCTCTTTAGGTGTTTTTTTCATTCCAATCTCCTCTCTCAATTCCTTCATCTTCCTTCTATCCTCTCGCGTTACTCTACATATTCTTCTGACCCAGTCATTTTCTGCCGCCTGTAGTTTCTCCTCCTGTTTCTCTGTCAGTGGCAGTGTTCCCAACCCATATATACAGGCTGGTACAACGCAGGCTTCCAACACTTTTCCTTTCAGTTGTTTCTTCAGTTTTCTGTCCCACACAATGCCTTCTACCCTCTTCCATGCTGCTGCTCCTGCTTGCACCCTCCTCTGTATTTCTTTACTACTCCTTCCATCCTCACACACGTACCGCTTAGGTATACAAAGCTGTTCACTTGTTTAATGGTCTTTCCATCAACAACTACATGCAGATCTACCTCTTGTTCACCTATCCACATTACTTCAGTCTTCTCCAGATTCATTCGGAGGCCATGTTTTCTGAAGATGTTACTCCATTCTTGCAATGCTTTCTGTAGTTCATCTTTGTTATCAGCCACCACTGCTAGGTCGTCTGCATACAGTATCTTCTTAAGTTCTTCCTGCTCCGATATCTTTCCACTGATCAGGTTCATCACCATAATGAAAAGCAGGGGACTCAAGACACTTCCCTGTCTGAGTCCTACTTCCACTCCAAATTGTTCCGATGTTTCTCCTTTGACTCTCACTACCGCTGTTGTCTCCTTGTACATTTCCTCCACCATTCTGGCTTCTGCTTCTCCAACCTCCATCCATCTCATGACTGCAAATGTGAGTTCTCTCAGCACGGTGTCAAATGTCTTTTTATGGTATACCTGTATGCTCTGTCGTTATTACTATAAATTTTAGTTATATGGTTAATGGTTTATTGGTATGTCCGGCATATAGGCTGTTATGCAAGATGTTATTATAAACTAAAGATGAATTCACTTGTGAAACACCATTTTGGGATATCTGTGTGTGACTTTTTCTTATGCAGTCTTGAATTTTGTGCAAGCTGATACAAAATGAAATCTTGAAAAGCTGATACTTGTATGTTGCTAGGAAAAGCATTTTAATATTTCCTTGTTGTTGATGCTAAATACTTGCAAGACATCTGCAGTTGTTGCACTTACTGTATTTTAAAAGCTTCCACTTTTAAGAAAATATGTGTTATGGTGAACACAGAAAACCATCTAAAGTTTGGTTGAATGGTCAGAAGTAGCATTCTGTGGCAAAGTGCTTTTATTGACATTTCTACTAAGATATATTAGTCATTATGTAATAAGAAGACGTAATCTGTATGCTGTAATAAATCTAGATAGATACCTGTCATAATCTTTGATGGCCCCTGACATAATCTTTGATGGCCGGGTTCAGATGTGCAGGTGAATCGACGGTCTAATGGTATCATCCGTTAATACCTTTAAATCCTGCAAAATGTGTTGTCGCGGAATTGTCTTAGGGTATGTTATATGTCATGTTAAGTACCAGTATTGGTTTAGATCATAGAGTGAAGTGTATGGTCGAAGCATAGATGCTATTCTGCAGACTTATTATGGTATTCTGCAGACTTATTACAGTGGCTTTGTGTCAAAGTTATTACAGATGTGAGTTAACTTTAGAGACCGACGCACCAGTAATTGAGTTAATGCTTCGGTTGGTGTAGTGAATTAAGCCACTCAGACAGGACAAAGATCACATGTCTGAGTGCAGATAAGCTTACAGGTTAAGATTATGCTGTGGGGGGGACAGTCAATAGAATGTTGTTGTTGCCATTAGGATCTCAGTTGATCACTCTTGCTGCAGTGCGTGGATCGATGGTTGGACTTGTGGCTTGGCTGGGGTAGGTCGTACAACTTCTGCTCCTTGCATAAAATTAGAGATATTATTTGGAGTGCGGAGGTGTAATGGTGACAGTACTCAGTCGAGAGATTCCATATTTCAATCCTCCTGCTGTTGTTTTGAACCTTGGCCGAGTCTTTCACTCTACGTTGCTGCAGTTCACTTTTCTTTATCTTCAGCATTTCCTCAGATTGGTTGCTTGTATGAAGGTCGCTGTGTGCCTCTTATGTCTTCCAGAAGGCCAACGATCTTTTCTTTACTGGTGTTTCTGTTGGTCAGGTTGCCTTCCTCTTGTTTTGGTGTGTTGGACAGTCTTGCAGGAGATGTTTCACTGTCATTGGAGCCGTGCTGAGATGATGTTCGATTGAACAGTCTGCCAGGAAATAAACTGTAAAATTATTTGAATAGTCCTAAGGACTGGATACTATGCAACATAAGAACTCTTACCTTTACATTTTACTTTTGATTAGTTGTTGTTTGGTATATATATATATATATATATAATGACAGTTTTAAATTTGGTTTCCGTTGTTATATAGTCCCCAGATACACTACACAGATTGTTTGCCTTGTGTTTCTAGGGATGCAACACTACAAATTTAATTTGAGGTGTTGCATTATTCATATATTTATAATTTTTTTTTTTTTATTAATTACTGTCATGTTATGTATCTTTTTGAGCACTTAGAAATACTGATCCAGGACACTGACATAAGGATATTTAATTATTAGTTATACAAAGACCAAAGGTAGTGTTTAACTAAAGATTATTCTACCTAGAAACATTATGTTTTGTTTTCCTTTCAATAAACAGTTGGATGATCTGAATTGTCTTCTGACATGGCACAAGCGGACAGATAGCAGTCCAGTTTTTTATTCACTGACTCACTGTTAATGTCCTAGCGCAATAATCTGCCATGGTTTGTGAAGTAATGTGTCTAGACACTGGTAGACAGTAGCTAGTTTATTACACAAAGTTGGTTCAGTTGACACAGATTGCAGGGGGGTTCTTGAACAAGACACAGAGACACAGCAGATTTGTATATTGTAGTTAATGCAGGAAATTGTCATTTGCCTTCACCCCCTCTGCCACACCCCTGGTCACACTTCCAATAGCACTACAGCCTTGCCATAGTTAGTTTTTTCATTTATTAATTAATACAATGTTCTTTAGACTATATTAACTATGTTGAAGGTATATACTGCTTGCCAAATTGTGTTTAGTATGCCTGTAACAATGGTCACGAATTTGAAGGTATGACCTCGGAGCATGTTCAAATAGTAAACAAAACATCCAGTTTCAAAACAAACTTTATTGGTAATACAGCCGAGTCGGGCTGAGTTAACTGCAGTACCCTTTGAAGTTCAACAAAGTCCCATTTTCATACATTCAACACAGCAAACTCGCTATTACAAATTACTATTCCTGCTAATTCCAGGAAGAGGCACTGACTGGCGCCCTTTAAAACTATTTTTTTTCTGCACCAAGTGATCTATCTCAAATAAGTTGAACCAGTCGAAAGTTTATGTCCATGCACAGTCTTGTATTTTATCACCAATCCAGTTTCAAAGAAATGTTTATTGTACCCAAAACTACCAATATCATAAACTCTGGGATTCAATCAGTAATGTTGCAATAATTAGATTTGTTAGGCAAATGTTTATTTTGTTGTAATTTCCATCACTGAATGGCCAGTCATGCATGTCAATAAATAAACAAGTTGTAAAACTCCAATCTATTTAGCGTGAGTGAATTGAATATTCACCAGATTCCTATCACTCTACACTGTTATTGTGCATTCATGCGTGTGCATGCATGTAATGGAACTATTTATATTTATTAATTTATATTTACATGTGAATTTGCAACATCTATCATATACAAAATTGTCAACAACATCCAACTTCACCTGAAACTGACGTTATTTAAAACGACAAATCAACCTATTTTCTAAATAAAAATCTCAGAGAACTGAGTTGTTAAAATGATGACATGGTTCTCTCACCTGCCACTAGGTTCAGCTGGTGCGAGCGTTGAGTCTGCGAGAAGACAGTGAGGCCGGAGACCGTGGGAACACACCCCCCACGATGCTGGTCCCTCAGAAGAGTGGGGCGTTGGCTGCCACCCCGAGCGTGACGGGAATACCCCTTGTCCGAGACACAACCGCCGGACCGGGGATGCTGACCATGCGACAGAGGACGTGGCTGGAGAGTTTCCCCAATGAATCGCACGTAGAGAACCCTGTCCTCTTCAAGTATGTATCATAACTGGGACTTACTAGTCAAATTATAGTCAAGTTAGCGTATGTATGTTAATGTTTTTTTCCTGGATGGTTTACATCTCCGGTACCAAACTTTCAGGGATTAATCTACGACCTTAAGGAAGAAATGTGATGTCTTTATTTTATCAAAATTCCCCATTGGTTATGGAATCTTACCAGTTTTAGGGTTTGTACTGGACATCAGACAGATGTAAAACGATTGTTATGCCGATCAGTTGGGGACATTCCGAAAAACTGTTTTGTTTAGTGTCTCAACAAAACTGTTTGAGCTCATCCTGACTAGTAGCCGTAGTAAACCATAGATGTGTAATTTAGGTATCACACGGCAGACGTGAAGCACCACCTACAGGAAGCACCAAGTACTACTGCGAGCAAGGAAGTGCGCGGTCTACCAGATGTTGTCAGTGAGTAGTGTTCTTGGGAGTGTCCTCGTAACATATCTTTGTTGATGACTTTTCTTTTGTTACCTCATTGTATACAATAATAACATCTTAATTGCTCTTTTACTGTGGCTGGGATGTATAACTTAGTTGTTCATCAGACATGCTATATTTTCATATATCATGTTTGACACTAACATTTATTTATTTATTTGATAATGAATCCACCATGTAGTGTATGTCTAATAAAATCGTAACAATAAACAGCAACAATAATGTCGATATCAACAAAAAGACATCATAATTACGATGATAGAGCCAATTTAGACCTTTGTTTTTCTTTCAGCTCCAGTCAAGACGGGTTCTGACATCATAGAGAGAATCGCTGAGAGTCGGCGTCAGAGGTAGGGCCATAGTCACCAGGTGGCAGCACAGAACACAAGATGTTAAAATAACTTCGGCTTATATAAAATTACATGAAATGCCCACGAATCTGCCACAATCTAACATTTCTGACACCAAACATGTTTCTATTTTAGAAAAATTTCTGTTATAATTGTGTGACATCTGTGATTGTTTTAATAATAAAAATAATACATTTCTTATATAGTGCCCGATCCAAATAATTGTTCTGGGGCGCTATACAAAGGTTGTTAGAAATAAATCAATAATATATAAAACCATACATATTTAAAATACTGATGTGCTAAAATGTGCAATCATTACTACTAAATAAAATTAATTATACTGTCTTTGAAAAATTTAAAATAATACGTAAATAAACACATGTATACATGCTATTAAAATAATAATAATAGATTAATTATAATAATAAATTAATTAAAATAAATATATGAATAATTAATTATGATCATCGAATGTTAAAATAATGTGTAAAAATATGTACCACTTTAAACTGATTAACACTCGCACATTGGCACACTGTGTGGTGCAAATGATTCCATGCTCTGAGTGAGACACAGCACATTGTAAAGGTTTGCAGTCATTCCCAATTGTAGACATTTGCATAGAGTATGCAAAAGGGAGAGAGGGTAAATGCCAGAATACTAATTTTTTTAATATTGGTCGCGTGTGAATTAGTAACCATAATGGTTTTTGCCTTTGCATGTACTGTGTCATAGCACGGTTCAATACCTGTATATCACTTTTAACCTGATCAGTTATTAACAATTTTAAGTACCAGGTATTTATTCAGGCGGAAAGAAAAAGGTCTTTGAATTAATACCCTCTGTACAAATAGATAAAAGTCAACAATTGTGAATGACCCCTCACCATCTAAATTGTGAATGACCCTTTACCATCTAAATTGCTTTGGTGAACCAATGTTATCACTTTAACATTTCATCTGTCTGAAAGTGAAAGCCAGCGTCCATTATGTTATAGATGTTATAGATTATATAGAGTGGAATCTCATTACTTCTGATATAAGCAACATCCACTTAAAAGGAACAATGTTGAAACCCTTTTTCTAGTCTGCCCTGTGTTATGGATATAAGGAACAATAGATATACGGACCAAACCCCAATGTGTGCCTTATATACAAAGCTGCTACTGTTGTTTAAAAATAGCTAGTTCTGGCAATGAAGATGTCTCAATGAAAACAATACCTTTCTAAACTGGAGTTATGACACCACTATTTAGTGCAAAATTAGAGATTTATTAATGTAAACAGACTTGACGATGAACCTTGTATTATTGTGCCATCACTGCTTCATATTGAATGTGTAGCAAGAAATGTAAAGTAATAGTTCTGACTGACGTGCTTGCAGACATGAGCTTGAATTGAATGTGAAATAAAAAATATAAAGTAAGAGCGCTGACTGATGTGCTTGCAGACATGAGCTTGAATTGAATGTGAAATAAAAAATATAAAGTAAGAGCGCTGACTGATGTGCTTGCAGACATGAGCTTGAATTGAATGTGGAATGAGAAATGTAAAATAAGAGTGCTGACTGATGTGCTTGCAGACATGAGCTTGAATTGAATGTGGAATGAGAAATGTAAAGTAAGAGTGCAGACTGATGTGCTTGCAGACATGAGCTTCAATTGAATGTGAAATAAAAAAATATAAAGTAAGAGTGCTGACTGATGTGCTTGCAGACATGAGCTTGAATTGAATGTGGAATGAGTAATGTAAAATAAGAGTGCTGACTGATGTGCTTGCAGACATGAGCTTGAATTGAATGTGGAATGAGAAATGTAAAATAAGAGTGCTGACTGATGTGCTTGCAGACATGAGCTTGAATTGAATGTGGAATGAGAAATGTAAAGTAAGAGTGCTGACTGATGTGCTTGCAGACATGAGCTTGAATTGAATGTGGAATGAGAAATGTAAAGTAAGAGTGCTGACTGATGTGCTTGCAGACATGAGCTTGAATTGAATGTGGAATGAAAAATATAAAGTAAGAGTGCTGACTGATGTGCTTGCAGACATGAGCTTGAATTGAATGTGGAATGAGAAATGTAAAGTAAGAGTGCTGACTGATGTGCTTGCAGACATGAGCTTGAATTGAATGTGAAATAAAAAATATAAAGTAAGAGTGCTGACTGATGTGCTTGCAGACATGAGCTTGAATTGAATGTGGAATGAGAAATGTAAAGTAAGAGTGCTGACTGATGTGCTTGCAGACATGAGCTTGAATTGAATGTGGAATGAAAAATATAAAGTAAGAGTGCTGACTGATGTGCTTGCAGACATGAGCTAGAATTGAATGTGGAATGAGAAATGTAAAGTAAGAGTGCTGACTGATGTGCTTGCAGACATGAGCTTGAATTGAATGTGAAATAACAAATATAAAGTAAGAGTGCTGACTGATGTGCTTGCAGACATGAGCTAGAATTGAATGTGGAATGAGAAATGTAAAGTAAGAGTGCTGACTGATGTGCTTGCAGACATGAGCTTGAATTGAATGTGAAATAACAAATATAAAGTAAGAGTGCTGACTGATGTGCTTGCAGACATGAGCTTGAATGGAATGTGGAATGAGAAATGTAAAGTAAGAGTGCTGACTGATGTGCTTGCAGACATGAGCTTGAATCGAATGTGGAATGAGAAATGTAAAGTAAGAGTGCTGACTGATGTGCTTGCAGACATGAGCTTGAATTGAATGTGGAATGAGAAAAGTAAAGTAAGAGTGCTGACTGATGTGCTTGCAGACGTGAGCTTAAATTGAATGTGGAATGAGAAATATAAAGTAAGAGTGCTGACTGATGTGCTTGCAGACATGAGCTTGAATCGAATGTGGAATGAGAAATGTAAAGTAAGAGTGCTGACTGATGTGCTTGCAGACATGAGCTTGAATTGAATGTGGAATGAGAAATGTAAAGTAAGAGTGCTGACTGATGTGCTTGCAGACATGAGCTTGAATTGAATGTGGAATGAGAAATGTAAAGTAAGAGTTCAGACTGATGTGCTTGCAGACATGAGCTTGAATTGAATGTGGAATGAGAAATGTAAAGTAAGAGTGCTGACTGATGTGCTTGCAGACATGAGCTTGAATTGAATGTGGAATGAGAAATGTAAAGTAAGAGTTCAGACTGATGTGCTTGCAGACATGAGCTTGAATTGAATGTGGAATGAGAAATGTAAAGTAAGAGTGCTGACTGATATGCTTGCAGTCATGAGCTTGAATTGAATGTGGAATGAGAAATGTAAAGTAAGAGTGCTGACTGATGTGCTTGCAGACATGAGCTTGAATTGAATGTGGAATGAGAAATGTAAAGTAAGAGTGCTGACTGATGTGCTTGCAGACATGAGTTTGAATCGAATGTGGAATGAGAAATGTAAAGTAGGAATGCTGACTGATGTGCTTGTAGACATGAGCTTGAATTGAATGTGGAATGAGAAATATAAAGTAAGAGTGCTGACTGATGTGCTTGCAGACATGAGCTTGAATTGAATGTGGAATGAGAAATGTAAAGTAAGAGTGCTGACTGATGTGCTTGCAGACATGAGCTTGAATTGAATGTGGAATGAGAAATGTAAAGTAAGAGTTCAGACTGATGTGCTTGCAGACATGAGCTTGCCGTGGAGGACATGTATCAGGAACTTGCCATCATCAGTAATGTAAGTAAACAACCTCATCAATGCTCATGACAATTCATTATACAGATATATACATGTTATAATGCGCAAAAGTATTTTTATTGGATTATTGATCTTTTAAAAAGTCATATTGGTGAACATTTGTAGTATATCATTGCCGTCATAAGTTTGATTACCGTTACTGTAGAGCGTGGTAGTGCAGTGGCTAGAGCTTCGGACTCTTCACCGAGAGAACCCGGGTTCAAATCCTGTGCTGCTGTGTCAAACCTTGGACAAGTTCATTCACTCTACATTTCTCCAGATCTCTCAGCTGTATGAATGAGTACCTGGCTATAGACAGTGGTGGACATTTGTGTACGAATAGTCTTCATGCATTAATTGCAGCGTGGCTGGATGCTTCCCAGAGAAGTCGAGATGGTGTTCGGTTGAACAGGTCTACCAGGGAGTAAAGTGTAAAGCGCTTTGAGCAGTCCTGGGGACACTGCGCTGTATAAGAACTTACCTTTACTTTACTTTTTTGAGTCTCTTGCTCCAGGACCTGGAGCCGTGTGTGGCTGATGCGAGCTCCAGCCTGTTGGTCCGACTGGAGGAAGACAACAATGAGATAGATGCCCTGATGGCCGCCAGCGAACATGACGAGGTGAGATGTCTTCATGGGCACAAAATGACAACTGTCACCCTAGGAATGGGCTCATATTCGCAAAGTCAAAAGAAGTTATTTGTTTAGCACTGATCAAGCCTCTCCTGCCCTGATACTTGTTGTAGAACTTTCAATTTTTACAATCCTAAATTTTTGTGCTGCTATGGGTTGGATATGAGAGAATACTCATTCTTACTGAGGACAATAAATGACTGGAGCAACTCATCTGATGATTGTGTTAATTCAAACAGCGTGAACATGTTTAAAAATAAAATTGACAGCTATCTAATAAGGCCACACCAATTTTATTGTTAGGAATACAGATTTTTTGAGATATTTTTGTTAGGGAGGAGGGGGGAATAAAAATAAAAGGGAATAAAAATAAAAGTAATTGCAAAAGGTGTTTTGTGTAAATACATGATTTACATATGAGCCATACAGTACATTGCTAAAAAATTATTTAGCCTTGTATCAAAACTTACTAGACACATACTTTTATGAAAGTTTAATAAAAGTTAAAGACTATTAGACTTAAAAATAACAAGTACTGATAACAAGACTTGACAGATACCATTATGGTGTGTTAACATTACAGCCATACACGTGTAGATTAGAGGAAGGACATATCTTGCTGTGATAATGTTAATTTGACTGGCGTAATTAGGATTTGATTGTCGTACCTCCAAATATAACTACATTATTCTATTCTGAAGTAATGCAATGCGATGCTGACTATGCAGGCATTGAAGAGAGTGTCTACAACCCCTTTTCCCAGCATGTCAGCTTGATTGGCCAAAATCCGAAGTTCAGATTTTTGTATGTAGACAGAATGAGTAGCGCGTTAAACACGCACATTACTAGTTTTGCCCGTGTTGCGCATTGGCAGTTTATTTTCTTTATTGCTGTTTTTCATCATGTCTAAAATATTAGCCTTTGGGTTGCCTTTTCGCTTCATTTCGGTTATCATCGTTCAAGAAAATAAATGTGTTAAACAATGAATTGCACACGTAGCATCCGCAAGAACGCTTGCTGTCATTTCGACAACAAATCATGCATTCGACGCAAACACATGCTTTCAATACCAGAGCGGCGTTGCTACAAGCTCGGGAAATGACATTGTTGATCGTGTTGGATAAATTAAATTTTGTTACTTCCTTTTGGGAAGCAGCGCCAAACTTTAATTTCTTGATACAAAACCACACTGCAGCGTGTGGTTCAGCTATTGTTTAGATCAATTAATGACAAGTTGGACCTGTGGATTCATTGAATCATAGACCGAAGATGCACCACAACCAATGAAACGGTGTTTAACATACAGTGTTCAATATGATGCGTATATGCTCAATGATTCGATACAAAATCATTGGTTTGGCATTTCGATCAGAAATAAAAGTTCAAAATTGCAATTTTATTTCCGTTTTGTTAAAAACAATGTCGGCGGGTCCGTAATCCGAATAATCAAACTGATGTCGCCTAAGGGTGGGTTATACATGGTAGAAAATTGTTGCCCTCTTCAATAAGCCAAAAGGCTACCTTGTCCTTATGCTATCTGGAGCTTGTATCTTTGGATGGCAGTCTTGTTAAATCTTGTTAAATCTTGTTAAATCTTGTTAAATCTTGTTAAATCTTGTTTCTAATACTCTATCAGTATACTACAAGTGCTCTAGCAATATGTACCATTGTTCTACCAGTACTCTGCCTTGTGCTACAATTACACTGTCATTGTGCTACCAGTATTCCACCATTATGCTACAAATACCCTGCCATTATGTTACCAGTAACATATCATTGTGCTACCAATACTCTATGAGTCTATTACTGTGCTGCCATGTCTATCAATACTCTAGTATTTTGCTACATGTTCTGCTATACCATTGTGTTATAAATAATCTACTATAGTGTTACCAAAACTCTGCTATTGTGCTACTAATACTCTGCCATTGTGCTATCAATACTCTGCCATTGTGCTATCAATACTCTGCCATTGTGCTATCAGTACTCTGCTATTGTGCTATCAATACTCTGCCATTGTGCTATCAATATTCTGCTATTGTGCTATCAATACTCTGCTATTGTGCTATCAATACTCTGCCATTGTGCTATCAATACTCTGCCATTGTGCTATCAATACTCTGTCATTGTGCTATCAATACTCTGCCATTGTGCTGTCAGTACTCTACCATTGTGCTACTAATACTCTGCCATTGTGCTATAAATACTCTGCCATTGTTCTAACAAT
Source organism: Paraescarpia echinospica (assembly GCA_020002185.1). Lineage (NCBI taxonomy): Eukaryota > Metazoa > Annelida > Polychaeta > Sabellida > Siboglinidae > Paraescarpia > Paraescarpia echinospica. The sequence goes on along the minus strand of CM034540.1, from coordinate 41,515,068 downwards.
ACTCTGCCATTATGCTATCAATACTCTACCATTGTGCTACCAATACATGTTATCTTACCAAAACTCTGCCATGTGCTACCACGTGCTGCCATGTGCTGCCATGTGCTACCATGCTTCGTAGCCAGCCAGACATGTTGCTGTGTTTGCAGGATTTGATTCGCTACACCTTTGCCGAGTTGACTGGACTGTGGTCAGAGGTGTCTGGACACACGGTCACACGGCATGACTGGATCACTGAGCTGGACAACACTCTGGCCAAAGTGGAGGATGACCGGGCAGACATGGTAGGTTACTTCTGTGTCCTGTGCTGCCATTTTGAACGTTGGACAAGTTCATTCACTCTATATTTCTCCAGATCACTCAGCTATATAAATGAGTACCTGGCTATAGGCAGCGGTGGATATTTGTGTACGAATAGTCTTCGCACATTAGTTGCATCATGGATGAATGCTTTCCAGAGGATTCAACATGGTGTTTGATTGAACAGGTCTGCCAGGGAGTAAAGTGTAAAGCGTTTAGACTGGATACTGCGCTATATAAGAACTTACGTGTACTTTTTTAACTTACCTTTACGTTTCTAGGTGTTGGCAGTGTTCCAGTCATACACAGAGATGCTGAAGAAGATTGCCCATCTGATGCCCCCACAGCTTCAACGCATGCTGGATGCAGAGTCACAGGTAGGGGGTGGGTAGACAGTGGGGTCTAAACCTCCCGTCTCCCTCCTGTTTTGCTAACACTGAGTTGAAGTGGAGAATGAGAGAGAGATGTACGGAGGAAATACAGGCGGAAGGTGGAGACAAACAGACAGATTGATGGATCCGGCACATCGCTGTTTGCTGACATCACAATTACAATTATAAACGCGACCTATGTCAAGATTTTCTTCACCAAAAATTTACATAAGTTACATATTTGCATTACTTTTGTATGACATCAGGTACATCAGTCTGTCCTGCCTACAGTTCTCACTTAAGCAAATTTGCCTTATGGATTTGTCATAAAAACATTTGGGGCCAGAATTTCAACAAAATATACCAAAAAATGTTTGGATGCACCACACGTTTTTAATAAATTTTTGATGGCTTGTCACAGACAGTGTTGCAAGGCAGTAATGGTGGATAAGTCAATTGAGGATCAGTATTGATGCAATTCTCAGTTCATATTGTGCAATTTTATAGTCACCAGCGTTTTAACACAAAACTAACAACACGCTCTCAAGGTTAGCTGCTTCATGAACTGTGAATAAAAATATTGTTTAGGAGAAAAATACATCAATGTATGATGCCAAACAAAACACCCATTAAACCAATTTCATGTATCAATGTTTTGATGGCCTTTTAAGGCATGTCCTATAAATGTATACCTTTAAGAAGGTTGTGGAGTTCTGAATTGTTGGATGTCTGTTGCAGGCCATCAACCAGACGATGCTGAGCAACCGAAGGTCATATGCCGACCTTTATGGCAAACTCATGATGGCCGACATAGAACGAGAGAAGAAACTACACACGGAGTGGACGAAACGAGTCGAGAAGTGGAAAGCTCTTCACATGAATGTCAGGATTGAACAGTTCCAGTGAGTGACACCCCATTATTGTCACCCACTCAGTGTCATCCACTCAGTGTCACCCACTCAATGTCACCCACTCAGTGTCACCCCACTCAGTATTACCCACTCAATGTCACCCACTCAGTGTAAGCCATACTGTGTCACCCACTCAGTGTCACCACCTCAATGTCACCAACTCGGTGTCACCCACTCAGTGTCAACCACTCACTATCACAAACCAATGTCACCATACCAGTGTCGCTCTACCAGTCACCAATTCCACACCTACCGGTTTCACACTACCAGTGTCATCAATGTCACCCCATCAATGTCACCCCACCGATGTCACACCATCTTTTTCACCTCTAACATGTCATCCATCCAGTGTCACCTCTATGATGTCACATCGCATATTTAGTGTGCATCTGGCTTGAGCCTACAACTTTCTGATTGCCGGATAAATTCCCCATGTGACTGTCCTGTGTAGAACCGTGTCTAAATATTGAGCGAGATGTTTCTCTCGCAGGGCGTACATGGAGAGCGATGCAGTGACGATGCCCCCTGGTGTTAGCGAGATCATGGAGTCACTGAAGGCGGAACAGAAGTCTCTGAATGATCAACGGATGATCCTCATTGAGTCCCTCAGGTCAGGTGACTCTTTCATCTCATCTAGCAAAGCTCTTATAGGGAGACTGTGGAGATTTTAACTCATAGGAAGTAGTACATCAGGCCCTTAGCCAGGATTGTGAGATTTTCCAGTTTACCCGTTCTCATTTTTATTTTCCTGTTATGCTAATGAAAAACCCTGTTACACGTGCATTTGTCACTGGTGTCGGAACATGGTGAATATACAGGGGGCTGAGGCTCTCTGAAAAACTCCAATTGCACCATCCTTGAGGCTTGCAAAATACCCAAACTGCAAACTACCCTCCTCTACTCACTATTACATTTAGTACAAAGTCCATGTTGTGACACCGCAAAAACTGTTTTGACCTTTTTATTGGGAAAATAAAGCCACGTTATTCTCCAACACAAGATCATGGTATCTAAAATATAGAAATCCTGTTGTACAAACACCAAAAGACCTGTTATTTGAAAAAGAAACAACTTGTGATTTTCCAGAAACTTGTTCCAATAACAGGACAGCGGGTCTCTGGCTAAGGGCATGCTGTACATGATGTTGTTCCAATAATGGGACAATGGTCTCTGGCTAAGGGCCTGCTGCATATGATGTTGTTCCAATAATGGGACAATGGTCTCTGGCTAAGGGCCTGCTGTACATGATGTAGTTCCAACTGTAGGACAATGGTCTCTGGCTAAGAACCTGCTGTACATGATGTTGTTCCAATAATGGGACAATGAGTCTCTGGCTAAGGGCCTGCTGTACATGATGTTCCAATTATGGGACAATGGTCTCCGGCAAAGAGCCTGCTGTACATGATGTTGTTCCAATTATAGGACGACAGGTCTCTGGCTAAGGGCCTGCTGTACATGATATTGTTCCAATTATGGGACAATGGTCTCTGGCTAAGGGCCTGCTGTACATGATGTTGTTCCAATAATGGGACAAACGGTCTCTGGCTAAGGGCCTGCTGTACATGATGTTGTTCCAATTATGAGACAACAGGTTTCTGGCTAAGGGCCTGCTGTACATGATGTTGTTCCAATTATGGGACAATGGGATCTGGCTAAGGGCTTACTGTACATGATGTTGTTCCAATTATGGGACAATGGTATCTGGCTAAGGGCCTGCTGTACGTGATGTTGTTCCAATTATGGAACAATGGTCTCTGGCTAAGGGCCTGCTGTACATGATGTTGTTTCAATTATGGGACAATGGTATATGGCTAAGGGCCTGCTGTACATGATGTTGTTTCAATTATGGGACAATGGTCTCTGGCTAAGGGCCTGCTGTACATGATGTTGTTTCAATTATGGGACAATGGTATCTGGCTAAGGGCCTGCTGTACATGATGTTGTTCCAATTATGGAACAATGGTCTCTGGCTAAGGGCCTGCTGTACGTGATGTTGTTCCAATTATGGGACAATGATCTCTGGCTAAGGGCCTGCTGTACATGATGTTGTTTCAATTATGGGACAATGGTATATGGCTAAGGGCCTGCTGTACATGATGTTCCAATTATGGTACAATGGGATCTGACTAAGGGCCTGCTGTACATGATGTTGTTCCAATTATGGGACACCAGGTCTCTGGCTAAGGGCCTGCTGTACATGATGTTGTTCCAATTATGAGACAATGGGATATGGCTAAGGGCCTGCTGTACATGATGTTGTTCCAATTATGGGACACCAGGTCTCTGGCTAAGGGCCTGCTGTACATGATGTTGTTCCAATTATGAGACAATGGGATCTGGCTAAGGTCCTGCTGTACATGATGTTGTTCCAATTATGGGACAGTGGGATCTAGTTAAGGGCCTGCTGTACATGATGTTGTTCCAATAATGGGACAATGGTATATGGCTAAGGGCCTGCTGTACATGATGTTGTTCCAATTATGGGACAATGGTCTGTGGCTAAGGGCCTGCTGCATATGATGTTGTTCCAATAATGGGACAATGGTCTCTGGCTAAGGGCCTGCTGTACATGATGTAGTTCCAACTGTAGGACAATGGTCTCTGGCTAAGAACCTGCTGTACATGATGTTGTTCCAATAATGGGACAATGAGTCTCTGGCTAAGGGCCTGCTGTACATGATGTTCCAATTATGGGACAATGGCCTACGGCAAAGAGCCTGCTGTACATGATGTTGTTCCAATTATGGGACGACAGGTCTCTGGCTAAGGGCCTGCTGTACATGATATTGTTCCAATTATGGGACAATGGTCTCTGGCTAAGGGCCTGTTGTACATGATGTTGTTCCAATAATGGGACAACCGGTCTCTGGCTAAGGGCCTGCTGTACATGATGTTGTTCCAATTATGAGACAACAGGTTTCTGGCTAAGGGCCTGCTGTACATGATGTTGTTCCAATTATGGGACAATGGGATCTGGCTAAGGGCTTACTGTACATGATGTTGTTCCAATTATGGGACAATGGTATCTGGCTAAGGGCCTGCTGTACATGATGTTGTTCCAATTATGGAACAATGGTCTCTGGCTAAGGGCCTGCTGTACGTGATGTTGTTCCAATTATGGGACAATGATCTCTGGCTAAGGGCCTGCTGTACATGATGTTGTTTCAATTATGGGACAATGGTATATGGCTAAGGGCCTGCTGTACATGATGTTGTTTCAATTATGGGACAATGGTCTCTGGCTAAGGGCCTGCTGTACATGATGTTGTTTCAATTATGGGACAATGGTATATGGCTAAGGGCCTGCTGTACATGATGTTGTTCCAATTATGGGACAATGGGATCTGGCTAAGGGCCTGCTGTACATGATGTTGTTCCAATTATGGGACACCAGGTCTCTGGCTAAGGGCCTGCTGTACATGATGTTGTTCCAATTATGAGACAATGGGATCTGGCTAAGGGCCTGCTGTACATGATGTTGTTCCAATTATGAGACAATGGGATCTGGCTAAGGGCCTGCTGTACATGATGTTGTTCCAATTATGAGACAATGGGATCTGGCTAAGGGCCTGCTGTACATGATGTTGTTCCAATTATGGGACAGTGGGATCTAGTTAAGGGCCTGCTGTACATGATGTTGTTCCAATAATGGGACAATGGTATAGGCTAAGGGCCTGCTGTACATGATGTTGTTCCAATTATGGGACAATGGTATATGGCTAAGGGCCTGCTGTACATGATGTTGTTCCAATTATGGGACAATGGGATCTGGCTAAGGGCCTGCTGTACATGATGTTGTTCCAATTATGGGACAATGGTATCTGGCTAAGGGCCTGCTGTACATGATGTTGTTCCAATTATGGGACAGTGGGATCTAGTTAAGGGCCTGCTGTACATGATGTTGTTCCAATTATGGGACAATGGTATATGGCTAAGGGCCTGCTGTACATGATGTTGTTCCAATTATGGGACAATGGGATCTGGCTAAGGGCCTGCTGTACATGATGTTGTTCCAATTATGGGACAATGGTATCTGGCTAAGGGCCTGCTGTACATGATGTTGTTCCAATTATGGGACAATGGTATCTGGCTAAGGGCCTGCTGTACATGATGTTGTTCCAATAATGGGACAATGGTATATGGCTAAGGGCCTGCTGTACATGATGTTGTTCCAATTATGGGACAATGGTATCTGGCTAAGGGCCTGCTGTACATGATGTTGTTCCAATTATGGGACAGTGGGATCTAGTTAAGGGCCTGCTGTACATGATGTTGTTCCAATAATGGGACAATGGTATATGGCTAAGGGCCTGCTGTACATGATGTTGTTCCAATTATGGAACAATGGTATCTGGCTAAGGGACTGCTGTACATGATGTTGTTCCAATCATGGGACAATGGGATTTAGCTAAGGGCCTGCTGTACATGATGTTGTTCCAATAATGGGACAACAGGTCTTTGGCTAAGGGCCTGCTGTACATGATGTTGTTCCAATAATGGGACAACAGGTCTCTGGCTAAGGGCCTGCTGTACATGATGTTGTTCCAAATATGGAACAACAGGTCTCTGGCTAAGGGCCTGCTGTACATGATGTTGTTCCAATAATGGGACAACAGGTCTCTGGCTAAGGGCCTGCTGTACATGATGTTGTTCCAATTATGGGACAATGGTCTCTGGCTAAGGGCCTGCTGTACATGATGTTGTTCCAATTATGGGACAACATGTCTCTGGCTAAGGGCCTGCTGTACATGATGTTGTTCCAATAATGGGACAACGGGTCTCTGGCTAAGGGCCTGTTGTACATGATGTTTCATATAACTGAAATATTGTTAGTCAAAGATATAGTGACAAAAATATAACATTTTGTTTGCTTCTACCAGTACTACTATGGGTGAATATTTGGTCATGTGATCATCTGCTAGTTGTGACTATGTTGTTGTTTCCGTGTACAGAGAACTGTTCCCTCCTACTTCCACCAAGTCTGCGGTGTACCAGTGGAACCAGCAGATGACAGAGATCACTAAGAACATAGGTAATGGGCGGGGAAACTGTAACAGCTTTGTGTTGTATCTCAGGAAGGAAGGACAAGTCGGACGTTTGTTGAACATTCTTCAGGATAGAAGATCATTTTTATGCAAACAATTTCTTTTTGACATATCCGCTAAGTTCAGGGATTGGTCAGTGTGTGTCTTCATCCTATACACTGTAGACTTCACGCTGCCATCTTCCTTTCTGGTGAACTTAGCATTCAAGAAGGGCTTCCTGTTGGTAATTATGAACTATCTCACATGTACGATGCCGTCATATGTACTGAAGAGTTGGATTGCCACCCTGACGAAACCTAGAAAACCAAATGGTAGAATTTTCAAAACAAAAATGGTGTCTACTGCTAATTATGAAATAATATGTGTTGAAATAGCACTTACTACATACCTACGTGTATTATTAACTAAAATGTGCTTTCTGTTTGATAACACATGACTGTTCACATCTCTCTATTTCCCAATACTGTTTAGTTCCATAAACACAATAAACCAGAGGAAAATTAACTAAATAGAAAATTAATTAAAATGTGAATTGTTATAAACGTTGCTGTAAAAATTCTGAATATTTAAGAATGGCACTTAATAAATAATAATTATTATTTTATTTAATAATAATTTATTGATTTATTTTATATTTAAATAAATGTAACATAAATTTGTAGTATTGTATTAATAATACTAATTATTATTATAGAAAACTGTGGTTCTGTTGTAGATACTGTGAACCAGGAATACTTCAACAAGTTGTATGCAGAGTACGAGTTAGTGTGTCAGCGATGTCTTGAGGAACTAGAACACACAGTTGTAAGCACCCATTATATAATTCCATAAATATACCACAGAGTCACGAATACCAACATGATCGATGCAAGCACGGACACCACAAACAATGAAGGCAGACTGTGTTCCAGTGCAGCCAAAGCATGGTCATTTTGAGGGAAGCCACAGTTTGGCATTTAAAGAATTTCATGGCTTCATAAGGCTTGCATTGATAACTTGCTGATGATGTATAAGTGGTAATTATCTATAGCAGGGGTGGAGGGGTGGGAGTGTGGGGGGTGGGGGTGGGGGTGGGGGCCATAGATAATACAGTCGGGCCAGGAAGGTAGAACTGGACACACACACAACTAGCTGAGAATGACTGTAGGTGACAGTAGACCATTTATTGTACATAGGAATAGCAATGATTAGGTTAGGTATAGCCTGTCATTGTTAGCTACACCTGTCACTTTCTCTTTTTGATCTTTTACTTACACAACACCACAATGTGAGTGCTTTTCTTTCTTCATATGGTATCAGCCCTCCAGCGAAGTTGATCTTTAGGGGGTGAATTTTTTGATCATCTTACAAAATCTCTAACTGCACCCCCTTGAGGCTCCCATGAAACCCCCCACTTCACCCTCGTTGAGGCTCCAAGGAACCTTCAACTGCACCTCCTCCCGAGATGTCCAACTGCACCCCCCCCCGAGACATCCAACTGCACCCCATTGATGCTCCCAAAAAAATCTGTTCTCCACCCATTTGAGGTATCTGGTGGAACTTTTTGTTGAGGGGTGTGAGTACAGGATTGTATACACCCACCACAAACACCCCTAGCCTAAGGGCCTGAATATATGCCCCATTCTTGGGCGTTAGTGACTCTATGATAGATTACACATTTGTCGTCTGTGTGGCATCTTTTATGCCTTCACAAATTCACCAAGTAAAAGGAACCAACAGCTTTCAGTGTATTTTCTGAAAAACAAAGGCAAAGGGTGAACGAAATGCCCAGGCTTCGAAACAGTAGGTGGATCTGATCCCCAGCCATCCCAACTGACAGTCTGGTGGTGTAAATGCTTAGCCACCCCCCTTGGCAGTGACAGCCAGTAAATGATATCATTGATCGTAGCAGTTGGTTGTATTTGAGACAATAACTACACCATTAACCACAAACACATTCAGGCCTCTCTGTCAATCAATTGTTTATTTACAGAAAGATCTCGTTGCCACGGGCGTTGCCACGGAAACAAAGGCTCGTGAAACCATCAACAGACTGTGTCTTCCCCTGGTGGGAGAGAGACAAGCTAGCTTTGAGAAACTGCTCGAAAACATGGACGTGAGTGACACACTATCATCCTGGAAACCAGCAAATTCAATGTGAATTAGAATACTCCAGCCATGCAGTAGTTTAGTTTCAGATGTAAACAATTAACAGTTTTCACCTTAAGTTTTGAAATTGCACCATGCTTGTTGTTTATTAATTTACCAGTCATAATAAAATGTACAACATTTGGTATTTCTCTGTGGATGTTAAATTCTCAGTTACCAAATTCTCGCATCTGCCTACTAGTCATAAATACTGTCATTGGTTTTCACAGCACGTGAGCCAATTTTAGTGTTAGTACGGTGCCAATTTATTTATATAAAGTAACACAACATCATGCATCGTTATTGAACAATTTTGCATAATAACAAATTTTTAAACAGTAAAATAATTGTATGTATGATTTATACATTTCCAAATAAAACCTACCTACCTACCATATCTTCAGTAATTGTTGTCACAAATTAATAGGGATTAACAATTGCAGATTTTGTTTTGTTAAGGTTTTATACAAATGAAAAAAAACACAATAGCGGAATCGAGAGAAGGGAATATTTCCATTGCAACTATTGGCATTAGTTGGAAGGAAAAAAATAACCCGTGGCAGAGTCGAGAGTTCAGGGAACATTTCCAGTAGGGAGCACCTATTGGCATTATGATGTTATAAATGACTTCTCCCCCAGGCTGAGTTGGAGCTTCACAACTCGTACATGCTCGTCGAGATGCGGTCATTGTTCAAGTTCTGCCAGGGGGCAGCACATATCTGGGATGTGCACGAACTCGGTCTCGCGAAGCAAGAGAGGGCGCTACATGAGCAACTGGATGAATGTCGCCACCAACATGACAACGAGAACCAGGTCGGTGACACCAGGGGGCATTTCAATGAGTATGCACTCGTTAATTGGGTTGGCTTTTGATTGGTGGATTAAATAAATCGGTGGGCCTGTGATTGATGAATGGTTGGTAGAGCAGGTATGCCATGCAAGATAGAAATGTGTATTTTTGAGTTGAAATTAATTTTATGTTTTTTGGTTTTTCACTTTTTTTTTCATTGGTTAGCTATCCACCGGGCTACTAAATTAAATCATATATAGCAAATCAAACAAAATCCACTGCATTTTGTTGCAAGTCTGCCTAAATTCAAAAATATTTGCTTTTCGATAGCTATATTTATACTCATGTGACGAATAAAAACAATGTACTATATCATGATTTTTACAACTGAAATAAGTTTGTATTAAAAGGGATATAGCTGTGTTTCTTCCCAACTTCAAAAATTCTCCAACTCTAGTTTTCTCGTTGAAGTAGTCCAGCTAAGAAAGTACTCCTCCAGTGTTGCCTAACATGTGGCTCCATCTATCTGTGACTGTAGGAATTGGAGGCAGAGCTGGACATCGTGATGGACAGAATGAGACAGGAGGCATCGGAGAAAAATCTGAATGAATCATTGACCAAGGCTCTTGGTATGCTGGACAAGATCAGGGAAGGGTGAGTGGACAGTGGACAGTGGACAGAGGTCAATGACAGTGGGCAGTGTGAAGAAACAAGTGTACTTATGAAGAAGTAAAAGATAAGGTTTCATAAGTCTATTCAGTAGACCTCCACTTGAGCAGCTACCCCTTCTACAAAGGTACTTTGGTTATATAAGATGGGTGGCGTTCTACTGTGGACACTTAGATGGCCTCCTATCTTCTTCATCATATTCAAAGTTTATTATTAGTCTCAATTTGAAGCGTGTGTTTTTGTTGCTTCTTGGTTGGAAGTATATGATTGTTGCTGTCTCAGTGCCGGTGGGAAGTATGTGTTTGTTGCTGTCTCATTTGGAAGCGTGTGTTTGTTGCTGTCTCAGTTGGAAGTGTGTTTGTTGCTGTCTCAGTTGAAGGTGTGTTTGTTGCTGTCTCAGTCTCAGTTGGAAGTATGTGTTTGTTGTTGTCTCTGTGTCAGTTGGAAGTGTGTGTTTGTTGTTGTCTGTCTCAATTGGACGCTTGTGTTTGTTGCTGTCTCAGTTGGAAGTATGATTTTGTTGCTGTCTGAGTCTCAGTTGGAAGTATGTGTTTGTTGCTGTCTGAGTCTCAGTTGGAAGTACGTGGTTGTTGCTGTCTGAGTCTCAGTTGGAAGTACGTGTTTGTTGCTGTTTCAGTTGGAAGTATGTGTTTGTTGCTGTCTCAATCTCAGTTGGAAGCGTGTTTGTTTCTGTCTCACTTTGTAGCATGTGTTTGTTGCTGTCTTAGTTGGAAGCATGTGTTTGTTGCTGTTTCAATGTCAGTTGGAAGTGTGTGTTTGTTGCTGTCTCTGTCTCATTTGGAAGTGTTTGTTGCTGTCTATGTCTAAGTAGGAAGCATGTGTTTGTTGCTGTCTCTGTTTAAGTTGGAAGCGTGTGTTTGTTGCTGTCTGTCTCAATTGGATGCTTGTGTTTGTTGCTGTCTCAGTTGGAAGTATGTGTTTGTTGCTGTCTTAGTTGGAAGTACGATTTTGTTGCTGTCTAGAGTCTTAGTTGGAAGTATGTGTTTATTGCTGTCTGAGTCTCAGTTGGAAGTACGTGTTTGTTGCTGTCTGAGTCTCAGTTGGAAGGATGTGTTTGTTGCTGTTTCAGTTGGAAGTATGTGTTTGTTGCTGTCTCAATCTCAGTTGGAAGCATGTTTGTTTCTGTCTCACTTTGTAACATGTGTTTGTTGCTGTCTTAGTTGAAAGCATGTGTTTGTTGCTGTTTCAATCTCAGTTGGAAGTGTGTGTTTGTTGCTGTCTCTGTCTCAGTTGGAAGTGTTTGTTGCTGTCTCTGTCTAAGTTGGAAACGTGTGTTTGTTGCTGTCTGTCTCAATTGGACGCTTGTGTTTCTTGCTGTCTCAGTTGGAAGTATGTGTTTGTTGCTGTCTTAGTTGGAAGTATGATTTTGTTGCTGTCTGAGTCTTAGTTGGAAGTATGTGTTTATTGCTGTCTGAGTCTCTGTTGGAAGTATATGTTTGTTGCTGTCTGAGTCTCAGTTGAAAGGATGTGTTTGTTGCTGTTTCAGTAGGAAATATGTGTTTGTTGCTGTCTCAATCTCAGCTGGAAGCGTGTTTGTTGCTGTCTCTGTCTCTGTCTCACTTTGTAGCATGTGTTTGTTGCTGTCTTAGTTGGAAGCATGTGTTTGTTGCTGTTTCAATCTCAGTTGGAAGTGTGTGTTTGTTGCTGTCTCTGTCTCAGTTGGAAGTGTTTGTTGCTGTCTCCGTCTAAGTTGGAAGCATGTGTTTGTTGCTGTCTCTGTTTAAGTTGGAAGGTGTGTTTGCAGCTATGAGGCGTTCCACACAATTCAGACAGACATTGTGGCAGAGTACCCACACATGGTGAATGAGGAACTTGCCCGATACGATGACTCTGTCTGTACGTTCTTCACCGTCAACAGGAACAAACCCAAGGTATGTAGACAATACACATGCAGCATTAGGCACATTGCAAGCATTATATTATATGTATTGGCACGCAGGATACCAAAAACATATGTATCCTAGTATTAAGAACAGTATATGTGACCCATCTTAACAAAATGAATCGCATGTCAGAAATGTTTAACATTTAGTTATTAGTAGCGTTGGAAAGAGCAGAATCTCTGCTTTCACCTGGTGTATCATGTAAGAAGATATCTTAATTCTAACTGAAGTTATGGCTTAACAAACACGTGGGGTAGAAACCTTCAAACCCAGAAAATGGCCGTCAAAGTTGATGCAAATTATTCATTATGTTTCATGAATTGTACCTTAGTTACCGTCTTCCAAGCTCTCTGGAGGTCACAGAATGTAGTTATTAGCATATGTATGCCCATATATGGGAAGATGACATGTCAAGCTTCGTGGTGATATCCCATATGTTAGGAGCGTCCCAAAATTAGCAGTTGCGAATGCGCGCAATTACAGGCATTTTCGGAAATCGAGCGGAACACTTCGCACAGCTCTACAAAAATCACTTTAAAATACACAAAACAGAGTTAATTAGTGGGTAGCTAGAGTAGCAATTAATAAAACGAATACCAAAGAATAATTTTCAGGGGAAATCTCAAAATCGATGGATTCACGATTTGTTCACATACATGGCATTTATGGAAAATCAGATTTACCGACATCCGACTCATTTTGTTAAGATGGGTCACATATAAATAAATGTTAATAAATGAGGAACTGACATCATACCTGTGTTAACCGTTATGGTTAAATTTGTGTACAGCTCTGCAGACATTTATGTACATAAAATCAGCTATTAAAAATATCATTAAATAGTATTAAGAATATTATTAAAATATTATCTAATTATTATTAACATATATTATTACAACATTATTAAAATATCAGAATATTATTAAAATATTAAAACATTATAAAATAAACATTACCAACATATTATTAAAATATTAAAACATTGTAAAATAAATATTACTAAAATATTAAAAATAATTATTATTATGTGCTGAGAATTTTCAAATAATAGTTGCATTCACCTTTGACCTCTCTGATGTTTGCTGCGACAGACGGGAAAGCATGCGTCGAAGGTGTCGGTGAAGACGAGCCGCTCCAAGGGGAGCAAAGAGAAGATGAGCAAAGAGCGACTGAGCCAGGAGAAGTTCTCCCAAGAGGAGCTTCCTCTGGAGAGGGCTGAAACCCAGGAGGGGAGCGGAGAGAAACAGGGAGGACAGGAGGCGGAGGAAGGGAGGAGGAGCAGGGAGGAGGGGGCGGATAGAGAGAAGATGGAAGAGGTCGAAGGAGAAGTGTTGAGTAAGAAGACGCTGGAGCAGGCGCAGAGTGATATGTCCAGATACAATGCGGTGAGTCAGATTTTATTCTTGTGTTCTGTACTGGCTAAAGCTAGGATTCTGTATGTATGGAAACGGCATGATTCATGTCGGAAAAAATGAATATAGTGCCGAGGGGAAGTTAACGGGAGACTTGTGTCAAACATTTTGTTTTTTATTTCTTAACTCAGAGTATTGACTTTTTTTGGAATATAAAAAATGGAAAAAATAGAAAGGATGACTTTTTCAGATTTCAGAAGTAGTTCCATAGGTACATAGGCAGATGCATTTTTTTCTCGTGGATGTGGAAAATTGAATCGCTCCATATTGCGATTTGAATCGTATCCGCACAGGAATCGGATAGGAAATTCCCAGTAGTGACATCACTACAGAGGTATTCCCCATTCCACATGGCGTTTCCATACATATGGAATCCTTGCTTTACACCCACCTGTGGAGTGAAACACCTAAGGCAGCAGTTATCACGTTTATGGTGCACCATCTGGATATCACCACTCAGTTCTACCAGGCAGGAGAAAGACCCTCGTGAAAAGCAGATCATATCAAAAAAGCAAGTAACTGTAAATAAATATTGTTGTTTTTAAATACTTTGCCAATTTGTAGATCAGAGGCCAGTGGTAATAATTTCCTGAAAAGTTGAACATAACTACACAATGGCGCCCCCTGGAGAATTACTGACCACTAAGTTTGTTCACTGAAAAAGTTAATTGTTTAAAATGACTACTTTTGTGTTTTTGTAATGCCTCATCAGTTGGTAGATCAGAGGACAATAGCGACACACTGAGTGGTAGCTCTTAAGAGTATTTACTTTTTTTGGTGGCTAAATTGAGTGGTCAGTCCAGGTGGTGCCATCGATTTATTATTTGCTACATGCAATACTTAATTTGCGACAGCAGAAATGAAGTGGCCGTGGGAATGAATTTAAGTTTGAAATACTGCAACAGTGATTATTGTTGGCCTTGGTTTATTGCTAGGCTAGTATAAATCGATAGTGATGCCACCTAATGGCACCTATTGAGTGGAACACGTACTAATGCACATTGATGCTATTTTGGACATCAATACTGGGCAGGGTCGTGGTGGGTAATTTGTTGGCAACTTTGTCAATTCTCAATTTGGGATATAAAAGAACTACTAAGGACAATATGCGGTAACCATCCTCAGTGCCGGCATAAAAAGGTTGGCTTGGCAATAATGTTCTGAAAAAGGATGATTTGTTTCAACATTTTGTAATTAATGAAATATAGTTTAAATACGACTTACTACTTAAGTGACGTGTTTTTTTCATACGATTATGGTCTAAATCTTACCAGCATTACTGCGTCTAACTATTATTCAAATCGATAAAAATCAAATTCATTTTCTTCTACACCTTCATACATAAATAACCATATCAATAATTGCAGTTATTTAAATAAGAACACATTTCGGTCGTTAAAGTGTTATTAGGGGGACTTCTGGGTGAAACTTTTTTATTTTTAGTGGAGTCTACTCTAGTATAAATAGAAGTGGGTTGTATTTTAGTTTAATCAGGTGACTGCCATATTAGTTTTCCTATGCGTGGCAAATGAAATGCATATATGTTTACATTACGTTACATTTTATATCAAGTGTCATTGTGCAATATGTTCGTCCTTGTCACACAGGTCAAGGCCATTTCACAGTGTTTAAACTGAAACGCAAAGAAACAAATGAATGTCTTGATTCCAGCACAGTCTTCTCATCTAATCACATAGCAGACTTATTACTTTTTTACAAGTGTATATTTTTAAGTCTTACATGACAGTTTGTCAAATCAAAACAGTATATTACATTAAAATTATGCATATTTAATTTATGAATAACTAAATGATACTACACTGTAACACCAAACAGAATATTTTTTACATCATTTTTCATAACATCAGTAAGCTTAGACTTTTCTTATAAATTAGTGGTTATTGTAGAAAAATAAAATCAATGTCAATTACTGACATCCATTTGTGCTTTGCCATAATCTGGATATTGCAGTCGACTTTTATTCTGGTTTATCATGTGTCATCCGTTACTCACTCAATCATGCGAAAGACAGTTCAAATAATGTCTGAAGCATGATTATCTCTGATGCATTCCGCTGAATATTAATTAATCTTTCCATCGTTACTAAGTGTTACATTTCATTCATATAAAAGTCATTGTGTTACAGGTCAAGCTGTGGCTAAATGTACAGTCTTATTGGTTATTGAAGATCGGGTTCTTTCTCGTGTCACCGTGGTTGAGAGGATGACGGAACCTCTTATGTTCCTCATCATTCATATCAACGGAGATTCCATCAAGTCCATTAGCCTCTTTATCGTCTATATCCGGTGCATTCATGATGTATTCATCCGTGGCTTTCGCCATGTTGCCACGGTCGTCATTTGATGTTCCAACCGTCAACGGAACGTTGATCTTTAACTCATTATTTCCGGCGATTTCAACCTTGAACATGAGCTCATAGTGGATGTCGATGATGTCGCAGCCGTCGAGACGTGACTCCGGGATATAGGGAGGGATCGTTAAGCGAACATTCTTCCAACGTCTCCCCTCCCCATAGTCCATCTCCCATTCGTCCCGTTTCTTGTTCACCACCTGAACGCTGTGGCAGGACTTGTGCTTGGCCCGAAACACGCTGGTCATCACTAGCGCTGCCTGCACGGATTTGACGAGCCGTGGGCTGCTGTTTGTGATCTCTGCGTCGAGGAAGATATCTTCCCCGGGGAGATGTCCCGATCGGTTGATGTTGAGTGTCGCGCAAACCTTCCCCGAAAGACAGAACATGAGCGTGCCGAAGAATCGCTTCTCGCAGGTTTGTATTACCGGCTTCTGGAGTTCTGCGTCGGACAATATGTCAAGTCGTTTCAACACGAGGAACGGTTCGCTGGTGATAACGGTGCTTGGCCCGAATCGCTTATCTTCCTTCAACACCGCTTTCACCACATATGTGATGCTGCCGAATTTCCCAATGAACGACGATGGAAGGTTGTCGGGAAGAAGGTAGTTGAGGGGGAAACGATGTCGTCCCTCATCTAATGTCACCAACTCGCCGTCAGCCTGAAGGATATCGTTGGTGACGTCGATGTAGACCTCGTCGGCCTGGTAGGCCTGCTGCTCCTGTTTCTTCCCAGAGTCTTCCCATGAAACATTCGCTTCTCCCTTCACCTGGAGCATGATGTTTTTGAGGGCGATGGTCCCGGTAAGGTCAAGGATGACGTTTCCGCGCAATTCCTCGCCTGGTTCGTACTGGTACTGCTCATCGATATCGTGTTCCAGGACAATCTCAAACCGTTTGATCAAACTCATTGTGTTGGTTTCCTCACACGAATGTCCGAGAGAGTTGATTGACTTGTATGTAGAATCGGGTGTTCGCTCCGACCGTTCGACTGGACAGTTACGCTTCACTGCATACACAGCATGTCACGCTGCTGTAGACTTGTGTTGTTCCGTCACTAATGACCCCAAGGTGCTTCACTGAAAGGGCAAGCAAACAGGAAGTCAAATATTTTATACAATCTAGTACGTCTTTTAACCCTTTGCATTCTGCATTCCGTCACTTGTGACTGTGCTCAAGGTTGGTGTTCAGAATTGATCTATTGAAGAATCCCAGTAGCGATACATTCAGACATGCCACATTTTCTTGATTTTATTTTTGATTTGATATTCTGTATAAATCGAGATTACGTTTTTGTTGATTACCCATCCTATAATATTACTGTTCCCCCAAGTGGTGCCATATACCAGGCTACTAATGTACCACATCAAACAAATATGCAGCGTTTTGTTGACAATCTACCTGGTATCGAACATATTTGCTCTTTCACTGCCTTAACTTAGTCATTCAAATTTATAATTGCGTGATGAATACTTATACAATAAGTATTCATCACACAATTATAAATTTGAATGACTTTGTCAATTGTTTACATTTGAAGTGAATCTGTATTAAGACGGGACATGGACATATTACTCAAAACATTCCCTGAAATCGACATTGTATACAGGAAGTCCACACATGTCTGTAGATTCATGTTTGTTCAACAATTTACAAGTTTGTGCCCCTTCTGTTGTACAGTTGTATTTATTCAACATTCTTTGTTCAGTGATGGGTGCAAAGCTAGCTACAGTGGACAATAGTTGACCACATGGACTGACCAATGTGACTGGGAGTGGCCAAGTCTCTGTGATAACTTTAGTTGGTTGCACTTCATTCTGTGTAATCATCCACTTGGAACGTCTGCTCTAGTTAACGCTAAAGATACACAATTACTGAAATACCACTTTTGGCAATATATTATAAGTATGATAAAACAGTAATTATAATAATGACTATAAACGTATATTATATATTGTATCACTATAAAGAAAAGTAGTGAAAGTTTTCATAGTGTAAAACATGGATGGGCCTCGAATACCTGTAACCATGTCTTTTCTCAGAGGATATCTTGAAATTTATCTCCCCCGTCCTGTCCATCTGTTAACATACGGCGCTATAGAGGCTTAGGCAGTGCTTTGCTTTATGAATAGAGCTGTGTGTTTTGCTGTCGAGGCAAACAATCTTGATTAATTCAGAAATTTAAATGTATGGGGTGATTTAGGTATGTATGTCTTTTTATTTTATAACTGTTTTAAGAGGGGGGAGATATCCAGGGTGGGGGAGATGGTCAGCGGAGATACACTACCTCACTGGTATATGTAAGTTATTGATCAAGAGGTTTTGGTGTTAACATTATAAACTGCTAGGTACAGAGGCAATTGTCTGTTGCTGTACCATGTTTTATTATATGATGGCCATAGCCGTATCCACACACTAAATCCACTTTAGATAAGACTAAATTTAATTTTGGATGGGAAATTTTCATATTATGCTAAGTATGCAGTGGCAGCCTTGCTTCACCTGTATAATATCAAGAGCCTTTTTAAAAATAAATATGACTAAATCGTGTTAGTAAAATTAATACAACTTGTTGTCCTAATACTAGTGTTTATTACATACTCAAACCTCCATTATCATCATTGCCTGCTCCATTAGGTAATATCAGCAGGAAGTTCACTGAGTCAGTTGTCCTTGTCCCAATTTGGTCAGAAGCATGGGAATCACACAACTTCAAAGCAATAAGTGCCAATAGCAGATGTTTCAAATGGAATGTTTTGTTTACAGTTTGGATATTCTGCAGGTGCAGCTTTCCAATTTTTACGGACACTGTTTTGGGGCTTATTAAATGCGATTCGGGGGGCATTCCTTAAGCATGCTTAGTCTAGTATTAAGAATGTTATATTAAGAAATTAAGCCTTGGATACTTTGAGGGAGTCAATTCCTGAGACAAAGCAACGGTGTCTTCCCTGGTGAATCATAACCTTGGTCTCCTGTCCTTGTGCACCAGGTAATGTTTTTATGGGTGCAGGGTATTGACAACAACCTATGACTTATGGCATCTGCACCGATTGTCCGTCGTTTTAATAAGAGGGTGGCAAAGAAGATGACTCACGTTTGTAAAGCTCAGCCATGTGTCATCTTTGTGTGGGACGTTACAGTAAGTGTAACGACCAACATCAGGTTATCAGTGCTACGCGCCCTATTGTTGGGCACTGGGGTGTGACAAGACACGTTTTTATGTCTGTGCAACTTTTGTCATTTCGGGTGACGTAGGTTTAGCTAAGTACCTTTTTGGTGTCCGCACACATTGAAAGAAAGTCCTATGAAATGTGAGAAAGAATTGATAATGGTGTTTTTTAAGTTGAGTTTCTATGGATCTGTTTGAATGTGAGCAATGGGTGTTTTGAAAGTGTAACAAAATGATAATGGAATTCGAGGAAGGATCACACTAAAATGTTCTTTGTCTGAGTTTGTTAATGTAGAAGCACCAGCGTAATCTAGGATCTCAGAAGGAGACCTAGTCACTTATTAGTTGTCTGTGTTAAAATAAAATGGTCTATGTAGGAACAAAATATTGTAAAAAACTGCAAAAATGGGGCCATGGTCCAGTGACCCACTATGTACACCACCAGGTATGAGGGGTAACAAAGGGTGGACAACAGAATACTGTGTTACAGTTACTCTGGTTGAATGACCAGGGTGTTGTCCAAATGAACCCAGGGTGTGGCTTTCATGAACACGCCCTTCATTCCAGATGAATGAGGGATGGCGATATGCCTCTTTGTCCTGATGGTCTGAAGCAGCTTATTGATTTCATTGAGAACATGGCATTCTCGTTGTTAGCATTTGGTACTTTGGGGTTAGTTTTCACCAAAGTTTACAGAGGTTTGCCATGAGAAAGCCTGTCCTTTTCAATGAATGTCAGTGAAAGTGTGGGTTTCTCTGACAAGATTTTAAAACAGATTAGCTTGTCATATTCAACGGTATGCTACATAGCCTTAGGGTCTCCATAACTTTGCCTTGTAAGCCATGTAAGGTGGCTATTAAGATGTGACACAACACATGGACCAACTGACCTTAAAAGTTTATTTCTGGAAATTCCAGCTAGGAATTTAGGGGTGGTGGGATGGTGACATCAACAACGAAGTTAAGAAAAATCTTTAATATTATTTCTCATTGATTTGTCAATTTATAATGGTATGTATGTAGGGTGTCTCAACCCTAATGTTCATTCCAGCAAACAATGAATCATAAGTGTTATGAGTGCAAAGTTTGTTCACCAACCTAAATGTATAACCTGTATCATCTAACAACGATTGATTTTGAATGACCTAATTTGGACATGAAAATGTAGCAATTCAGCTGTCTCTACTTAAACAGTTGTAGTGTTTTTTCCTTCTGAACCTGATTAGGCATTTCATGCCAGTTCATGTCACGGTTATTGCGGTTATTGGGTAGACATCATAAGGAGGGGTGTGGACGGAGAAACTGTCGCTGAATTCTCACCACGTAAGACACAGAGAAGCCAATAAATCTACACAGACACTCAACATAGGCAGTTTAGACTGGTATAGACACACAAGTGATATATTCTCAAGACGGCTACGCATGGTTAGCCATGCATTCTTTCTTCCTCTTTGGATAACTACGTGCTGAATTTCATTATACAACTGGTCATTCACACAGCAGATTTGACCCAATCTGGTTAGTTATCATGTCAGCGTGGTAACTTGAACACGAGTCGACTCACCGTTAGTTCACTCCATATTGCCTGTGATCTCCGTGGTTACAACGCCTATAGTCCAGTTTCAGTAACACATTTGCTGTGAGTTTTCCATAGTCATTGTCCTTGCACTGACACTGATCTGTGTGGGTATGCGCCTCGCCCTCTCTCTAAGCAGTTGTCACAATGACAGCTTGCCTGACCTGTTCACATGCAAATATTCCAGTAGCCCCTGCTGCTACAGAGCTACTAAAGTACGTGTTCGATCATGCATGACGTGAGCGGCCATGCATGGAGACGCCTTAGGAGGCTGCCTGGCTTACACCTGAGTGTTGCTTGCGAATGTAGGTCACGTCACGGTCTGGCAGACACCACGGTGGCGCCATCAATGGCAGCGGATATTACCGAATTTGCATTTGAAATGTTCTCCCATACAAATGTATATGACCAGGTGCTCATATTGCACAATTTGTTGTTTCTTTGTTTATTGACATGACAGACTGGTAGGATGTCATTCGTTAAGTCATCATTACATGGTTGACTTAAGTTGTCATGTGTCATCAGTGCTAGTGGCCTTATCAGAAGAGCATTTGCTAGTTGTCTCTTTGATGCTGGCAGTCTGTCTTGTGTGGAAAGTTGCCAGTTGCTAAGGGACACTTTATACCATGTAGTGTAATCATTGATTAAGGTTGTGTTATTTGCACTGTGCACTGCGTAGCTTACAACTTTAGCAAGTAACACACTTCATTACCATAACTCTCAGACCGAAGATAAACCTGTTTTTATATGATATAAAAAGAAATTATTTTTGAATAAAACAAAACTTGCACCCATGAATTATCAATATGAATTGATCACTTTTAACCAGGTAATCTATCTCATGCTATTTAGAATGCACAGTGACCAATGTGCTGAAGATTTACATGAATAATTGATCCATTAACAAGGGGATATTATGGAGAAATATCATATTTCAACAGTGATGGAAAATTTTGATTATTAATAATAACAGGTAGAGCGTAACATTGAAGAATATGAAACATAGTTTTGTTCTGTAATCAATTAAGATTACACATATTAATTAGCTGGTATATATTGATAACATGAATTTTGAGATGACTAAATTAGAAAATATTGATGGTTGGATGAAAGAAAACAAAAACAAAGCAGTTTGATAAAATAGGTGGCACACTGGATGTATCATTTGTAGTAGCACATTGGGTGTATCACAGCTTTATGGAAGCACATTGGGTGTATCACAACTTTGTGGTAGCACATTTGGTGTATCACAACACTGTGGTTGCGCATTGGGTGTTTCACAACTCTGTGGTAGCACATTGGGTGTATAACAGCTTTGCATTAGCACATTTGGTGTATCACTACTTTGTGATAGCACAGTGGGTGTATCACAACTTTGTCGTAGCACATTGGATGTATCACTATTCACTACTTTGTATACCACATTGGGGGTATCATTATTTTGTGGTAGCACAGTGGGTGTAAAACAGCTTTGTGCTAGCACATTTGGTATATCACTACTTTGTGGTAGCACATTTGGTGTATCACAGCACTGTGGTTGTGCATTGGGTGTTTCACAACTTTGTGGTAGCACATTGGGTGTATGACCATACTCTGGTAGCACATTGGGTGTATCACAACTTTGTGGTAATATGTTGGGTATATCACAACTTTGTGGTAGCACATTAGGTGTATCATTACTTTATGGTAATGCAAATGGATGTATCATTATTTTGTAGTAGCACAGTGGGTATATAACAGCTTTGTATTAGCACATTTGGTGTATCACTACTTTGTGATAGCACATTGGGTGTATCACAACTTTGTCGTAGCACATTGGATGTTTCACTATTCACTACTTTGTATACGACATTGGGGGCATCATTATTTTGTGGTAACACATTGGGTGTAAAACAGCTTTGTGTTAGCACATTTGGTATATCACTACTTTGTGGTAGCACATTTGGTGTATCACTACTTTGTCGTAGCACATGGGGTGTACCACTATTCACTACTCTGTATATCACTTTGGGGTATCACTATTTTGTGGTAACACAGTGTGTTAATCACTAATTTATGGTAGCACATTTGGTGTACTACAACTTTGATAAATGCTGACCCTGTTTGCACCAGAGTGGTGATGGAACTGTGTCTGTGTCTAGAATAGGGTCACTAAGGCGTGACCTTTTATTGGGGCACAAAGAATAATGGCTGCTCTAACAATAAATAAAATGTAGGCACTCTTGTTGACAATACAAACTGTCTAACTCAGGACAGTTTGTATTGTATAAACTCAAAGAATTGTCCCGAGCCATTTGATTTAGCCATCACCTTTCCTGGTTGTCCAGAATAGTGTAGACTAGATGGTCATTCAGTTGAAGAAGACAAGATTTAAGAAAATGTAAACGAATGAAATATATATATAATCTATGTGCTGGTTGTATAAATGTCAGCACGGCAAATATGTCTGAAACAAGATATACCTCAGAGCAGCAGATACAACAAAATTGACTCTAAAATACCTAAAGACGTTTTTGTTTTTATTTAATCTCTGAAGATGCACAAAAGTGAGTTTTTGTTAAAAATAAAAACATATTGTGTTTTCTTTGCACTGAAGCCATTCATATATATATATATATATATATATATACTTTTTAATATGATCTTATGGTCAAATAAATTATTAAGATTCTGACAATCTGACGCTGTTATTTTGTCAACTTATTTATTTAAATGTACTTATTTTGTAACAATAAAGGAACTCGCAACATTGATTTGTGTACCATTCCATTAAATTGACACTTCTCCTTAGGCAACCTATAAGCTGTATATATTCTGGTGTCATTAATCACAGCATTCTGTATTTATGTGCCAACGCGGTATCAATGAACCGAGGACATTGAGCCTAAAGTAATGAATCATGATAAATTAGCTATTAATCTCACAAAGCCTTACTCTACTTTTGAATAATTAAGAGGAAATTATGTGTATTGCTTTCTGTTTCTACTGCGCTCCACCATGTGATCATTGTGTGTATTGCTTTCTGTTTCTACTGCGCTCCACCATGTGATCATTATGAGTATTGCTTTCTGTTTCTACTCTACTCCACCATATGATCATTATGTGTATTGCTTTCTGTTTCTACTGCGCTCCACCATGTGATCATTGTATGTATTGCTTTCTGTTTCTACTGCGCTCCACCATGTGATCATTATGTGTATTGCTTTCTGTTTCTGCTGTGCTCCACCATGTGATCATTATGAGTATTGCTTTCTGTTTCTACTCTACTCCACCATATGATCATTATGTGTATTGCTTTCTGTTTCTACTGCGCTCCACCATGTGGTCATTGTGTGTATTGCTTTCTGTTTCTACTGCGCTCCACCATGTGATCATTATGTGTATTGCTTTCTGTTTCTGCTGTGCTCCACCATGTGATCATTATGAGTATTGCTTTCTGTTTCTACTGCGCTCCACCATGTGATCATTATGTGTATTGCTTTCTGTTTCTACTGCACTCCACCATGTGATCATTATGTGTATTGCTTTCTGTTTCTACTGCACTCCATCATGTGATCATTATGTGTATTGCTTTCTGTTTCTACTGCGCTCCACCATGTGATCATTATGTGTATTGCTTTATGTTTCTACTGCGCTCCACCATGTGATCATTATGTGTATTGCTTTCTGTTTCTACTGCGCTCCATCATGTGATCATTATGTGTATTGCTTTCTGTTTCTACTGCGCTCCACCATGTGATCATTATGTGTATTGCTTTCTGTTTCTACTGCGCTCCACCATGTGATCATTATGTGTATTGCTTTCTGTTTCTACTGCGCTCCACCATGTGATCATTATGTGTATTGCTTTCTGTTTCTACTGCGCTCCATCATGTGATCATTATGTGTATTGCTTTCTGTTTCTACTGCGCTCCACCATGTGATCATTATGTGTATTGCTTTCTGTTTCTACTGTGCTCCACCATGTGATCATTATGTGTATTGCTTTCTGTTTCTACTGCGCTCCACCATGTGATCATTATGTGTATTGCTTTCTGTTTCTACTGCGCTCCACCATGTGATCATTATGTGTATTGCTTTCTGTTTCTACTGCACTCCACCATGTGATCATTATGTGTATTGTTTTCTGTTTCTACTGCACTCCACCATGTGATCATTATGTGTATTGCTTTCTGTTTCTGCTCTACTCCACCATGTGATCATTATGTGTATTGCTTTCTGTTTCTGCTCTACTCCACCATGTGATCATTATGTGTATTGCTTTCTGTTTCTACTCTACTCCACCATGTGATCATTCATTTCCGTTTAAAAAATAAACACGGCGCCATTTACACACTCTGGATTAGAAAACACAATTTTGTCAATTATTTATGGTTACCAAGTATTTTAAACTATTTCACGTTGGAGAGATAAGTTAGAAGACAAACTATCTGCATGACAGTGGTGCTAAGACACGGGCAAAGTCAGAGAGCAGACCACGCCATCCTCTGCATACACGTGTACATTCAAGTTTAGTTCAGCCGGGATGACACACGTCAACATAACTGAAGCTAACTGGAAGTGATTTATACCTCCACGTGATGGTGACTTTGTGGTCAAAAGGATACTGGAAGTTTTGCAAAGGCTGTGGATGCAGGTGGAACCTTTTTTTCTCATATTATCAATGGTTGACAATATGAGGGAATGACAATAAATGATGGATCCAGTGATCAGTTTTAGTCATGAACCAACATCAGACCCTGCTGGAAAAGGGGGGGCTGCACTCTAATTATGGCATGTACACTAAAAAGAACGAATATGGTACTCGTAAATACTTCAGGTCATGGTACTAAGTATCGGTCCTGCCAGCAGTCTTTGTTTGCTCTTTCATTTGGCTCAGTGAAATGGTGTAGTTAGAGGAATAAATTAAAATTATGTTGCAATAAGTTTATATTATGTGTGTCGGTACAATTACAACCTTCTCAAGAACTAAGAATAGGGTTTGTGTGTCATTTGCTGAAGACGGTAGCAATCCGAAAAAAATACGTATGCCTTATCTTATAGTGCTTATAATGGACTTGTTATGTGTGTCTATTGTTTTGTCAAATACATAGAACAAGGCATTAAAGTCTTCTTACTTATAATTGTTCCAGTAACTTGCATTTATTTTAACAGCTACATTATACGGGTTGTATATATTGTCTGTTAGGAGTGTATTTTAGGCAGTCTTTATTGAAACTGAACAGCTTACTCAGTACTCTATGGATGGATAATATTTGATTGTGGACTCTTGTCTTGTTTGATTACTCTGTAACATCGTGTTAATGACAACTGTGTTTAAACACTTACTCCAAATTTGTGTTACTTTATAATTAGTTCATATTGCATTCACCTTATGCGCAATGTCTGATTGCATGGATGGTTTGTATGTTCAATAAAAAAGGAGGATTAAGAATTGTTTTAGTGAGTTTTCATAATTGCTTAATCTGTTTTCTTGCAAGCAAACAAACAAACAAACACATATAGACCCAAACACTGTCTTATAATATATACCTAGAAGATTGAACAAGATTGTCACTCAGAGCTAAATACCCAGATAAGAAGCGGACATGGAAGCAATTATCTGATCAAGTTTATTGAACTCTGAACAACCCATCCTTCCAAGATCATGGGCGTCACTACCTGGGGGGTCATGGGAGACTCAGCTGGAGATAGGATTAGCCCCCAATATTTAGGGAAGGTTGGTCGATTTTGGGGTGCAATGTGAGGTTTTTGGTCAGCCTTAAGGGAGGGTGCAAATTGATGTTTGTGGAGGAGGTGAACGCGGAGGTTTTTGGAGAGCCTTATGGTGGATTTGTTGGTAGCCCCAAGGGTTGATGATGTAAATGTCTGCTTAACAGAATCATGAATAGCAGAATCAACCACTTAGTTGAATCAAATCATTTGGTTGGGGTAGAATCATTCCCTGTTCCTGCACATTCTTTAGTAAAATGTCCGAAATAAGGTAATTAGCCTCATGGATTTTGGGGTGCAATTTGAGGTTTTTGATCAGCCTTAAGGGAGGGTGCAAATTTATATTTGTGGAGGAGTTGAAGGCTGAGGTTTTTGGAGAGCCTTATGTTGGATTTGTTGGTAGCCCCAAGGGGGTGCATTTGAAATTGGAGGGTTTTGGAGAGCCTCAAGGTGAGTTTTTTTGGCGAGCCTCAAGGGGTACAAATCGAGGCTTTTGGAGAGCCTCAGCCCCCCCTAACATTCACCACATTCCAACGCCAGTGAAGATATCACCCATTTACAGTTTTCATACATTTTGCAGGCCCCTCTGCCTTTGGCTGTGTCCGAGGTGTTGTCGACAAGGAAAGGGACGACGTTCTATGTGATGTCTGTGGCAGCAGATGCATACGATGTCGCTCCGGGGATCCTGGAGGGGGAATCGGCGGAGTATATCTCTGAGATCCTCATCCCTCAGACCCTCATTGCAGAAGTCAAGAAAACGTGAGTGAACCTGCACTATCGCAGAGCTGTTAATGCTGCGTTCACACAACTTGTTTCGGTAAGTCGCATAGCTAAGTTGCTTAGTTAAGCGACTTACTGAACCGGTTGATTACGTGATTGGCTAGAGCATGTAAAGTTTGAAGGTTTATGGCACCAGATGGCTCTTTGGTTATAATGTGATGTCTTTGAAACATCTTGCGATAAATGACGTAACGCCCCATGTTATCAACTTAAGGAAACTTGTGATGGGTTCACACAGATAAGTTAATCGTATTACGTCCATAATTCGCTTAATTAACTCAGTCGTGTCTCAGCAGCTTTAGTTTAGAGACCTACCTATCTCAGGTAAGTGCGTTCATGCAGAGCATAAGTGGTTTAACTTTAAATGACTTTAATTCAAGCCTCTTAATCGGCTCTGTGTGAACACAGCATTAGTCTCACGTTTTTGGCATTAGACTCACACATTTAGCATCCATCCCATGCCCTCACGCATCAAAATGTACATCTCATGCATATTAGCCATTTCAAAAAAATATTTATACAAACATGCTTATTTTCATGCACATGTTGATATATTTATTCATGTGCACTGTGTATAGTGCAGAGCGTCCATAGAATTGGCGAGGTTATTCTTACCATCGTTAGCAACGTGTATAAAATGTTGTTTGTTCAGAATTTTGGTATAACTAAAGGTGCTGCCACCTAGTGTCCTGTTGAAAAAATACAATGCTGCCACCTAGGACACAACTTGGCAGCTCTGCTGTACACCATTTATGTCAATCGCGTCTTATGATTTGATTTGAGTCGAAACAATGTCAGCATTTATTTATTAATCATATTTGACACAGCTAACTTTATATGCTACATTTAGAGTATAAAAATGTACCTCTGCTTGCGAATCAAAAGAAATATAAAAAACCAATAAATGAGAGAGTTATTTGTGCACATGTTGAGCAAAACTAGGAACGTGGCAAGTCATATGTGATATCACTGCTTGGATATTTTAATACAATTTTCCACTTTCAGATCACATTCTTTGCTTTAACTATTTTAAGACCAAAAAGTAGCCTTTTCTTTCCCTTTAATGTCTCAACATTGGGGACCGTGGATCCCTCGTGACTCGGAGATCAAGTTAATGTCGGTCCCGTCTCAATTTGGGACGTAAAAGAACCACTGAGGACGACAAGCACCTGGCAGTGACCAGCCTCAGTGCCAGCATAGGAAGGTCGGCTTGGCGATAATGTTCTGAAAAAGCCTGACTAGTTGAATGAGACCTCATAAGATCATAATATTGTAACCACAATATATACAGACTAGTCAGTTAATAGAACGTTGCTGAGTGCTGGAAACATCTAGAACAACTAGTATCAGTGCATCATCTTAGCATTATAAATAAATCAGCACAGTCCCTTTCTATTTATTATTTACTATTTTTATGCTTTAATTCATATTCATGTTCAGATTCAATTCATGTTCAGTTCATATATTCATTATTCATATTCATTTGGACATTTGAATGACTAGAAGTGCTGCCACCTGGCATCCTATTGGAAAACTCGACACCCCTTTTCGGTGTCGACCCACCCAAGAACTCTCGCATGTTTTTTGACACAACTTGTGAGCTCTAATTGATATTAATAGTGATAATAATAAAATATATTCTTTTGCACCTTTCATGTGTTGTTGTAGTTTAGTTACAAACAGCGGAGGTTTAGAGATGTTACAAAAGAAGCACTGATATGTTGTACATGCGCAGGATCTGCCTGAACTTCCTCAACCATCTGGAGGAATGGTCTGAACAAGGCACGGAGCGGTCTCACAGTGTCGTGGCTGCAAAGGTCTGTTTCTCTAGGGACATCCAGGAAATACTCTGATGGCTGGATACAAACATTCCTAGGGTTGACGATGTAAATGTCTGCTTAACAGAATCATGAATAGCAGAATCAACCACTTAGTCGAATCAAATCATTTGGTTGGAGTAGAATCATTCCTTGTTCTTGCACATACTTTAGTGTAATGTCCGAAATAAGTGAATTAGCCTCGTAATAGAATCAGATTTCACAAAATATTGTTTAAAGTACACTGTAGTGTCCAATGTATTTCTACAGAAACAACATATTTGGAGTGGAAATATATTATAGGATTTTGCAGATGATTTTCCATAGAATATTTTGTACTATAGAATACTATGGAATTTATGTAGAATTATATAACAGTTATGTGGCCATTACAATTCTATAGAATTTAATAAAATTCTATAGAAAATTAAGTAATCATAAACATTCTATATATTTTTTATATAATTCTATAGAATTTTTGGATAAGGGATGGTATAGAAACTGTCTTGGAGTAATATGTAGTCGTAAAGTGGTGGTATGACTTTGGTACAGGTTCAGCAAGCAGTCTGATGCTCTCAAATGTACAAACCTTTAGAATGTAGCAAGTATATAGACATGTACAGGCAACACAAACAAACACAATGTACACGCAGGCGTATGCACACGCACGTGTACATCTTCACATACATGCAGACATACACACACGAGAGACATTATTATTCTTAAGAAGACCTACAATTATTAATGTAAACGGGTTGGCTACTGTGAGAGTGGCACTTTGTCTCAATAGGAGTCACCGACCTCTTCTGGAAAAACTGATTTATTTGCTTATTATTCGTCAATTGTATACGTGTGATATATTGTATATGTTGTATATTATGTGTACACAACCAAGAAGAATTATGTTATGTACATGGGGTCAAATAAACGTTCTTTCTTTCCCCATATGCCACATGGTCCATGCCTGATGTCTGTAGACAGAGGAGTTGAACAGTGAGTTGGACCTCCGCCTCCATCTGCATAAGCCGAGGGCCAGTCGTGCCGAGCTGGATGTCCACCATGTGAGGGCAGGTGAGTGACCACTTGAGTGACCATTGGACGGCTTCACTAAGACAATGGGCTCATAAGAAAAATCCATCTTTAAACAGAATCCGTTGTTAACGTTAAGTAGCATTTTCTAAACGGGTTTTCATAATCACCAGGGTCATTATTTCCATGATACACCTGCGACAGTGTCCCAGTGGCGCATCCTGGTGTTGAAAGTTTTCATTTAATAAAAACAATGTCAAGGAGCGAGATTGTGTTTAATGAGCAAAATTTGGCTTGTGAGATCATAAGGATGTTTGCGAAACAATCCCCAGGTGCAAGAATGAGGCTGATACCGGCAAACAACATAATTGATTTCTCTTTTTACTTATTTCCCACTGTAACTGAAGAACAAATTTGTCAGTGAAAACAATTACATGAAAGTACAAATCTAATTAATTTCTTCACAGAGAAACAACAAAATAGTCTGACATCAGCAGAACCAACATGTTATAACGTGCGTGTGTGTGCGTGTGTGCGGCGTGCATGTGTGCATGCGTGCAAGCATGTGTGTGTGGGTGTATGTGTGATGTGGCGTGGCGAGGTGTGTCGTGTGTGATGTGGCGTGGTGAGGTGTGTCGTGTGTGTCATGTGTGTCGGTGTGTGTCTGTTGGTGTAGTGTTTGAAATAAGTATTGTTGTTACAATAATGCTAAAGTAATATTATGCAAACACGTGTGCGTAAAATATCAGATACAGTCATACAGTTGAATATCATCAACGGCAATATGATGTATGTTGGTATGCAAAACTATACATGCATGCATGTTCGCGTGCTTCAGCGGAGTTGATCATGCACAACGAACGTGTGTCGCGCCACTGTAAGGGAATTAAGTTGTCCCTGAGTGAACTGAAGCGAGACTTCACCAGTATGAACCAGTCTCACAACAAACTCACAGAGAAGTTCAAACAGGACATCGAATCTCTGCAGGTCATCTTCGTCAATGCCACGAAGTCATCAAAGTACGTCGCAAATTACGATCACTAATTTAATTATTAATTCTAGTGTTATTTTGTTTAATATATCCAAGGCTCAGTTGTATTGATATTGTGATATTGAGTTTGTTGAAGTTTAAGTCAGCATTTAATGAATACTGTGACAGGTGTAGTTCGCATATCATGTCTTGATGTCTGCTTTTCCTCATCAATTGTACACGTAGTACTGCGGTCCTGACTCCTGGGCTGTTCTCTGTGTTTATTTTATGGTCTTATATATCTTTTACATTGAGATAATTTAGTTCTTTGATACTTATTCATCTTGTTGGTGTTGCGTGGTCTTAGGGATCATCTCAGAACGTCGATGTCAGACGAAATTACTTTCATCTGGCCTCAGCCCCCCCACCCCTCCGATGAAAGTTTGTAAACATTGATATGATGATATCAATATATTAACAGTATTAGTCCAAAATGCAAAATATGGATGTCCGACGCCAGACGAAACCGCCTCAGACCCCCTCCCCCAAACAAAATAATTTTGTCTGATATCGGACATCAGCATTCTGAATTGATCTCTTATGTCTCTTTCATTGATATCATTGACCTGTTTGACACTTGTTCATCTTGTTGGCGTTTCTTGTACTGTCTTACGTGTGTCTCCTGTGCTGACACCATTGACCTAGATATCACCCTCTGCATTTCCCACAGGTTGATAGCACTCTCCAGCCAGCTGCAGGTGGAGAAGGAGAAGTACATGGAGGTGATCCGTGCCTCGCTCCGTGTTTTCCGTCAGAAACTTGACGACACGCTCCAGATGCTCCGCGAGTCAAACGCTCGCTTCATCAAGTCCTTCAAGTGGGTCAGAGTGCTATTTAAAATAATTCAGGATTGTTCTAGGGTGACGTTAATTACAAGGTGGCTGTATTACCAAGGTGACTGTAAAGCGAGCTTCCACCGTACATTAGATGCCAGCGGTAGAGAAACTGTCACAGGTAGTCTGACATTTCCAGGGTTCACAATCCTCAGTCCAGGCTGTGTTTCTTCTCATGTGACACCATTGTGACACAGTTTCAGTGATATGTTTGTACAGTTCTAATTAAAAACCAAATCACAAATTTTGCACTATGTGGAATATCCTAACTCGTGTTGATTTCAATGGCCAAATTAATAATATATTATTCCCACAACTAGAAATGCTCATTCTATATTTAAATAATTATTACATATTCATGGTTTCATTTGAAAAAGACTGTGGTTTGTTGCACCTCTGAGCATGGTTTAATTCTGAGCATGCATTGGAGAGTTTGTATTATTATTGTGTGAAGTATTCAAAGTGTCACATAAGATAGAAAGAAAGTGTTAACCAAAAAAGAAAGCAGGACCATATATTTAGTGAATAAATAAAACTGCGATCTGACCACTAACCTGATTACGTGCTTGCTGCCAGGGTCTTCTCTGATGGTGGCAACTTCTGCCCAGAAGAGATTGATGGCTACAGGAAGAAGCTAGAGCAGATGGCCCAGAAGATTGACAAGTCGGAGGGTTCCGTTATGTCAGATCTGGAGGGGATCGAGTCGAAGAGACTCGACCAGGCGACCAAGATCGCCTCGGAGTTTGAGGAAAGGTAATCTCACACAAACGTTTTGATTTAGGAGTTTGATATATTATGTTGAGTCTTTGCTGCCTCCACATCAAGATAGTGTTCAATTGAACAGGTCTGCCAGGGAGTAAAGTGTAAAGCGCTCTGAGCAGTCCTAAGGACTGGATACTGCGCTATATAAGAACAGGTCTGCCAGGGAGTAAAGTGTAAAGTGCTTTGAGCAGTCCTAAGGACTGGATACTGCGCTGTATAAGAACAGGTCTGCCAGGGAGTAGTGTTGCGTGCCTTGAGCAGTCCTAAGGACTGGATACTGCGCTATATCAGAACTGACCTTTTACTGTTTAACTTGTAGGTTCAAGCACCACATGGTTGACCTGCTGTTCATGGAACGTATAGCGCGTTGGCTTACCAACACTCAAGTGAAGATCAAGGCGGAGGTCGCTGATAGCAACTCCGAGGCTCGCCGATGCTTCAACGCCATTGCCGAACTTCATATGCGCATCGATGCCTGCGAGAGACCAAACCCAGATAAACTGGTAGGTTTCAGATCTTACGTAGAGGTTTGTTCTTATGTCTGACAGACTCAATGGTTCAGATAATATGGTACATTTCACCAAATTGGGGAAAAATCAAAATACATTTGCAGGGGTTAAAATATTTTTTGCAATTTGATAAACAACGAATGATGTACTAACAGTTCGAATAATGCAATTTAAACACTTTCGGAAATAAGAGTTTACTGATCTGTTAGAATCAATTTAGATACAAGAGTTATTTAGTAAATAAGCAACAAATCCCATTGTGCTAACAATGATAATAATAATAATGATGACAGACTTCTATAGCACCTAAATCACCAGGAATCTGAGCTCAGAGGCACAGCATACAAGAATCATTGGACAAAATCATTAACATGGCTTGTAGCTATCAATTATGGTGTAGTTGGGTGCTATTTAACATTGTATCTTGGAGGTGTAGGGGACGGGGGTTGGAAGATGTATAGGTTTGGTGTCTTGCTTGCACGATTCTTGTAATCTATTAACGTCACACAGACTGTGTGTGGATCGAAGCATAACACATGAATGCGTCAAATATGAGGGTGCATACTTTAGAAACTGTAGGTCTGTTTGATTGTCAATAGCAGGTTGTGATGATAACTTTGGTTATTCTGTGCAGACCAAATCTTCATGCAAGGTAAGTTAGTGAAGTTAGATATGCAGTCGTTACAATTAGATAGAAGATTTAATGTTAAGATTGGCATGATATTGTTTGAGAAACTTGTGATGAAACATAGAAAGTTTATTCCTTTTATCTTGTCTTGTACCTTAGTGACATTTCGGCCTCTTTCCTGCACAATTAAGTATGAGGAGTTGCATGAGCTTCCAAACCTTCACAGGATGGCGACATGCTAATGCCCAGCCAGAACCACTTGCATTATGGGTCACTTACAAACAGTCATAAAGCAGTAGTAATACCAAAGTATATTTGTTGTTTCAAATAATGTAAGAAAATATTTATGTTGTGTAAACATTATTCTATTGATATTTAGACACATCTCTCAGTTCTTTTGTTTCCGTTTGCTGCATGTTATTAATTTATGTTTGTTGGATTTAATTGCTAAGAACAGTAATTAAGAAATATTAGTTAAGTTGGATTTCATTTTATTAGTTGCAATAGTTGTAAAAATGTTTTGATATAGTTAATACATTTATTTTGTTACAGAAGATTATTAAAATACTTCCTGTCATGTGGCAGTTTTTGTGATATATGTCTGTGTCATGTTGTAGCAAGTGACAGTCATGTCATATATGTGTCATGTTGTAGTAAGTGACAGTCATGTGACAGCGTCAAGAGTCATGTCATTGTCAAATTTTAGCAACATTTTGATGTCAATATTATGTTGTAGCAAGTGACAGTCATGTGACAGTGTCATGTCAGTGCCATGTTTTAGCAGATGTTAGTCATGTGACAATGTCATTTTGATGTCAGTGTCACATTGTGATAATTTACAGTCATGTCAGTGTTATGTCTTAGCATAGAAGATGACAGTCCTATAACAATGTCACGTCAGTGTCATATTTTAGAAGATGCCAGTCATGTGACAGTGTCATGTCAGTGTCATATTTTAGCAGATAACAGACATGTGGCACTGTATGTCAGTGTCATATTTTAAAATATGCCAATCATGTGACAGTGTCATGTCAGTATCATATTTTAGCAGATGACAATCATGTGACAGTGTCATGTCAGTGTCATATTTTAACAGATGACAGTCATGTGACAGTGCATGTCAGTGTCATATTTTAGCAGATGACAGTCGTGTGACAGTGTCATGTCAGTGTCATATTTTAACAGATGACAGTCATGTGACAGTGTATGTCAGTCATATTTTAGCAGATGACAATCATGTGACAGTGTCATGTCAGTGTCATATTTTAGCAGATGGCGGTCGTGTGACAGTGTCAGTGTCATGTTGTGTCATGTTGCAGTCAGTGACGTCGACCCAGCTGTATGAAGGTCTCGGTGAGATGTTCCACCTCTTCTACCGCCGCAGTGTCTACCTCAACTGTATCAAGAGTCTACCAGCCGCTGACGTCCAATCTTCAGGCGCCGCCAGTGTCCATGGCACTCCAGGTACTGGTCAGTCTGTGACAATACACTGGACAGTGTGTCATGTACCAACGCTGTCATCTGCAACATGCTACCCTAATTTATAATACAGGGTCAACACCTGTGACCTTTCATTACCTGTGATGCTGCCGTTTTTATTATGTCATTTTCTACAT
The DNA here is from genome assembly GCA_020002185.1 of Paraescarpia echinospica. Classification (NCBI taxonomy): domain Eukaryota; kingdom Metazoa; phylum Annelida; class Polychaeta; order Sabellida; family Siboglinidae; genus Paraescarpia; species Paraescarpia echinospica. The sequence continues at coordinate 41,479,708 of CM034540.1, read as the reverse complement.
ACAGTCAAACCTCGCTTTACAGTCATCTCAGTAATACAGCCACCTTACAATTAAGGTCACCCTGGGACTGTCCAAATTATCTTTGTAATAATAAAGTGTAGGAAATTAGTCCCGCTAATAAGGTCACCTCGCTATTCAGGTAACTTTTTGCCTAGTCCCAAGGTTGACTTCAACAGTGAGGTTCCACTGCATAGTTTGGATGTTGCCAAGGTTGTCTTTACTTAAATCATTAATGCTTTGTGATGCCAATGATACTATTATCCGTGATGTCTTTTTGTACATGGTCTGTTTTTGTTGCGTGATATTCGGCTTCTTTTCTCTGTGATCATCTATTTTTAGCTGTGATGGCAAACAAATCTCCTGTATTTAAGGCAATAAAATCAATATTATTATTATTATCAGAGGAATATATATATATATAATTATATCCTTCCTCAGATATATATATATATATATATATAAGTAGTTTGCAGGCTAATAATTTTGAATTGTGTGCGAGTAATACATAGAACAGGATGAGACATAACGTGATGATGTGGTCAGTGAAGATGTGGTCAGTGAAGATGTGGTCAGTGAAGATGTGGTCAGTGAAGATGTGGTCAGGGAAGATGTGGTCAGGGAAAATATGGTCAGTGAAGATGAGTCAGGGAAGATGTGGTCAGTGAAGATGTGGTCAGTGAATATGTGGTCAGGGAAGATGTGGTCAGGGAAGATGTGGTCAGTGAAGATGTGGTCAGTGAAGATGTGGTCAGTGAAGATGTGGTCAGGGAAGATGTGGTCAGGGAAGATGTGGTCAGCGAAGATATGATCAGTGAAGATGTGATTAGGGAAGATGTGGTCAAGAAAGATGTGGTCAGGGAAGATGCGGTCAGTGAAGATGTGGTCAGTGAAGATGTAGGTAGGTAGCATAGTTTGAGGTGATACTAAGATGTCCACTCATGCCTGCAGGTGTCACGAGAGTTGGCTTTCCATCTGAGGTATCCATCCAGTCGGTCAGCAAGCCAGGCAAGCAGGCCATTGATGACCCGTCCATTGGTGTCATCAAGACAATCCTCAAGTAAGTGATGCTGTTTGTCCCATCTAATTAAGTGACACTGATTGTCTCCCAGCAATAATTTCTGTCTGTCTGTCCGTCCGTCCTTCCGTCCATCCGTCCATCCATCTTTCAGTTTTCGTGTCTCTTTGTTGATTGGTTTAGTTGTTTCACCTGCTCATTCTCCTTCTTCTGTCTGTCTGTCTGTCAACTGATCCATTTATCTGTCCGTCTGAACGTCCGTCTGCCAATCACTCGACCGTCTCTCCATCCGTCTGCTTGATCATGTGTCCATCTGTCTGTCTCTGTGTTTCTATGTCTCTCTCTATGTCTCTCACTGTCTCTCTGTTTATTTCTCTCTCTCTCTCTCCCTCTCTCTCTCCCTCTTTCTCCCTCTCTCTCTCTCTCTCTCTCTCTCTCTCTCTCTCTCTCTCTCTCTCTCTCTCTCTCTCTCTCTCTCTCTCTCTCTCTCTCTCTCTCTCTCTTTCTGTCTCCCTGTCCATCTACACGCATGCAACCACCTAGACACATGTGATGTTGCAGGACCCAGAAGGAGAAGCTGATGTCTGGTACGGAGGCAGAGGTCAACCCAGAACAGATCCTCATCAGTCTCGGACCACACATGAATGGTCAGTCTGTGTTTATTTACCCCATCTGTCCACTTGTGGCTTGTATTAGAGATACCCAGTTAGTCAGAAAAAATCCAGAGGTTTTTGCATAGGTATTTGCAGCATGAGAAAAAGTGCAACCAGAAGCCTGAGATGCAGTGTGTGTAGCTTCTGGACACTGACCTTGTGTACATCTGCCACATACATTATTTACCTTACTTTATTTACTCATACAAATATTAGCTGAACATGAAGTAACACCAGTGAAGAAACCATAAAATAGATAGATAGAATAGATAGTAGACAAGTAGTGTGGATATGTCAAAAAACTAATTTGACAAATACTGTACCTCTCAACGGCAGGTTTCACGTGTAGATTTTAAAAGCTGGATTCTTGATAAACCAAAGGCTTCCTTGACCAATTACCATCGGGTTTTTTTCTGGATGGCAATCTTATTAAATCATGCTAAGTCTAGTTATGTTTATTTTATCCTCAGAGGAACTATGTGCCTGCCCCAACAAATTGGTACGAAGTTATAAAATTATAAAATACAGTTGTACCTTTTTTGATTCCATTGACCATGAGCTTTAAAATGATGCCTCATTTGTTGAAATATCTTCAGTAGTTTTCAATTTATTACTAAAATTGAGGCAAACGTTAAAAAGCAGCATTTTAAAGAAACGACATTATTTGACTCATATCGCCTATTTTTAATCTGTGGGTTCAAAATGCATGTATTTTATTATTTTTGGATTGTTTGTCAAATAAACTGAACATTGAAATAGAAGGTTATAAGGTATGTATTTCTGCAAAAATAAAAAAAATTGATGGAACATCACCTAGACAGTTAATTTTGGCTCGTGCCCAGAATAAGGCCTGTAAGTGTGTCTTCTTGATACATGGCGAGATTCCGTGTGACTGGAGCTGGCGACATGCACAATTATTGCCCACTGATTTTAGCATTGCAAAAGCCAGGAAACAGTTGTTGACGTTTAGTTTATTGGTTTATTGTAGCTTTGTTAAATGTGGTACGGTGTTGTCACTTCAGTTCAGTCATACACTGACATTTTTTGTTATCCCAAAATTTTTGTTTCGTAAAAATGAAATAGATAATAATATTTAGTTAATGTAACAAGAACCAGTACATATTAAAATATGAAATATAACATATGGATTACATAACATGATTAACAATTATGTAAGAAATGGGAATTAAAACGAGATACAATGGATTATCACTCGTCATAAAAACCGTGAATGTTAAAATGCTGTTAGTTCTCAGTAACCATTTATATCTGAAAAGTTGCCTAAATGCACACGATCACCAAACAGTATGCATTAGTTCAATAACATGTCGAACTGGGCGAAAGAATGCACAGTTGTCATTGTCAACAAAGTCGCCACCACGGCTCGTCAAATCATGATAACAATTCAGTTAAGGTGCACGATTACCATGAACACTCTTAACGGCAAAGTTGTTCCCACAGCTTCAACTTGTGATCATCTGTCGGAAACCGGAACAAAGAGCACGATTGGGAAAACTCCGATGATTACAACCAAAAACAAAACATGTCTCCATTATTAAGCTGGCGTAAACGGAGACAATGTCGCCAGATGACTCCAGATCGAAAACGAGGCGCGAGACTTACAGGTGCTATAGGCCTCTGTCACTTAATACCCAGTTTGCTGTATCAGATCACATGGGGGTTGTGTTTGATGCGAGCGCTATCATTGTAGTTCTAGCGCCGCTGCCAGGTGGACCCGTGGGCTCAGGGCCACTGACGTTGGATAATCGGGAAAAAGGTACGAGATCCCGCGGTTCGCACCACTCGGAGGCCCGCTCCCATCGGTCTAACAGGTCGGGAACAGGGTCCGTATCTGACACCCGTGAGAGGCGTGGTCACTCCGCTGGGTAAGAATGTCATTAACCAGTCATCACAGCACACACTGTATGTTTGGTGTTGTCTTTATCTGTGTTGTGACATGTTTGTTAGTTTGTCGAGTTGTTTTCAAAATAAAATAACAGTAATACAACAGGCTTAATAAATTATTTGCTTATGTTATTAAATGACTGCATTGCTAGAAGCACAAGACATTGTTAGCACATAGCAAGGAAGACAAAGGGGTTTATTTATATTTTATTTTAATTTATCAGATTAAATGCAGCCATATTAAACAGTTACGTGTAATGTGTAAACTATAATATATGTATTCCTGGTAAGATCATACTTTATTTAGATTAAAAGTTTGTCATCAGCATGCCATTGTTCCAGAGATTACTTTTAAAACTCGGACACTCTTTCCAGTTTCAAATGTTGCCTAAAAATGTTTTCTCTAATACTGTCACTTACAGATGAACATTGTAGCTTGTAGATTAGTTGAAACGGTTCTTGCTTTGAATATTTTTGGGTAATCTTATACACCTTTGTTAAGCTGTACTTATCCACATTATTTTAATTGTATTATTTTAATTTGGCTATGTTTTTAATAGATTTTATTACAATCCTTTATTATGAAATATTTATCTAATATGTATTATTAATAGTACTTTTTAATGTTTGTTTATTTAAAAATTCTAAACCATGTTTATATTTTAAATATTCCCCAATTGACCAAAATAATCCCAGATCAGGTACTATTTTAAATAAAATATATTATTACAACTGAGCATGTCCATTACAGAGCAACGTCCACCCATGGGTCAGATAATGGCTCAATGTCCAGTCGAAGCGCCCTCTCTCTTGTCTCTCTCGGGAGTCAATTGAAGAGGTCCAAAAAGTCAGTAATCACATGATCATGTTATCATGTGATCGTGTGGCAAACGCTTTATTGCTGGTGGTGGTGTTTGAGGAATGAGGCATGGTGGGGTATGGAAAATGAGATTTGTAGCATGCACCAAAAGTGGAGGAATGGGGTGAGATGGGGGTTTTGGAAACTAGATTTGTAGAATCCACCATTGGTTGAGGAATGGGATGAGGTGCTGGTTTGGGAAATGAGATTTGTAGCCAGGTTGATGAATGAGGTTACATAGCAGTTTGGGGGATGATATTTTGTAACATGCATAGAATACAGTAACAATGGATTGGTGATGGAAGGAAGACAAAATCTAGGACAAAAAGCGAGGCCTGCCTCATCCCATACTTCAGGGACAAAGAAAGAGGAGAACAACATTGTAGATTTGTGGGTTATGTAATTTTAGTAGCCCATTGTAAAATGAAGTTTGAGGCTGTAAAATGAAGTTTGAAATGCAGACATTTTTTAGAAATTGAGAGAGACTGTTTAATTAATTAGTGTTTTAATTATAAAAGCTGTAAAAAGTGAGCTGGAGAGATCTGTGTGGATAACATAGTAAATTACTTGCTGCCTGAGCCTGGCTGCCCGTGCACTTGTGTGTTTTATGCTAAGCACACTTAGTTTACACACGTGTTAAGTTTATTGACGTGCACGTTATTGCTTGATCACAAAGATGCATTGCCATGAACACACACAGGGACGCAAGCTAGCACGTGCACTTGCCAACACGTGCACACGAGACTGTCTGCATGTTGTATAATGAATACACATATGAATACGCACTCACATGCACACAAAGCATTTTCTGATTAGTGCATGTACTGCATATTATTGCATGTTATTGCATGTTCATAATGCAAGTCTGTTTTGTCCGTAGACATGTTGATGTTGACATGTGAATCAAATTAAATTGTCAATGTTCAATTTATAGGGCAGTTAGGGCAATACTGCCTTATTGGAAGACTGGCATTCCTTGTTAATTGCCCAGTTGACAGCATAGGTTTCCCCTGGAATCCAACAGCTACATATTGCTGGACATTTGGATCTCAGACCAGAGCATTTGAATCGGGGAGCAGAGTCACTATGCAATACACCATATTGAAATTGAACGTGTAGCGCCAACTGTTGTATTGAGATAGTATTATTACACTATGTTTTGGAGGGGATTCCTGTTTTGTAGGCAACAGTCACCATTCAAAAGCAAGTTTTACAGAATGGATCGATAAGGTGGATGTAACAGTACTGTGAATTGTAACGATAGCAAAAACACAGCATAGTAATACGATGTCAATGCAACAGATGGCGCTACTCAAATGACTATGCCCCCTGATTCAAGTGCTCTGCTCAGACAGAATAAACTACCAGAAACATTGACTTATCATTAATATACAAGTTTGTTTCTCCCACCCAGTAAATTTGCAGTGTATCATCCTCTGCTGTCATCCTTTATCTTGAAGACCCAAACATTCTTTAATAAGCCATTTAACATGTTGACAGTGTTCATTGGACCTGGTAGTATCCTTTGTGTGACCAGTTGGATGTTTTCCATATGTTGCAGGTAGTCGGATGAGAAACTAGGTCAAACCTAAAAACAACGTCACACTAGCGTCAGCGCTTTAACCACTCTCTACAGCCACGCCACCTTGTGGTCAAACTAATTACTCTGCTCTTACAACTCCTAGTTCTTCACCTTGTCAATTTCAGATAAATGTTTCTTTCACCAAAACGTTGAGTAGGTTGGAAATACATGCGGTTTAATTAATATCAATTACCAAAATTATTATTGTTAAATGTGTGTTGGAAGATCATGTTGGAAATGCTGTGTATCAGCGTTGAAACAGGGGAACTTATTAGAAAACGTACATGTATGCGCCCCTGACACATACACCCTCCTATGCAAAGCAACAATGCAAGACAAATGTAGATTGAAATAGGCCAACTTAATGACATTTAGTTTTATTCATTTACATACATCATGTAAATGACAACATAGTTACATCAATACATGTTCACAGCAAGCATGCCGGCCCCAGTGGTATTGCTAACGAATACCTACAAGTCGTAGACGTATTACCAACCACCAGTACTAACTATCTCACGACACTGTATTTACAAATGACACCGTATCGGTGGGGTCACTCCGCCGCCTTCATCCTGCTTGTACCATTAACAACCTATTATATTTACCGCACTAAAAACCCTGAGTACACTACTGAGACTCAGTAAGAGGGAAAAGCCTAGGCCAAACCTCGTCTACTTATATAACAGGGAAAAGCGTCCAAGAAACTACATTGCATACAACCATACATCAAGTGTGGCACAGGGTGGAGGGTGGGAGACAAAATCACAACTTGATAACAATGAACCAATAACTAACTATAAAATGCAAAATTGAAGTAAATTATTTGGCAAGCGAATTGAGAAAACGTACATTTTTGCAATGGTTAGGGGTGACAGGTTTAATCAAGGAGTTGTCCGTGGTTTGCAGAAAACAAGAGCGGAATAAACTAGTGTCTGCAACGGTGCTGGCATAGAGAATGTTGTATATAATGTGTCATTTAGAATTAGTCAAATAATACATGTTGGAGGTCACACAAAGCTATTCAATATAAATTTCATTTTTAAGATTACGTAACTATAATAATACTTTTGTACATGTATTTTATTTTGTATTTTCTTGAAAATGATACTGCTGAACTTGGAGTTTTATTGTGCTGTAAGTAACAGTTTGTGTTTGCTGAATATTACATTCTGTCATCAAAGTTTTGTTTGAAACTGTACTTTGTGTGACCTCATATTATTAAGTAAAAACTGTGACTTAGCTGTGTCTCAAAGGTGAAATTTTCCAGTTTACGTCAATGCATGTCCTTCAACATGTGAGGCTTCAATTATTAAATTTAAACAACAAAAACAAAGCAATTTACAAAACTTTTGTTTTCTTCTTATTCTAAGCTGCTTTTTTCCAAACTAAAAGTGTCCCTCAAAAATGACACCTGTAGAAAAATGACACCTTAGTCACAGTTTCAGTTTTAACAATATTGTTCATATTTATACTATATAGGCTTAGCAAATAACAAAGTAAGTTTGGCTCTGGTTGTGGACTGGAACTGTAATGGGTTGTCTGCTTACTGTAAAACACACATTTTCAATTAAACATCTTGATCTTTTTGAATTGTAACTACATTGCCAACCATTTTATTACTTGCAAAATAGTTCTAGCCTGTTATCAATTTACAAATATTTCAACAAAGATTTGTATTCTTTTTTTGTAAACTGAAAATGCAACAAACACTGTTTTACAGTATGCAATTTTAGTGTTAAACTATTTAAGATGTAATTGTGTACACCTTATTAATCGCTGTGCTTACAATAATTATGTTTGTCTTACCATGTTTTTTCCATTTCCTATTTACGCTGGTCCAACCATTTCTGTTTGACAACTGTTGACTTTGGTAAGTGTACACCTGGCCAGCTCTGATTGGCTGATGCATTGTCTCATTATATCATATGGCTTCATCTTCGTTGTCTAACTAACATTTCTGATTGGATTTCAAAAATTCACCACAATCCATCTGTGAGCTCATGTCTCTATTGCCTATGTATGTGCATGTCGCTGCATGATTATTAATTTTGTTCTTATATTTTTTCCTGTAAACTTCCCATGTCCATGCATGCAGAAAGCTTCTTTAAACTGAACAAGAATGTAAAATTGAGTCCAATATTTTACATTTATTTTACTATATACATTTTTTAACAATACATAAAAAAGTTGCATACTTTATCCTCAATGTGCAGCAATATTTATTTAAGAACAGTATTTAAATAGCATAGGGAAATCATTGTTTAAGTTACTTAATGAAAACAGTACTTTAATAACTTAACTTGTTTAAATTACTTTAAAACAGTATTTAAGTATCGTATGGAAAACACTAAGCAACTTAGCAAAATATATTATTAAGTAACTTAACAAAAACAGTATTTAAGCTACTTAAAGAAGATGTTATTTAAGTAACTTAACAAAATGTATTTAAGCTACTTAAAGAACAGTATTTAAGTATTGTAATGAAAACAGTATTTAAGCTATTTAAGGAAAGCAGTAAAGCATTAATGTCTTCCGCCAGCCAAAAAGTCTGTGACCACGAAGCCTGCGTCCATGTCAGCGGCTGCCACAGTAAATGAGACAGGGACTGATGCAGACAATCTTTGTAGGCAAGCATCACATGACACACGCTTAAGCACAACTCATTAATAATAATAATAATAATTTAATTTCTTTGTATGCCTGTTACTGCATGATTATTTATTCATTCTATTTTTTCATGTAAATTTCCTTACCTGGAGAAAGACAAGAAGTTTCTCTAAAATGTCTCCGGATATAAAAACCTGTTTAAAGGCGCTTAAAATACAACATTCTTAAAATGTAATCGCTACAATACGGTAATTACTTTACATATAAAACATGTATAATGCAATAAGAATCTAATACAAAATTTAAATATGCATTTGTAAACAAATAACTTATATAACATGGCTAAATATTGACAAGACTAAGTATCTAAAATCAATCAATAATTAAATTAAGAAAATAATTAAAATGCAGTATAAAATAAACCATGTATTGATGTTATGTAATAGTTACACTGAATATATTATATAAATAATCTTCAAATGCTGTCTTAAAAAATGCGTCTTTGTGCAAAAACGAAACACCATATATGAGCACACATGGCAAGAATAATCTTCTGGCGTGTATTTACATAAAAATATCTACAATCAAATGTGGGCTGATTGAGGTCTTGAAACATTGCCCCATGGACTTAGCCTGTCCATTCTAAAAAGGCCCACATTATAGCTAAGAGTACCATGTTGAAAGTATCGCAGTTAAAATAAACCTTACTAAAACTTACTCAACAAGATGTCCACCACATGTTTAATGTATTAAAACTACTATCAGCTACCACAGACTAATCTTTGTTATTTTCAATTTAGCAACATGCAGTTATATTTTGGTCAGAATAATGAAAACTGAGTGTGCCAGCAGAATGCTTTGTCTCTTAATACATTTCTGTGTGTGACCTTTCTATTTAGAATAAGTCCTATTGTCTATAACTAAAATTCAGTATTCACACATACACGCACATCCACAAACACACACATGCACACATGCACACATGCACAGACACTATTAAAATGTCAAGGACTGCACAAATAAAGACTATTTTACATTGTTTTCATCTTGCTGTGTAAAAGTATTTGTAGGTATATATATTATATATACTCATTGTTGAGTTTACTGGTGGGAGTTAAATCTGCCTTTCTGATATTAACCATAGATCTCTTGCGTAGGATATATGCATTCTGAATCTCTAAAGTTTATTTACATGTAGTAGATTTTATGCAAACAAATTGTTGGAGATGTTGACGATTGATGTATGAAACAAATTGAAAAATCCATTTCACAAAAAACATGCCATCAAGTAAATCTGTTTTATCAAACCTCGGCCTGCTTAAATAGTAATTGTGTATCATGGAAGGACATAGATATGCTAGAAAGAGTGCAGAGGAGAGCAACTAAAATGATACCAAAACTGAGGGATCTTAGTTACGAAATACACCTAAAAAAATGCGGTTTAACAACACTAGAGACCAGGAGGTTGAGAGGAGATCAGATAGAAGTGTTTAAAATATTGAATGGTTATGAAAATATTGATAGAAATAAATTTTTTTCAATTAAGAAAGATAGAAGGACTAGAGGACATGAAGTTACATTAGCAAAGGAGCAGAGTAGATTAGATATAAGAAAGTTTTCATTTTCACAAAGGACTGTAAATGAATGGTACAGATTATCTGCTGATTGTGTGGGTGCTAGTAGCGTGAATATGTTTAAAGATAAAATCGACACATACCTCAGACGGGCGGGATACACATAGATAAAAGGGTCGGACTCTCGATAAGCCAAAGGGCTTCCTTGTCCACCTGCCACCTAGAGTTAATTCTCTGGGTGGCAATCTTGTTAAATCTTGTTAAATGTGGCCAGTTTGTGTCATGTGGTCAATACAAGTGCAGACAGTGTGTTGTAATAACCTAAGGACGTTTCTAATACACGCGCCGGACTCTCAATTGAGAGAACCCGGGTTCGAATCCTGTGCTGCCGTGTTGAACCTTGGGCAAGTTTGTTCACTTCGTGTTGCTTCAGTTCACTCAGCTGTTTGTAAGAGTACCTGGCTAAATTTAAACATGCAGCAGATTTGACAGTGTTGACTATACTTGCAGGTACTCATGCACTTGAAGGTACTCATGCACTTAAAGGTACTCATGGTACTGTGCATGTTGTAGTGTTGACATGACCAGACGCAGCAGCAAGATAGACAAGAAGTACTTTGTGTTTGGAGAGCAGCCAGAAGAGGGGGAAGATCTCCACCTGATGGGGCGCATCACGGGGGTGCTCAGGGAAACCCTTGACGGCCTGCTGACTGCATCCGAGGTGTGTTATTTGTTGTCACCTCTATTACACCTCTACATCCTGTCACCTCTGTAACTTGTATACACCCACTGTGTCATGTCTGACATCTGTACATACATTTCTATAACACGTCTACATCGTGTCACCTCTATGATACCTCTACATCCTCTGTCACCGCTGTAACACCTATACATCCTTTGTCACCTCTATGAAACCTCTACATCCTCTGTCACCTCTATAATACGTATACATCCTCTGTTACCTCTATGATACCTCTATATCCCCTGTCACCTCTATAACACCTATACATCCTCTGTCACCTCTATGATACCTCTACATCCTCTGTCACCTCTATAACATCTATACATCCTCTGTCACTTCTATGATACCTCTATATCCTCTGTCACCTCTATAACACCTATACATCCTCTGTCACTTCTGTGGTACCTCTACATCCTCTGTCACCTCTATGATACCTCTATATCCTCTGTCACCTCTATAACACCTATACATCCTCTGTCACTTCTATGATACCTCTACATGCTCTGTCACCTCCATGATACCTCTACATCCTTTGTCACCTCTATGATACCTCTACATCCTCTGTCACCTCTACATATACTTCTACATCCTCTGTCACATCCATGATACATACACATCCTTTGTCACCTCTATGACACCTCTACATCCTCTGTCACCTCTATAACACATCTGCAACCTGTATATCATCTCCGTTACACTTCTACGTCCACTTTGAGACTTCCATGACACCTAAGATGCAATTTCGATGTGACTTCTATGGCATTGTTCGTCACCTCCATAAATTTATATAACCTCTATTCTATAGTACACCTACAACATCTGTACATCTTCAGTCACTAATAAAGCACTTCTGCATCATGTAACGTCACCTCTATTACATCTATGGAGTGACTAGAACCAGCCAGAGCAATTTACTTCTACATCACCTCTACATCATTCTCTGTAAATCTCTACAGCCTCTGTCATCTTTTTAACACCTAAACATCCTCTTTGTCACCTCCCTAGGATATCTACATCTGTTCAAGTCTGTGACACCAACACATCCTCTGTCACCTCTATGCCACATGTACATCCTCTGTCACCTCTATACCACGTGTACATCCTCTGTCACCTCTATGCCACATGTACATCCTCTGTCACCTCTATACCACGTGTACATCCTCTGTCACCTCTATGCCACGTGTACATCCTCTGTCACCTCTATGCCACGTGTACATCCTCTGTCACCTTTATACCACGTGTACATCCTCTGTCACCTCTATACCACGTGTACATCCTGTCACCTCTATGCCACGTGTACATCCTCTGTCACCTCAATACCACGTGTACATCCTCTGTCACCTCTATGCCACGTGTACATCCTCTGTCACCTCAATACCACGTGTACATCATCTGTCACCTCTATGCCACGTGTACATCATCTGTCACCTCTATGCCACGTGTACATCATCTGTCACCTCTATGCCACGTGTACATCATCTGTCACCTCTGTGCCATGTGTACATCCTCTGTCACCTCTATACCACGTGTACATCCCCTGTCACCTCTATGCCACGTGTACATCCCCTGTCACCTCTATACCACGTGTACATCCTGTCACCTCTATGCCACGTGTAAATCCCCTGTCACTTCTATACCACGTGTACATCCTCTGTCACCTCTATACCACGTGTACATCCTCTGTCACCTCTATACCACGTGTACATCCTGTGTATTAGTACAACATTACACCCATCCCCTGTCCCCTTGTAGGTCTACTATCGCCAGAAGAAGGAGCGTCCGGTGACTCGGCCCCAGGCCCTGGAGGAGACCTTTGAGCACTGCGCGGAGACAGTCGTCCACAAACTACAGTCCTACCTTGTGCAGGCTGACGAGTACCACAACAAGTGTCTGCAGGGTAAGTACCACAACTAGTGTCTGCAGGGTGAGTACCACAACAAGTGTCTACTGGGTGAGTACCACAACAAGTGTCTACAGGATGAGTACCACAACAAGTGTCTGCAGGGTGTGTACCACAACAAGTGTCTACAGGATGAGTACCACAACAAGTGTCTGCATGGTGAGTACCACAACAAGTGTCTACAGGATGAGTACCACAACAAGTGTCTGCAGGGTAAGTACCACAACAAATGTCTGCAGGGTTAGTACAACAAGTGTCTGCAGGGTGAGTACCACAACAAGTGTCTGCAGGGTAAGTACCACAACAAATGTCTGCAGGGTTAGTACAACAAGTGTCTGCAGGGTAGGTATCACAACAAGTGTCTGCAGGGTAAGTACCACAACAAGTGTCTGCAGGGTAAGTACCACAACAAATGTCTGCAGGGTTAGTACAACAAGTGTCTGCAGGGTAGGTATCACAACAAGTGTCTGCATGATGAGTACCACAACAAGTGTCTGCAGGGTAGGTACCACAACAAGTGTCTGCAGGGTAAGTACCACAACAAGTGTCTGCAGGGTAAGTACCACAACAAGTGTCTGCAGGGTAGGTATCACAACAAGTGTCTGCAGGGTTAGTACAACAAGTGTCTGGAGGGTAGGTATCACAACAAGAGTCTGCAGGTGAGTACCACAACAAGTGTCTGCAGGGTGAGTACAACAAGTGTCTGGAGGGTAGGTATCACAACAAGAGTCTGCAGGGTGAGTACCACAACAAGTGTCTACAGGTTGAGTGATTCCTCACCTATCTAATAACAGTGGATGGTTGTTGAGGTACCTACGATGATGCTCTCACAATCTCTCTACCTTTTTCGGTCCTTAGGGATCATCTCGGATGTTGATGTCCGATATCAGGCGAAATCTTGACCCAAGACCTGGGGTTGACTGAATAACCCATGACCTTAGGTTGACCGTAAATAAAGTTACTTACTTACTTACTTACTTACCGTGTGACTTATGACCTGGCTTGACCGTTTGACCCATGACCTTGTATTGACCATATGACTCATGACCTGGTATTGACCCTACAACACGTGACCTAATATTGACCCTGTGACCCATGACCTGGTATAGACCCTGTGACCCATGACTTGAAATTGACCCTGTGACCCATGACCTTGTATAGACCCTGTGTTCATGACCTTGTATTGACCCTGTGACCCACGTCCTGGTATAGACCCTGTGACCTATGACTTGGTATTGACCATGTGACCCTGCCATCTCTGTAGTTGGTCGTACAGTAAGAACAGTTAAGCCATATTCACACAGAATGTCTTAAGAAATTTAACTTTGATCCGGTTTATGACATACAATTGTTCGCAATGCCTTTCTACAATTGTTCCAAGCTATGTCATTGATGTACACGTAAAGTTAATGCTGCCATTGATATGACTCTGTAATCCCTACTTGACTCAGTTGCATAAATTTACAAGTAGTAAACTGGAGGAGGTCGCGAACTTTCCAGTTCGCCAAGTCGTGTTTACGATATATAAGTTGCTTAGTTAAGCTGATTATGCTCTGTGTGAACGCAGCATTAGACTACAAGCTGTGTATAGCCATCGGCTTTGTGTGTCCAGAACTTCGAGAGCAGCTGGAGAAGTCTGAGCGTCAGATGGCGCTGGTGCCAGGCCTACTCGTTGAGGACACAGTCCAGGAGGCCATGAGGGAGGTGCAGGAACGACGCACTCAGCTCGACCGCGAGGCCACGGAGAAACTACAACGGCTCGAGAAGTCGAGGGTTAGTGAGACTGGGGTTACTTGGGTTTACTCATGCAGAGACATGCAGTGCCCAGAGCAGATTCATCGCTCCAGCCCTGGAGCAGACTTTGGCTTCAGATCACTTGTATCTGTATTACACTTTTATCCATCTAATTTCCAACGTAGTTTTGTTTATTCATACCTACCGGGTGGGGGCTACTTTGTCATACCCTGGCTCTGATTCACACTTCTACAATGACATATTTAAATGTACATAACGTATTCATTCTAATTAGCGTACATGGCATGATTAACATAACCCTTCTTTTTAGTAGTGTCTGACGCCGTGACATTGACCTCCAATGCCAACCTTCACTGTTGATGCCACTGTTGCAATTTTATTTCTACCAATGTCACACGCAGTGATGAAAAATATTGAAAGGTCCACCTAAATTATCAGACTACAGTGTTCTGTACCCTGTTACTCATATGAGAGACGCATAAATCGCTTGTCGGTCATGTCTGCCGAGGAATGCCAGAAAATGGGTGCACACCCCTGTATGCTCATTGGAACACAAAATTGTACGTATTTCCAAGTCTCAAATATTTTAAAACCGTACTATACGCTTAGAATAGAATGAATATGGCAGTCTGATTGTTGTTATTACTTGGTGACATGGGAACATTTTGGCATTACTTCTAGCTGAGACTGGCAACTTATTGTTGGGCTGGCAACTCTTAAAATGTGCCGGCCCGAATGCAGAGGTGCCAAGTCTGCTGCGATGGTGGTAGATCTCACGTTTTTTGTTTTTTTTCATGGGATAATCTCACGGTCTACCGCTGCTACTGCCAGACTAATATATTTCACGGTGTATTTTTTCCGATTTTAAATCGTCATAAACCAGTGAATGTCTCAAGGTTTAAAAATGTAACTACTAAGTTTACATCGAATTACCCCGGTATACTTCCTAACGAACATATTGGATTGAAAATGCACCAAAATATTTTTTTTTTTAAATTAAATTACAAAATTTAATAATTACCTGGCCATGGAGTGGTTCCCTTTCCCACCCACACTCCACCTTGTCACTGCAGCACAAGGCTTGTGGCGTCAGATCCTCATCCACCGCCATCACACCATGAGAACCAGTAGATCTACCATTTTTGGGGCGATATTACTTGGCACCTCTGCAAATGGCCGACATGTTTTTCAGCCAGCATTATTGAATAACAGGACCTATGCAAGTTTTTTTGACAGTTGTTTATATCTATAATTTAATAATTAGCTACTTCACTACATCTGTTGTTGTTTAAATAAAGTTTCATTCATTCATTAAATCATTCATTCATTTATATTGTCGTTAATATGTGGACCAACTTTTGAGTTGGACCACCAATTTTACAATGTTGACGGTTCAACTGACCATCAACGATTTTGAACACTGAATATGTCTGATGTTGTAGGCCGAGCATCAGGCACAATTAAGACCCCAGCTTGGCCACCCTCAGAAAGACAAGGATCTGCAGGTGAGAACATATGTTTCTTCGTGGATCACAGTGGCACAGTGCTTAGAGCATTGGAAGGAAGGAAGGAAGGAAGGAAGGAAATGTTTATTTGTCCCAGTGACACAATACTGAATGATAATAAATATAAATAAATAATATATTGCAACATTATTTTTACTACAACAGAAAAACAATCACGAAATAAACTAATCAAAACAATACATTAGTGTGAATGAAAAAGTGGTGTCAGCTGCGCAAAGGGACGGGAGACCCCTACTAAGACCAATCTTGGTCGCTCACTCAGGGGCCATCCAAAATCTAATACAATATTTTCTACAACACTTGTTTAAACACTTCCTTAATTGAAAATGAATGAATCATTACTCAGAATTAAATAAACAAAACAAAAAAGAATATAATAGCGTCCATCAATATTACGTTATTATATATAATTACAAATATGCATCTACTAAAAGTACACTTACACGCCATTATTTTGACAAATGCGACAGTTTGTTATATCACAATAATCTTTATATGATTGTATATAATACATTTTGGCATAAGCCACGAATCCCTGTAGACTGTGAGTGTAGATTTTGCTTTTCAGTATTGTTGCGGTATTGTTTACTTAGCGAGGTCCGTTATTTCGGATGCATTTTTTGGCAAATTTGCGATTTATTCTGGTTATTTGTAATTCATTTTGTCTACGTATATTATGATTGTGAATATTAAAATTATGTTGCAGTGTTAGGCGTTGAAGGTACCCAGGCAGTTTATTATGTATGAATTTAGAGTAAAATTTGTGTTCCTGAATTTGTAAAATGTCTGATACTTTTAGTAATTTTAAGGTTTTAAAAATAGGTTCTGTGTGCGCATTGTATTTTGTTAAGCTTATCACACGTATTGCTTTCTTTCAAAGTTTTAAAATTCTTCCACATTTGTGACCCCATACCATAATTAATATATGGCAATACAGTTAAGGAGTTGTATAACAGCTTTCTAATTTTTATTGGCAACAAATATTTTAATTTATTGAGCATACCTATTGTTTTAGAGCATTTATTTGAGATATTTTCTACATGATTTTTCCAATTTAGATGTTCGTCAATGGTTAAACCAAGAAAATTAAATGCATGCACTCTTTCAATTAAAACATTGTGTATGTTTATTGTTAGTGGCAATACTCGTTTATTTATAGTTTTGAACAACATATATTTTGACTTTTTAACATTTAAGAATAATTTATAATTTTTTAGCCATTCACTTATTTTGGACAACTCTTTATTGATATTATTTTCAGTTTGAGTATTTTCAATTTGGTTATTCGATTGTCGAATTGTGCTTGAGAGGGTAGTATCATCAGCATACATAATAAAGTTAAATAGTTTACTAGCATTTGGAAAGTCGTTTACATGTATTATAAAGAGTTGGACTCTTGACCGAGAGAACCCACGTTCGAATCTTGTGCTGTGGTGTCGAACCTTGGGCAAGTTTGCTCACTACGTTGCTCAGCAGTATGAATGAGTACCAGGCTATAGACACTGGTAGATATGTGTGTATGAATATGCATTAATTGCAGCTGAATACTTCCTAGAGAAGTTGATATAGTGTTCGATTGAACACGTCTGCCAGGGAGTAAAATGTAACGTGCTTTGAGCAGTCCTTATTAATATTGTAAGGACTCTGTTGCTAAATATAAGGATCTTCTCAGGATGCAAAAAGCCTCGGCTGTACCACCGAGAACACTATTTCTGTGACGCAAAAATTTCCCAGTAGCATGTGCTGGTGTTGATAGTTTTCAGCATACACTGTGAACTCAAGTTTGAAGAGCAAATTCAGGCTTATGCACAAAGACTGTTTGTGAAATGGTGCCCTGAATAGAGTGAGAAAATGGATGGTAATTTTTAAAAGGGAAAACAGCAATTTTTTCCCGATTATGTCATAAGACAGTGTGTGTGCATTGATGCGAGCCATGTGTCTCGATGCTACAAATGCAACCTATTGACTCGCACTAATCCGAATTTGAGCTTTGATAAAAAAGCACAGCCATTGCTTCAAAAATCATACACAACTGCAGTTGAACTGGATCCAGTCAAAATTTGTCTCACACAATAATAGCCACAAATTGCTAATTATACAGGTCATATGACATAATAGGAAAAGACATACCAATAATCGGAAAACAAATTCTGTTGTAAACTGGATTTAACAACAAACCTTAGACAATGGCTCTCCTATGGGTGCACTGTTAACATAGAAACGTTATTATCATAGAATACGTCATACCATGCAGTAAACAATATCATCAGTTATGAATATTGTTAATTCTTATTACTTGATGAATTTGTTTATTGATTATGTTAAGTTAGTCCCCCATGTCAGCAATATTGTTTTCTCTTGGCATCTGTGTGCGTGAGTTCTGACCATTTGCCTGTGTTGTACACAGCTTCTCACCGAGTCGGAAGAAACTCGCAGAGTGGAGTACCTTGAGTTGGTGGAACAATTCTATAAACAGAAACAGGTGAGAGGGGGGGAGTTACAGATACCTTGTCATATCACCCACAAGTATCTGGGTCAATCAGGAGAGTCTTAAAGAGAAAACAAGGTCTAAGAATTTGTCTGAAACAAATTGGTTTGATTCGACACATATACATACAGCTGTATATAAATATACGTTTTGCAGAGTGGCACCAGTTCCGTAATCCCATTATGTAGATGAATCACTGCTGATGGTTTATGCATTGTTGATATCAGTGACTGCCATGACAACGAACATGTTTATTATGGATTCTGTGTACATAAAGATCTAAGTTATAGTAAAGCCTTGTACATATAGTAGGCTAGCCCTAACCAGTATGTTAGTTATTTGTGGCAAACGTGACGCTTCTGAATGGACTTTGTCCAGAATTATGGAGCTATAAAATGGTTATCTATATTATAAAACAGAGTTTGGGTTTGTTTGCTTGTATGTATGTCTATACATATCTCCATCAGTTTTGTACGTATGGGGCTGATATTTTGCATCCTTGCTAATGGGTCGATGGGGGCAGTTTGTGATTTTTGTTTTTCTGGTAGAATGGGGATCTTGGCAGGTTGAACAATATTTTGTAATTATTTATAACCTGCTGTGGCAGGCCCTGGTGGTGGAACAAGCAAGCATCTTCATCGACAAGTTGGCGTCAACTGGAGAGAATGTACTGCTCAACTTTGACAACTTTCTCACGGTGGACGACGTCGTCAAAGGACGTAAGTCAGGGGTCAGTGTGTTAGTATGCAAATTAGTTCTTTTAGACATGTCCAGTATGTGAATTTTACCTTGTAGAGGCTTTCGTCGTGTGACACACCAACTTCTTCAGTACATGTGACGAATGACGTCATCGTACATGCGAGATAGTTCGTAATTCCCCTTGTCTCGGTTGATTGGTGTCCTAGCCTTTCTGATCCACATGGTTTCTTTTATTTACCTCGTTCTTCTGTTGACTTCCTTGTCCACTGTTTTCGCTCCCTCCCAGTCTATGATATGATTTTGTGTTGTTGCGTGGTGTGTGAAGGCAGATTTGTGAATGGTCGACATTGATCTTTTTTCTTGCTTCTGGTGTATTTCTCCCACTATCTAACATGTACAATGACGTCATACGTCACATGTACTGAAGGAGTTGGTGTGCCACATTGACGAAAGCCTCTACAAGATAAAAAATTAACATATTGGATGTGTCTAAAAGAACTAATTTGCATAGAAATGAACTATCGTGAAGAATGTTCAGCAGTCAAGGTGTAAGTATTTTGGTTTTGGTAATTCTGAAACCGGGAAATCATTAATTAGTAATCTTTACCTAAAATAGTGTGGAATTTTGTTATGCATGTTATAATTCTGATAATTTTAGATCTGAAGATTGTTAGCTGATGAGCTATTCTTCTAAACTACACATCATAGACTGTTTTAGATTTAGTTTGTGATAGAAACTATTTAATATGTACTTTAAAAAGAACTATTTCATAAAACAACATATTTATGTTGTTTTATTTAATTTGAAAGTCTCCCGCACACGCCTTGAAGAATTATTTGTTGATGATTATTTGTTTTACAATGAAAAATGTACAGTTTTGTGAATGGTTGTGTCGACTGCCACCAGGTGTCCCGCCTACCAAGTACCCGACCAGCGAACTGCTGCGACGCAAACATGCAGGCGAACCTCTGGAGGATGATGAAGACAAGAACCAACTGCCTCGAGGCAAGAAAATCTGGCATGGTGAGTACTGAATAACATTGCAGACACAGTTAATATGTGGTTCACTACAGCAAAAATAGCTGTCCCTCGATGTTCCATAAATTTTATGATTTTGGCAGAAATGCATACCTTATAATCTAATCTTTCAATATCCAGATATTTTCCTCGACAAATAATCAAAAACTAATAAAACATGCATTTATGAACCAGAAATAGGGGTCTGGCAGAACAAATGTCAATAAATTTTATTACTCTGTATGATTCACTCTACAGCTTGGGCACCAAATATTGTATTAGTTATGCATTGCAAAAGTCCTATCTAGCTGCCATACCTTCCCTTAATATGAGCCACTCAATGCAACAGTGGGCCAAGTGCATTTTTTACGTTTTTCATAAGTGTTCAAAGTTCAAAGGCTGTAATAAAATCATGGTAAATCAAATGTTACTGACAACAATATTATTGATTACTATCACAGGAATTATATATTGAATCAAATGATCACTTTGCTGAGATTGTGGCATTTTGAAGAAAAAATTTTTTTTTCGACCTAGACCAGAGTGGTCCAGGTCAAAAGGGCCTGAAAAATATGCAAATTTCTATCCATCAGTGCAATAGTGGTCTACACGCCAAGACCATCAAATCGGATGATTTTCTAAAACATTCAGTAAAATGCGAACATATAAATGCTGTGATGTCTAAAATAGACAATACTTCCTACTTGACTCCTATCAGTCGTAAAATGTCACTTTCTTGCATAGTTATGCTGGCCACGTGGCCAGTCTTCGTGGGTGCAGCCATCTTGGATTATGCACTTTGCTCAAGTAAACAAGGCTTATGAGTGTAATGCTGTACTGTCCCATATAGACAGAAAATGGAACTTGATCTTAACCTAGACCATTATTTAACTGATTTAGACCATTATTGAACTGAAAGGTATTTCTTACCTCTATTCATTACTGCATCGAACTCAAAAATGAAAAAAATGCACTTAGCCCATTATTGCACGTAGTGGCTCATAATTATATTGTATTTGACAATTATTGTCGCTGAACCGCTTGACTGACACACAATGAAGTAGACTGTTCCATGATGTACTTGTTGTGTGTAGGACTGCCGAAGACAGAGTTGGTCGTGTCACCACAAGGTGACTCCAAACTGTCACTGACGTCAAAGTTGTCAAAGACGTCGTCGAAGTCGTCACAAGGCAGTAAGAAGCTGAAGAAGAAAGAACAACTGATGACAGCGTCAGTTGTGTCAGCCAAGACAACACTAGGACACACCGCCACCGTTGAAGCACGTGACAAGGCCTATCAGGTGAGTTGGCATCAGGGCAGTGTCACTGTGAAGGCCTGTCAGGTGAGTTGATGTTAGGAGTGTCACTGTCAAGGCCAATCAGGTGAATCAACACCAGGACAATGTCACCATCAATCAGATGACTCGACACACAGTGATTATCTTCAGTTACACAAATGTTCAATACTTCATCAGAGGTCCAATTGTTTTATCCCAGTTACCTAGACCACAAGGACATCATAAATTGTCATTAATCGGAGTGGTGTCAATAATTTTTTTAGCATTTTATTTTCATGTAAATTGTGTGCACTATGTGAAGTCTATTATTTATTGTAAAATCTGGTTATTTATTTATTTTCTAACCTCCTCACTATCTATATACTATACTATATATGTTTTTGAATATCAACCTTACAGTTCACTATGCACGCATACAATGTTTGAGCCAAGATGGTTAAATAAAATAGGTTCCATATATTCAGATATTATTACAATTGTGCATTAAAATACCTTTGGACAGTGAATATAAAGTTATTACAATTGCTAGGATTTAATGGTATGATTTCATAATCTGATTTTCAACATATAATGACCAAAACTTTAGTACGTTTTACTAATTTTGCATTTAAATCTGCAGGCAAATTGTGTTTAGCTATTTTGGGGAACATCAATTGTCTGTTCAATAGTGGATCGTAAAACAGATCTTGTACTACAACTGGTGACTATCATCTTGCAGAAGTACAAGGAGTTCTTTGAGCGGTGTCTGGCTGAAGTCGATGCCGAGCGTCAACGAGTGGTATTTGCCGAGCAACGGTGGACCGACAGCTGGCAGACATCCGTCAACAAAGTGAAACTCTTGTACGCAGCTTGAGCAACGTATCCCAGCTGGCACTGTTTAGGGAAACTCAAACTGACAATGTGTATTAGAAAAAACGTTCTAAACATGCTGTTGTGTAAAAAACCAAAATAAATTTAGCAACCTCTGCATTCTTGTGTGTTTAAGTGCCAGTGAGACTTGATAGTAGCAAAGCTGAAAACTTTTCATAACCCTTTCAAGGCCAGATTAATGCAAATATGTGCCTGTTATTGAATCCTTTTAAATCAAGAGAATGTGCTGTGAGTGAATCGTGTGATATACTCGGGTTGCATGAATGCAAATAAATCAATAATTTTTGATTCGATTCAAATAAAATGTTCACTACATCTGAAGAACTAATTCCTGGTGTAACTAGCCAAGTATGTGACATATTTGTCAATTTATTACCCAAATATGAATTGCTAAAGTTTGACAAAAATAAAATACTTAAATAATTTTCAACAATTATTTTTTTATAAATATTTTTCATTACTAATTAGCGGTTACATGCTGCGTATGAAATGTTCATAAATTACTATGCTACAGAATGGAAAACTAATTAAATGTCTATGGTAAATAAAACTGATATAATTGAAGTTTTTCAGAGTGCATGTATTTTCAAGATTTTATACAAAATGGCGTTCTTTGTGATCATAGCCGTCATCTCGTCTGAACTATTAAGTTGGTGTTATGTTTAAAATGCGTAATCATAGTGCAAAACATTCCCCTTCGATGGCAGCGTTCGTTATAAACTCGATTCGAAAATCCCATCAAAGTCCGAATTACTGGAGTTTGACATAATGACAATGTCGAGAATTACACCAAAGCTAAAAAAACACCACCGGCTTCGTCGCGCGGCGCATTAATACTTCTTTACAACAAAATAGACCGCTCAAAAGTTAGCATTTAATCGTAGAAATCGCCTGCGGACGCGTGTTTTGGAATAATTCCTGGGTGCTTCCATGTTTATGCCCGCAACAAATGTTAAACTTTAATCTCATTGGCTGAAAATCACCATTAAAATATTCACTGCGTGGCGTAAAAGAGGGACCGGAAATTGTTTGTCGCTGCGTTCGACTACAAAACCGCGTGGTGGTTGGCGCTATTTAGTCACGGAAATCGCCATCATTTCATAATTTGACGCTTCCCAGTGAAACTTCAATATTATTATATGTTAACTGCCGAAATAAATTGCCGTTATTGCATGACACTGTTTCGCGGTACCAGTTTAAATGTGCCTCTGTATTCGGGCGTATTCAGGCGTTCTGGCCGTGAGTGGGAGTCGGGTTGATTCGGGCGTTCTGACCACGAGAGGGTTAAACATCAAAATAATCATTATGCAGATTAGATTACTTGGTATGTCCTATACGAAGGGTTCATCAAAATGTGAAAAAAGTACATTTCATAACTAGTTTAATACTTTCGACACATCAAGAAATAACAGTAGCTGTCAACAAAATACATTTCATTACGTTATTCATAATAAAACAGTACCCCTGTAATGGTGTAGACTCAGAGTATCTTGTGTGATGTTAACTGTAAACAAGATTTGACATTGTGTGTAAATTTGAATCTATTGCTACAAAAAATACTGTGCATCTGATGAAAAAATCTTATACAATGAAACTGCATCTGAGCAGATCATACACGGCATTTGTTTGGCCACTGTTTTCTAGGACTGCACCAATAAAGTTGAGTGGGATTTTTTACCTGCGTCAGTGTAGCTTGTTTACAACACAAATAGTAGTGTACAATTTAAATATATAAATCAAAATACTTTTTTAAAATCTACGATTCATGACAAATGTTTCTTCTAAACTTGAAAAATGACTCATCACTATACTAACTTGTCATGTTTGTAGTCATAAAGGAACTAACACTACAGCTTGTGTGTAGTTCTATCAGAGGTGTATGTGCAAGGGAAGAAAACAAAAGGTATGAAGCGACTGTTTAATTAAGACATTGTGTACTATCAGGGTATAAAAAACAACACTACCTACTTGCTAACTACAGTCCAGTCTGAAAATGATACAACTTATACTTTGATTTTCACGATTGATAAATGTTCACAGATGTCACCAGTGTGGGATCATCTAACAATAATGTACACATAAAAATAATACCCTGCATCAGAGTTCATTCTCCAAGCTTACTGATTGGTTGCAAAGGAACTAACTTTATTCTCATACAATTATAGCAAAATGTGGACTGTGTTGCACTACATTCAAACAATTATTTTACATGTATAAACTGTACTATCTTACAGTTTGTGAATATCTTTCAAATCAAATCTGGGAAAACCCAACAAAAAACTTGATGCCATAATCCTGGGAGGTTGAACTAGCATCCTAATAGGGGAGGGGGGGTTAACTAACACCATACTAGGGGAATCAGGTGAGGACGGTCTGACCGTCTATGACATAAAACATGAACACATCACAGCAGCTCGTTCTGGTCAAATTTACTACGGTTATCTTCTCTCCATACATGCCACGTGAGAACTACTGGCCATTGTCAATGACGAGGGTGATTATGACTACAGATGCACCTGATGATCACAAGACCGCTGACTGAGCATACACATGCGATCACATCAAATACTGTTCTGACAATATCTTCTCAAAACGGCACCGACATCATCACACGCATGCAGTTAACCAGGTGGCGCCAGTGGTCGCACACCGAATCATGTCCGTGACAAGTCGCTGCCGTTGTAGTGGAAATATAGCAAACAAACAGGTCGACCGCAAACGGACGGATTCCGGCGAACAAACACCATCGCCACCTGGTGGTTGTGCGAGTATCGGAACACTAAACATAAAAAACACAAACCCTGCAAACACGTATCTATTGAAAATATGCCGACATCGCCACCAGATGGCCACATGCCTACTGCATTACGTGAGTGGTTGCCATGGATACGACAAGAGGATCACCCCCGCCATGCTGTGACAGTAGTTAAAATGACAACACTAAAAGTATAAACCAAGAGGCGGGGCATGGGATCGCAGGGGGCAAACCGCTCCCCCACCCCCGACACTCCCCCACCTACACACCGAGTGCTGAGCCTTGCCACGGGCAAGTAGCAGAGGGCTCGTATTGTACCACAGTACACCTGGGGCATATGTATACCTGGGGCAACAGGCCATACACCTGGGGCAATAGCTGATCAAAGAGCAACATCACAGTCACAGCCGAGACTGTGATAGGTTCTGGCTAGACAACATCACAGACGGGGGACCAGCCGTCTCTGAACCGACAAGACCATCGAGTGACTGACACGCCACCTGGGGGCACAGGTAGGCAACATCATCCTCGTTCTGATGGGGTCGATCCTGACAGACTGATAGTTTCTCCCGCCTCCCTAGTGGCCCGACGCCACCAACAAGATTCATCATTTGTGCAACTACACTTCAGTGTGAGCCGCACTGGCCCCGGGGCCAAGCTACATTGGCCCGGGGCTCGAGTGTACGACTCGCAACATATCTTCTCACCATACCCAAATAATTCTGCACGGCCGAGCCACGCTAGGGCAACCAACACCATCAGCTACAAACTCGCCACCGACACACATCATGCAAAACAATTACAATCTTTTAGTTGAAAGACTGCATTGTATGCAGAACATGTGACCATTGCACGCACTCTAAACCCACCCACTGTGCATGCACACACATCCTTGCACAGCTAACTTGCCATCACAGGCTAATGAGTTGACTCAAAGACTCCCTCTATCAGATACATACACCATTAGTCAACAGTGCCTACTGAAGAGAGCCCGTGGTTACGTGACAACCCATCACGTGACCACTGCCAAGTCGCAGCGGAGCAACAACGTATAATTGCTTCTGTAAATGTACAAGCCTTATTTAATGTACAAATCATGTGTATGTATAAATAAGTTAACTACCTCCTAAGGATCTTTACCCACGCAACTTTGGGATTGTACTCCCGAGTAACAATTGAGTCCGTGTTCAAGCTAGTACCAGCAATTGTAGACTAAGTGTGAAAACCCACTTGAGGACTGACTACAGTGTGAACGACACGACAGCCATGATAAACTCGAGGCGGAAGATCTATCGTGAACCGACTATTAGCAATACAACAGATGCACACACCTGTTATTATACGCTGTCAACGAATGGCAAGATATGTCAAAACACAGCACTTGAAATCGGTGAGTGAACAGTCGTCCCAAACCCCCCATCCAACCACCCCCATGCAACCCAAACATGCAGTAGAAGACATCCTCAAAGCTTCATAAAATATCGCATGTAGACCTCGTGTCAGTGCACGCGCGCACACACACACCGATCCAGTTATCCACGATCCTACCGACAGCCACGCAACAAAAGCAAATCATCTGTTATCGTTTACTGTACCCATTATTAAACGACCACGTCCAAACAGTGTCATCTTATTCTAACCACATCCATACTCGCATACACATATAAATGTCCCAATGCTACACAAAGTCTACTTTGACTTGGCCTTGTCGGCCTTCTTTTCCTGAGATGGTTGTTTCATCTCGGATTTGTCCGTCCTGGTCCTGTTGGGTTTTGCCTTGTCGCCCTGTCCCCCTGACTTGGCCACCTCTTTACCCCCCATGCTGTCGGTATCAGAGGGGGTGGTGTGGCCACTACCGGCAGGCGGGGTGGGTATGGGTCCACTGTTTGGGTCGCTGTGGGGGTTCAGCAGGTCTTGTAGTTGCTGCAGGAGATCATGTCGTTGCTGGGCCTGCTGGGCACGCATGTTACCCCCGCTCCCTCGACTTGACCCCAGGGTCGTGCTGTCGGGGCGAGAGGGCGGCAATGACGGCGTTGCCGACGTCATGCCACCTGGCGCCATCTGCAGTGATGACATACCAAAGCGGCTGTTGGTGGCCGAGTGCTGTGTGCTGCGCATACCCATCATCATGCTAGGAGGCTGGATGAGGCGACCTGCAACACAACGGCGTTACGCTCAGTTCAAAGTTATTGTAACTCTTTATAATAGTAACTCTTTACAATAGTAATTATTTACAATAGTAACATCTAATAACAGAGAAAATCACGGGAAGAACACCAACATTTAAATTTTATTAAGGGATCGCAGGACACGAAAAAAAAATTAAAATTTAAAGCTGATAAATTTCACCAACTATGCATTGTATGAAATTACTGTACTAAAACTAAGGATATTTCGTGATTTTTATTTTTGTTTTTTAATATTTAAGTGCGCTAGGGGGTTTTAATCGAAAAAATAAGTCATAAAACAGCAAAAGTTTAAATGAATAGAACACTGAAACCCCTATACTAACTTATGCAATTCAAATGTTTTTATTTAGATAATGAACTATTCTAACTTTCTGTGCATAGTCATTTGTATGTTATTAAGATTTTTTTTGACAATTTTTTTTTTTTCTTCAACATTTTCACATTCAAACCCCGATGGGATATAATCCAAATGACTGATCATAATTTCTATGCACAGGAATGTAGACAGTTATGTCTTTATTACTGTGTAAAAAGTTAGTATGAATTGCTTGGTTAGTTTTGGAGTTCTATTCATTTTTCCTACAAAAAAGTGATAACTGAGAAAACGGCACTCAAAGTATGAACAAAGTAATTTTAATGTCTTGCACATACTAGATGTTGCAAATAAGCATCAGTATAGTAGGCTTACCATGTATATACAATATGTGAGTGTTTCTAAGTGAAACATTTCATTAACAGTGACACAATTATATCATTGTTTACCCCTACCCCCCTAATTCATAATGCGAGTAATCATGGTCGACGCACCAATTCAGACAGTTTTCACATATAATTCACATTGCATACATTGTGACTTGTGTCCAACATAAAACATGCATACTGATAGCATGTAACAGTCCATATGCATTGGTTATCATGCAAAGAAACCTGATTATGAGGTCAGAGAGGTATTTTCCTAAGTAAGCATCACTTCACTTTTACAAATGCAGCTTGTATGTATCCACATACAGTCGTGACATGTCAGCCTGTTTTCTTCAACTCTGAAATGCGTGTTAGATAAAGAAGATGTAATATACATAAATGTTTATAGGATTAATAGTCCATTAAAAGTGACATCATTATAACATTTTCACCCCCCTCCACTGCCACCCCACACATTATAATGCCAAGAATCGTAGCTGAAGAAAGAATTCGGACAGTTTCCCACTCTGCACAGGTTTTGACC
Source organism: Paraescarpia echinospica (assembly GCA_020002185.1). Taxonomy (NCBI): domain Eukaryota; kingdom Metazoa; phylum Annelida; class Polychaeta; order Sabellida; family Siboglinidae; genus Paraescarpia; species Paraescarpia echinospica. The sequence continues at coordinate 41,451,046 of CM034540.1, read as the reverse complement.
GGTGACCTACATGAAACATAAATAATAATTGCATGTAGCACTCCGTAGACTTGCTTGCTTCAAACTTGCATGTGTAGAAATAGGTTTTATGATAATTATCAACCTAAGCACCACTTCACTGAGGCATTTTACAAATGCAACAGCAGTGTGTCCATATACAATCATCACATGTTTGACATGTCAGTCAATCATCACTAACTGAAACATTTGCTATATACAACACAACATCCATGTACACCATATGGCAGTGTGGAGCATAAAGTCACTTCTGATCAACATGTTTCAAAAGTATAATGCAATAGCATTAGAAGTGTTCCGTGCAGGGCAGGAGACATCAGCGACCACTTCACTGAGTTGGCCAACATCGACAATACACCAATCTCGACTGCTCAGTTCCCTCTGTTCGTCAGGGTTGTCACATTTAACGGCGTTCATGGTTGACAATTTTGCATGATGAGACGACTGTAGTGCGACACGGTGTTGCCTGGGCCGTTCCTGGTAGCTGTGCAGTCGCTCCGGCGTCAGCTGTTGCGATCTTCCCGGCGATGTCAGTGTCAGTCGCAGTGTCGTCTGCTTCAATCAATTCGCTTTCGCCGTCGATTACGGCTGCTAAGTCGGCTTCCTTGGACGACCAACGACGTGCAGCATTGCACTCACTCAGGCGCTTGCGTAAAACTTTTGATTCCTTCGGCGGCATCTCATTTAAACTCTCTTTTTAACAAAATACATCATCCGCTTATCGAGTGTCAAACTGTTCTCCGTAGCAACAATGTAAACAGGAAAGTAGACAACGCAAAGTATCGTGGGATTGATTTGCCTCGTTTTGAATGAAGACGCGTCATAAAACCGGTTGAATGATCCTCGAACTTGCTTTCGGCTGGTTGCGTGCCTCATTTTGAGAAAAAACGCGTCATAAAACCACGAATGCGAGCCTTTCGGCCAGTTCCGTGTCTCATTTGCATAATTATGTGCTAAATAAGGAGATCATCGGAAATTTGGGACTCGGTTTCAACGCAGGAAAACTCAACTTTGGAGAAAAGGGGCGTGACTATCAACATAACTGACAGATAGCCAAGAAGACGGCCGTTCTTTTGATACCAAACAAAATGGCGTATCATGAACAAACGTGGTCGTTGTCAAGGCATAAACTTGGATTACTTTTGGCATGTTTCATCGACTCAAATATTTATTGTCATTTCACATTTGATGGGCCATCTAAGTTAGTGCTAATATAATGACTTAGCGGTGAGTAACTGTTAAGAAACGATCTTTATTGTGAAGTAGATATGTCAATCTGTCAAAAACTGAAAGAAACAAGTCATAAAAATAATTATTGACGTATTTCAGACTGCCGTGTCTCCCCTTAAAAGTCAAAGGAACAGTTATTTAAGGCCAGACACCCCAGGTGAAATGGTGTTTTTTGCAAAAAAATACATTAAATGGTTTTCTGCCAAATTATTATACCTTTGTATCAATAAAGTTCACTTCTATGACAATTACATACCTCCAAGTGAATTTTAGTCATGGATCAAGCATGTTGATATCATGTAATCAAATTCATTATGCAATCTTTGACTGCCATTTTCTCCCAAATATTTTTCTTCAAATTTCTGCATTTGGAAACGGGATATCTCTGGGAGTAATTATGCTATATTAATAATGTTTTCAGTGTTGCATTCAGCATACTCTACTCTGTGCAATGATCAGACACTTTTGTAAAATCATGAATAGTTTTAAAAATATACCCATATTTATTGCAAAAAAAAACAAGTTTTTTCCCTATTTTACCAAAAAATTCTTTTTTTAACACATTTGAAAAAAACTCTGATCATTGTACAATAGAATGTATAGAGAACATGGATTTGCAAGAATTATAACTATATATGGGTTCAATAAAAAATTCAAAGTTCAATATATATTTTACTCAGTAAGACCCATTTTATGCATTGGGCAGAAAAAATGGAACTGTTTGCACAAATTAAAAAATAATCATATCTACCTGCCTTGTCTGGCCTTAAAACTTAAATGTAAGTAAATTCAACGTTTTGAAAAAAATGCACCACTAAACATTTGAGTTTTTATTATCAAAAAAATAAAATTCCATAAAAAGCACTTTGAGCAGGTAGCAAAATCGATAGAGAATGTTTACTGCCAGGCTTGCATAAAAAATTGTGGTTCCTTTTTTCAGCTGGGCTTTGTCCAAAAATACATACTGGCCTTTTCGAACACTGTAACATGCCTTTATAGGGTAAAAACACCTGCAGATAGTTATTAACATAGTCTAATGGTGACAGAAGTAAGGGATCATCTCAGAATGTTGATGTCTGATTATCACGCAAAATTATTTTCGTTTGAGGGAGGGGGTCAGACGAATTTTTTGTTTGGCGTCGGGTATTTTAAGCTTCAGTTCGATACTGTTTATATTGATATCATCATATCAATGTTACACACTTTCATGTTAGCGGGTTGTGGGGGCTGAGGCCAGATGAAAGTAATTTCGTCTGATATCGGGCATCAATGTTCTGAGATGATCCCTAATGCACGGTCATCATTAGGCCAATAGAGTTAGCATAAGGGCAATAAAATAAGATAATGACATCATACCTGTGTTCCCGACATAGGGAGACGGGTTGATTGGTTGCTGCTGATGGAAGCCGCGACTGTTGGCACCGATCTTGTCCGACCCCGCCGACATGAAGGACTGCTGGGCCTGGAGGTAGGGGGGTGACTGGAGCTGGTCATCCATCCCCTGACTGGGCTGCATGAGGGCTTGCTGGAGGGGTGACACCTCCTGGGGCTTGAGACCCCCGCCCACGATGCTACTGTTGCTGCCGGCACTGCCCTGGTAGGACATGCGCGACATGGCCGTGTTGTGGGACGACTTCAACTGCTGCAACAACACACGTACATCTATTAGTTGTCTACATGATCACACACACACACAACTGTTAGTGGTGTATAGTGATTACGTTTTAGCAAGCACTTTATAAGGGCGGTCAACTGGGTAATCACTGAACCATAACTATTTACTACTGATCCTAACCTCAACCATATCTGACTCCAACCCTAACTCCTAGTGTTATCTGCAATTATAAAATTGGTCCTTTGCCCATTTTGTAACCTGTTGTTAAACACTTGCCTTGGAATGAAGCTATGTGAAGCTTACTGGGGTCCGTAACAACATCCAATATCATGAAAACATCATTGCACCATGATTACACAATATGCTCTCCAAATTCAGAACTAATTGTGCTGACATTAAGACTCGGTCATTGGATGCAAGTGACCTTTTTAAGTTTGAGCTCCCAAATCTTCGCAGTTTCATGGTGGTCTATTTACTTTCTCGCCTTCCAAGGTATAACTGGAGCTGTATTTTTGTGATTCACGTTGGAAATAAACTGACTGAATCACTGCATCTAAAACTAAATAACAGCCAACTGCAGCGATATAGAATACAGTTCACAACGTTGAACTTGCTAAAATCATTCGACGTGTGAAATAAATAGCAGAAATAATCAACCACTGCTGCCTACCTGAAGTGGACTCTGCTGTGACTGCTGCTGTGCTGGCTTGAACGGCATGGCTGACTTGTTGAGTTGTGATTGGCCGGCCAGACTGATGGTGCGCGCCACTACCGGGGCCTGCAGCTGTAGACTGAGGCCCTGGGGCGGCTGGGGCAAGCCAAAGGGCTGCACTGAGTAGTGGGTGGGGGCGGTCACCTGCTGGATGGGTGCCTACAAGGGAAGCAGCAGGCAACGTCAGTCACAGGACTAACAGAAAATTCTTTTTTTGACATATTTACCTCAAGAAACTACATTTCAGCCACATCTACAGAGAAAAAACGAAGTTTCTTGAGAGCTAAATATGTAAACTAATAATAACCAAGAAACCAGATCATCTATCCATTCAAGGAACATAAAATTAATAAACCGCAGTATAATTAAAAATGGGCCAAGATGCCCTGAAGTCCTTTGGACTATATTGTGAATTTGTAATTATTATTGAAATGTTTTTTTGGTGAATCATATTTACAGACCATTAAGAGTTATGATGGAAGTCAACTGTTGACATGTTTAGCAGCTCTCTAGACTATATGCATGCCAGTGATGATACACCTAGAAATAAAGTATTTGAGTAGACCATTTCGTGAATATTGTATATATTAGTTAATGTGTTATTAAAAAATACTGTCGGATTTTATCCTGATACTCTATTTAGGCTAATTTCCAGTGGTTGTAGAAACCTTGCAGGAGAGTTGGTGAGCTGCAATCTTGCATGTAGTACAGTAAAACATTGTTTAAGAAAATGCACACGCATTATCTGTTCTCCTTTTGCCCCTACCACCCTCCCCCATAATGGGAAGAAGAAAGAGATGAACTTTGATAAAACTTTATTTGTTAACAAGGTACATATGCATAACATGCATTTTGACTTAAAAACAGTAGTAATGACAGTTAAAACAGTAGTAACAACATAATACTAATGTAACTGGAGTGACGGAATAGCTGCAACATGTATAGTAAAACATTTTAATAATATTCCTTATAATTTTTGGCTAAATATGCTTTAACCTTTTCGAGAATACCTGTTATTTTATATATTATTTTATACCTAAGTTATTTTATTTTAATCCTAGGTCATATCTTTATATTGCATTGATAATTGTCTACTGCTGTTTTAACGTTCTCAAGTCCTACAAGTGCAGTAGGGATTTCCATTACACATTAGTTACAGCCCACTGTTTGACACAGCTTAAAATGTACATGCAACTGTCCAGGGGTCTAGTGGGTGCTGTCTGTTGACACAAGCCTCTGCCAGTGACCAATTACAGATTAGTCCCAGTTTCCATCAAACAATAGCAGGCAGAGACCCAGTGAGGTGGGGTGGGTTACTTGGCACTCTGCCAATCTAGTCCAGGCAGAAACAGAAAAAATGTGAAAATTTAGCTTTGTGGGAGGCCCTGAGGTGCCCTTAGAATGATTCAAACACAAATTTCTTGTGTACAGTGACACTACCCTGAGAGACGTCTATGCAAAATTAGAGAAAACTTATTGAACAGTTTTTGAAATAACAAAAAAGGCAACCTCTGATCCATGCAAGACACAGACTCTGCATGTGACAGATGTAGGAAAAGGGATTAGTTGAGGGAAGGAGTGTAGCCAGCCAGTTGTCAATAGAGAGCTCCTGGGCTGTTCTCCTGCTGTAAACAATTTAGTTAGCAAATTTAGCATTTTAGGGGACCTTTGAAGTGCTTAGAATGATTCAATCAAATACAGATTTCTTGTGTATAGTGGCACTACCACATGAAATGTCTATGCAAAATTAGAGAAAAAGTTACTAGAGTTTTTGAAAAAATAGGCAAAATGTGAAAAATTACCAGTTTTTTGGGGCCCTGAAAATTATTCAATCAAATACAGATTTCTCGTGCAATGACAGTACCCTAAGGTAACTCTATGGAAAATTACAGAAAAAGTTACTGAACGATTTCCGAGATACGGCAGCTAACGGCAGACGGCGGAAGCAGAGTGATGGCAATAGTCCATTGGACCTTCGGCCCAAAGGACTACCAGCAACACTTGTAGTTAGGTTCATTAGGTTGTGAGGTCCCCACCTTTAGGTGTGGTCGCATAAGTCAACAAATATGTAAAGCATTACATCTGGGTTGGTTTACTTGTCAACACATTGCAGAGAAAATAAATTGACAGAGTGACACCGTTTAGTAAGTGAAACATGTTAATGCAAATTGACGTTACTAGCAATTATGGATCGTGGAAATCTTAAGTTGCACACCACATATTGGTAGGGGGCTATTTGAATAAACACTAAACACAATGTTTTTGGCTTTGTGAACTTACGGGACCATCTCTTACACTTTTGGAGTGACAATAAACTGACAAGCATGCCACAACATTTTTTGATATACAAGTTCAGCAGTCAGTCAAAACATGGGGTGGCAACCATACAGTAAAATATAGGAGACAGATTTTGAGGATCCTGTATAATGTGTCTTGCACCGACTATTATGACTCGTACCTGCAGTGATGAGGCTGCCTGCTGGGCCTGGTAGAAGCCCGTCTGCTGCAGTGGCTGCTGGGAGGAGTAGAAGGATGACTGTGGATGCGGCTGAGGCACCTGCGCCATCCCTGCTGGGGGCATTCCCGGGGCTCTACAAGAAAATGATGATATATAGTAGAACGTCACTTTACGGTCACCTCGGTAATGCAGCCACCTCACAATTAAGGTCACCCTGGGACAATCCCAAATTATTTTTGTAACAGTAAAGTAGAGGAAATTAGTCCCGCTAATAAGGTCACCTCGTTATTCAGGTCACTTTTGGCCAGTCCAGAGAGTGACCTTAATAGTGAGGTTCCACTGTGTATAAATACGTAGTGAAACATCACAGTCAGACAACAACTTCAGCATCACATTCTCTATTATTGTAAGTTTTGCAAATGAATTAAGCTCTTGATTCTATCACTGAGATGGTTAGCCAATTGCGTGAATGGCAGCTTGCTAATATGAAGGTGTCATGTTGTTTAGTAGTAGTATCTATAGCAGCCATGCTAGTCAGCAAGGATGCGACACATGCATTCCTCACTCACACATACAGTAAGCCTACCACATTCCACACACATCCATCCAAGTTTTTTTGCCTAAAAAGATTTGCGCTATGTAAGAACTATCCATTGTTATTATCTATCCAGTAAGATGACACTGTTTGCTCAGGTCTCATATTGTAATCACAGAGAGTCATGGGATTGACAGATTGTAACTATCATCATTGCAACAGTGTCATGTCTTTGAAAACTTCATAAGTCCTGTTAATTACAAGAATGTACAGCCATACACCTTTCATTCAGCACAGCACAAACTAAATCTAAGCACAGCACACATGTTAGTCACTCACACCACAGAGAGCAAGGTTGAGACATGCATTCCTCAACACGCAGTAAGATGACACTGTTTGCTCAGGTCTCATATTGTAATCACAGAGGGTCATGGGATTGACAGATTGTAACTATCATCATTGCAACAGTGTCATGTCTTTGAAAACTTCATAAGTCCTATTAATTACAAGAATGTACAGCCATACACCTTTCATTCAGCACAGCACAAACTAAATCTAAGCACAGCACACATGTTAGTCACTCACACCACAGAGAGCAAGGTTGAGACATGCATTCCTCAACACGCAGTAAGATGACACTGTTTGCTCAGGTCTCAATTGTAATCACAGAGAGTCATGGGATTGACAGATTGTAACTATCATCATTGCAACAGTGTCATGTCTTTGAAAACTTCATAAGTCCTGTTAATTACAAGAATGTACAGCCATACACCTTTCATTCAGCACAGCACAAACTAAATCTAAGCACAGCACACATGTTAGTCACTCACACCACAGAGAGCAAGGTTGAGACATGCATTCCTCAACACGCAGTAAGATGACACTGTTTGCTCAGGTCTCATATTGTAATCACAGAGAGTCATGGGATTGACAGATTGTAACTATCATCATTGCAACAGTGTCATGTCTTTGAAAACTTCATAAGTCCTGTTAATTACAAGAATGTACAGCCATACACCTTTCATTCAGCACAGCACAAACTAAATCTAAGCACAGCACACATGTTAGTCACTCACACCACAGAGAGCAAGGTTGAGACATGCATTCCTCAACACGCAGTAAGATGACACTGTTTGCTCAGGTCTCATATTGTAATCACAGAGAGTCATGGGATTGACAGATTGTAACTATCATCATTGCAACAGTGTCATGTCTTTGAAAACTTCATAAGTCCTGTTAATTACAAGAATGTACAGCCATACACCTTTCATTCAGCACAGCACAAACTAAATCTAAGCACAGCACACATGTTAGTCACTCACACCACAGAGAGCAAGGTTGAGACATGCATTCCTCAACACGCAGTAAGATGACACTGTTTGCTCAGGTCTCATATTGTAATCACAGAGAGTCATGGGATTGACAGATTGTAACTATCATCATTGCAACAGTGTCATGTCTTTGAAAACTTCATAAGTCCTGTTAATTACAAGAATGTACAGCCATACACCTTTCATTCAGCACAGCACAAACTAAATCTAAGCACAGCACACATGTTAGTCACTCACACCACAGAGAGCAAGGTTGAGACATGCATTCCTCAACACGCAGTAAGATGACACTGTTTGCTCAGGTCTCATATTGTAATCACAGAGTCAGGGGATTGACAGATTGTAACTATCATCATTGCAAACAAAATGTCGAGTAAACTTCACAACTACTGCATTGTTTAATATTAATTACATCTTCATAACCAGTTTTTATTATCCTACCTATATACACCATCAGCAATACCTTTTTATGTACAGACGTAGCATACTGCATGGATACATGTATGTACACACATCTCTCAATCCTACGTAAGAAACACCTGCGAGCTCCACCAGTAAGCAGCTGTCCCTACCTGTGGTGCATAAGCTGCGAGCCAATGATCTGTGAGTTGTTGATGGTGGGTGCAGCAGCCGAAGCCGGGGTGACCGTTGACTGGTTCACACTGACTGGCTGACCGGGGTCATAGGGCACAAACAGTGACGGCTGCATGGAGCCCGTCCCTGTGTTGTTCATCAGCTGACCATACTGCAGCTGCAGGGGGTTGCTCTTCTGACCCATACTGGACACTACAAAAGTAACCAGATCATTGCATGAGACTCATTGTGTCTGTAGCAAAACTTAATATTACCATTCATACCCAGAGTGTCCCACCACAACCCAAGTGTCCCACCTCAACCCAAATGTTCCACCCACAACCCAAATGACCCACCCACAATGCAAATGACTCACCCCAATCCAAATGTCCCACCCACATTCCAAATGTCCCACCCACAACCCAAACATTCCACACACATCCCAAATGTCCCACCCACAACCCAAATGTCCCACCCTCGTCCCATCTACATTACCATGACACCATGCCATCTTTTTATATAAACTTTGCTCTGCTCAGAATTATAAACCGTAATCACGGGAAATCATGGGATTGACAGATTATAATGATCAGTCATCATTGCAGAACAATTAAAACATGGAGTATATTAATAAAAAGCTACTTTGTAAGCAGCTCGTCAAACACCACACAAGGAGAGGAATGCACTTCTACTTTCTCCCTTTGCTTATGACAATTTGTCCACAAGTTTTGGTACTAAAATGTGTATAATTAGTACATTTCTACTTAGAAATAAATAACTGATGGAGCCAGAAACTGATACTTACTGAACTGACTGTGCCCAGTGCCGGGGGCTGGCTGCTTGAGACTAGAGCTGACAGACATGAGAGACGATGGCACCATGACAGTGTTCTGCTGCTGTTGTTGCTGCTGCGTTCCAAACTGACTCCTGTAGTTGGCGGCGGCCGCTGCTAGCTGACTGGGCGCGTACAGGTCATTCTGGGCGACCGCTGCAGCAATGGCCGCCGGCTGCAGGAAGAGACTCGGCTGACTGCTGCCACCTAGTGGACCGCCAGGCTGTGTCGCTGATACAGATGGAGCCTGTGGCTGCGACATGCCAAAGGCGTAGCTCGGGGGCTGTGAGTACTGCAAGATGTACATAACTTATGGAGAATAATGGTAACTACAGACACGTCTGTACTTAATGGTAAATACAGACATGTCAATAAAACGTCTCATAGCAAGTGTGATCTACCAACAACACAGATCACAAATCTGATTGTGTACAAGTAAAGATACCTGATGATGTCTATTTGCCTCTGAGCTTGGTTTCTGAGGATTTAGGTGCAATAGAAATTACGTTATTATTATATATTGATGCTTATATTACAATTACATAGGAGAAATCGTAGTTCTTAGGTTCAACTTCATTTACAGCCTGTCAACATTTCCCCCCCAGAATCCCACCACATTTAATTAAATTATAAAAACTAACTCATTTAAGTGGACAATAATTTGAATCTACTACACATGAAATTGACGGAGATATGAGGGAACAAACGTACAGTTACAAACTGTTTTATTGTATACAACAATGGTAGAGAACAGCAACATGAAGGAAGCATACCCGTGGCTCCTGGGCTGGCGTGAGCAGTTGTGCCGAGCCGAACTGGAAGGGGTGATACTGAGACACCTGTGCGGCGGCAATCATCACCTGAGCCGGACTGGGCGGGTTGGCAATGCTCTGCATTGACACGACTGACGGAGACGGTGCTGGCGCCTGTTGCAACTGCTGGGGCTTCACCTGACAACAAGGCACACGTCTCACTTGTCTGATGACACAAGGGACAACAAGGAGGCGAGTTACATAATGAGTCAACAAGTCACACAACTAATAATCAAGTCACAATTCTTACAAAAAAGTTACACAACTGAGCCATGTCAGACAGCAATCACCAAAGCTTATTGCCTGTTTTCCGAGGCCAAGAACAGCTTCTTAAACTAAAATACACAACCAAGATGATTGAGTAACCGATTATAACTCATGTCATAGAATATATTTACAACATAATTAATCATAACTTTCTAGCTAACATGAATAACAGTTAATCATGAATGTCTTCAGAAATGTGACATAACATTGTTTTGGTCACCAATATCAATTTAAATATCACACCAATCAATAATATATAACTGGGTAACCATTTGTTCATACACCAAGTCTATAAAGCATTCAAACAGAAACTCATATAATACTCCAGCACCATTTGTGTATATATTTTACTCAAAAGTTTATTGTACTATACAGACTTGGATACTACTCGTTCCGTTTCTTTCCCAAATTCCCAAACAAAGATGCATTAGCAATGAGAGTAATGATGGCAAACCAGTCACCACAAAGAAAGTGGTAGAACTAGTTTCACCAAAAAACTATCACAATAGAAATGGTCGAGTCTTTAGAAGCACGGAAAAGGGGCGAGGCCTGTATTGCATTTTATGGGTGTTTGGATATCAAGCTTCGACACAGATTACAGATTGTACGAAGAAAGTAAAACACAGCAAGCACAGGCCATCTAGAGATTGGTAACTCGGCAAAGTTATTAGTGACAGTCGACTGAGGATGCACCACGACAAACCTGGCTCGTAGCCCGTCCACCCCTGCAAGGTACTTCTGTTCACGACACCCACAGTTAAGCGGCTGACCACACACCACCACAATAACTTGTATAGTCGCCTGCGATATACACTCACACACAGAAACCAGCAAAGTGGAAGGTATTTACAAGACAGACAGACGTGTTTTGAAGCCGAGAGAGAGCGGACAGACAGAGAGCGAGCGAGACCTGTCACGTGGTGCGTGCATGCATGCATGAGGAGACATGCAGATCATGCGTGGCTGGCCACTACAGCAGGTAGGTTCAGCACCTTACCTTACACACATTACTGGCCCCTGTGTGCATGGGCGCGGGGACGGCGCCCCCGAGCAGACTGGCAGCAGAGAGCACCGTGTCGGTGCAGGCCACAGTTGGCTGATGACTCACATTTTCAACCAGCACCTTCGATGTCGCCATCAGCTGGTGGTGATTGCTGCTGTCCACAGCCATCAGCTCCGACGTCGCCACCAGTGTCACGACAGCGTTCGCGTTGGCCGTACCAACGTCGGACTGCGTCAGCATATCAACTGGCGCTGCCACCGCCGGCTGGCCGATGACGTTATCCATGGCACTGCTGAAGTTAGTGAATGCCGCCGACACTGTTGTCACGGAGCTGTCACAAGGCGAGGTGGGGGACGACGCATCAGGCATTGGGGCACCACTGCTGGGGATACTGCAAATACAGACACATCACTTGCTACAATCACAGTAATGATAATACACTTCTACACCACCCACCATGACTGTATTTGCACACTGTGTTTTCTTAACCCAAAAAACAAAATTTATTATTTTATGTAAGTGTAAGTTTATGTAAGTTTTCGAACATCTCTGTAAGATAATTTTATTTTTGTTCCAATGTAATCGGACACGGACATAGGAAGTAACTGTAATGAAGTTATACAGGCCTGTTAATACCAGGATAATAAAATCGGGATGACACGATGATCAAGACTCGTTAGCCACTTGGTGTTGCCCAACTAGTCCGGCAATACTTGTAAACATTTCGTCCTCCATGTTTTCTTCCACTTCGAATTAGAAGTTGATCGGAATAACGAACAAAATAAAAGTTGTCGGACTAGTTGGACAACACCGAGTTGGCCAACTAGTTCGCCAACTAGTTATTCATGTAAATGGGCCTTTAGTACACGGACAGCTGATAGTATAATTATTGTTAAGTGCCTGAATACATACAGGCATTATGATATATCCTCAGGAACATGAGCTCAGAGGCGTAACATACAGTTATTAGGCAAAATGAACAGAGACACGCAAGAATCATCATTAGAGCAAACAATTGCTGTTAGGGTTGAAAAACAATTTCAAAGAAATAATTCTAAAATTTTTTAAGATGGCTAGTTTCAGTTGATTTTTAAATAACTGGGAGCTGATTTAAAAATTTGGGTGAGGCTACCATGAAAGTCGCTTGCCAATTTTAAGCTTAGTTTTAGGTGCAAAACACAAGACAAGTTTGTAGAAATCTCTACAACATACATTAGTTCCCTCACAAATGGTGGTATACTGGAACACTCAAAGTTGTGACAGACAGACAGACGTTTTTATTTTGACCCATATACATATCACTCAATGAGTATATAAAAGCATAATAATCACAATATATTATATAAATTACAAAGTGTGGTCAGAATATATTAACTACTTTCTAATAGCCCCAGACAGTAGTATGTGAAAATATGGTGCACATGCATGCATATGGAGTGGGTGGTTGTCAACTACATCAAAATGGTCTTAAAATTCCAGTTTGTATTGTCAATGCTCTTGATGAGTCACCCTCACATAATTATATCTAGGAGACAATACTACTACAATTCCCTGTCAGCAGGAATAAGCCTGCATGAGGACAATCCTGTTGATAAACCACCTACTACAAGTTGGCATCTACCTGTCAAAGACGGGAGTGATGGAGTGACTCTCCCAGACCTTCTTCACAGAGGCGATCTTCAGTCCCAGGTCCTCGGTGGTGGGGAATGTGGGAGACGGGTGGGAGGCGGACTGGTTGGGCATGGGGATGGGCTGTGGCGGGTCGCCGATCTCCGTCGAGCTCGCATGCTTCTCCTCACTCATCTGGTCCAACTTGTCGTCAAAGGTGAACTCCAACTGCAGCTTGGACGAGTCTTGGCCCTGCAAGGACGGGCAGACATGATGTGTAATCTATACATCATCTCTTACATGTAGCATCAATCAAAATTATGCCCATGACCTACGACAAGCTTTGCCTTTGCTAACATTATTAACGGATGTATATGCAATTTACAGTACTACTGCTGCATGACATCTCATAATTAAGGCATTCCAACAAACAGTTGACCCTTTAAAATCTTACGTTTCTGTCATAAAGAAACACTTTTACAGCTAGAATTAAAAAAAACATACAATGGACTGCACGAAAGCACCACGTATTCGGCATGCATTTTTTATGGCTTGACAGAGCTTTTGCTAGGCAACAGGTCGTATGATGGATTGGTCAATTGGACGATATTGCACCTGTACAAGGTTTGTAGCCAGTTATAATAACAGCGAACACAAAGATTATATACAGACTTCCTAGATGAACTTTGCTCTGCTCAGAATTATAAACCGTAATCACGGGATATCATGGGATTGACAGATTGTAATGATCAATCATCATCGCAGAAGCATTAAAATATGAGGATTGGTTAAGTGCCGCACTAGTAAAGGTATGTGCAGTGAAATGCCTGGTGGAAAGAAAATGTTACTTTCTAAGCTAGCAGTTGTGACAGCTTATTAACATCCACGATAACTTCACATACTCTATTACCAATTTAGAATAACAATTCATCTGCAATGACCTATGTAATGAGTTGTACCTTGCCAAATTTGAAGGCACCCTTGTAGCTGGGAGGCAACTGTATCGGTTCAACCGAACTCGTTGACTTGGCTTTGCTTGAGTCTGGTTTCTTGACAGCTTTGTTCTCATTCGCCTTCATTGGAGCCACCTTGCGACTGCCATTACATGGCTTGCCAGGCGCCACTCCCTACAACACAAAGGCAGTGTCACAGTGTTCTTTGTTCACAGTTGGCTGATGCAGTAACTTGCTCCTGACTTCCTTGTTGCAATGTTTCAATTACAAATGACAATGTGTCTTTATACCTTGTCTTCAAGGCACAGTGGTCACTTTGAATTTACTTTACAATTAATTTTATTACACACACTCACTGAACAGGTCTATGTTACAACCTTACTAAAACCATAAAGATAGACCTCGCACTAAGGTTCTGTATGTGTAACATTTAGTCTTTGACGCAACATAAACAATGATAGGCGTCTCAGCTATCACATCACTCATGTAAATTAGTAAAAATCACAAAAATTTGGTTCTGCTCAGAATTATAACCCGTAATCATGGACAATCATGGGATTGACAGATTATAATGAACAATCATCACTGTAGAACCAAGGTATGAATGTAGTAAGCAAGTACCTTCTGTTGTCTCTGTGGCTTGGCAAATGGAGCCTTGTTCAACAAGTCCTTGCCTACAACCTGGTCGTCGATGTAGTTGCTTACATTCTGCTGGTTCATCTTCTCATTTATCTGTAACACACAGAGAGGCACTTAATCTACAGAACACAGACACAAGATGAATGTTTTCACACCATATCCCTCATGTCATTCATCAGACAGATGTGCTCTACACACCATCTGCGACAGTAACAGAAGCAATGCTGCAGCGAATCGTTCCCACCACACACATATTTACCATGAGGCAGACACAACAAACACAAGACAACAGATCTTCCAAATAACCTCAAATAGTAGCATCATGACATGCTCACAAAGGTTAACATTTGGAGATTCAATGTAACAAAAATGGGCCAAGTGGCCCTGAAGTCCTTTGGACTAATACGTCTATATGTGACCCCGGCTGACCAAATGAGTGATAAGTCGGAAAAATTGTAACATTGTTTTCTTACATCCTTGTAAAGGTTTGGTAGGGTGCTTTACACGGTTTCAAAAAATATGACTGCTACAAAAATTGGCAAAGTTATGGAGCATTGAACATGGTAGGGATCAAAAAGTGAAAATGAAGAAAACGGCTGTTGAAGTTTTACATTATATATGCAAATGGATTGCATGGAAATATTACATGCACAACATTCAAATGTGGCACACAGTATGTAATATGTATGTTATGTTGCAATGATACACTGGAAGTACAAATGTGCTGCTACAAAGACTTATCAAGTTATGCCAGATTATGTCTTCATGTGTAAAACTAAGAGGACAGATTATCTGAGAGCAAAAGGTAGACTCACTGTTTGACACAGTTTAAAACCTACAGGCAACTGTCCAGTTTAACAGGGGTCTAGTGGCTTAATGCTGTCTGTTGACACAAGCTACTGCCAGTGACCAATTACACATCACCAGTAGTCACAGTTTCCATCAGACAATAGCAGGCAGAGAATCTTAGCTCCACAGCTGGGTGTAATACAAAACCAGAGCCACCACTGATTCATGGTCAAGTAGATTAGCTCAATGCACCAACTAAGACAATACACAACACTGTGAGTGACAGTGCCCAGAGTGAGGCCTAAGCAGTGTCTTCATTGCTGAATAGATCAATTAAACCTGCCAAGTGGGTGACATTCTGCACAAGTGTTCATTAATCCTTAGTGATTGTTCAGAACACCAGACTGACCACATACCTAAACAAAGCGAATGTAATAGGTGAAGAACAGGCAGTGTTCAGATAGGGGTATTGGTTGAATTGTATTTGTCTCGACTCAGAAGGCTTTATTGTGTCTTCATCGATTATAAGAAAGCATTTGATTTAGTAGACCGGTCCTCCCTGTGGTCTAAGATAATTTCATGCGGTATTAATGGTATTGTGTTGAAAGTTGTATACAACATGTACAAAAATGCTAAATCATGTATAAATGAGGGCCAGGCTGTGTCAGCCTTCTTCTCATGTGTAGAGGTATGGCAAGGAGAAAACTTGTGTCCTTTGTTATTTGCTATTTACCTGAATAATTTTGAACACTGTTAGTCACAATTATAACGGACTTGACATGGCAGCTGGTTAAATTTACATATATAGTGTATAGCAGAACTATGTCAACTCTTCTAATGGTTGACATTTGGTTGTTTTAGGTGTCAACTATATTGTGAATCTGTAATTATTAGTCTACATTGATACAATTGATTTACACATTACCATGTCTACACAAGGCATGGCAAGTGTAAACAGAACAGTAGAATGCATTTGATATAAATTAAGTGTAGGATATTTCACTCTATAGTTGTCCAGAATATTAATTTTCTATGTTTGTCACCTACAGGTTTCTACAGACAATACATCTTTAACCAATATACACCACAGTCACACCATTTTATAATAATTAAATGAACATCAAAATAAACACAACTTGCAATTATAGAAAATCAATAGTTTTGAAGATACAGTTTAAAAGTGTTAGGCAACTGTTCAGTCTAACAGGGGTCAAGTGTGTCTACTCTGCCTGGGTGCTGTGACCAATTAAAGATTAGTCAAGGTCTCAATGGTCTAGGCTGTAGAAATTAGTCACAGCTTTTGATTTCCTGGCACACTACACAACATCTACTGTTGGGGGTGATCTCAAGGGCCCTTCTCAAAACCACATCACTAGATAATGTAACCCTTTTGCACTTTGGGGGCCCCTTAGGTGCCTTTAGAATGATTCAATCAAATACAGATTTCTTGTATATAGTGGCAGCACCCTAAGATACATCTATGCTATTACAAAAAAAGTTGAACAGTTTTTGAAAAAATGGGCCAAATGTTACATTGTTACCAGTTTTGGGGTCCTTGGAGGCCCTAGGGAGCCCTTAAAATGATTCAATCAAATACAGATTTCTCGTGCATAGTGGCAGTGCCCCAAGATATGTCTATGCAAAATTAGAGAAAAAGTTGTTTAACAGTTTCTGAGATACGGCAGCTAACGGCGGACGCAGAGTGATGGCAATAGTCCCTTGGACCTTCGGCCAAAGGACTAAAAATGGGAACAAAATAGTTTCCCAGCATCACTTACCCTATTGAGGATGTCCTCTGTCTTCATCTTCGCCTCGTTGTTAGGAGAGCTCCGTGTGGACGACGTGGCCGAGTTAAGTGGCTCGCTTACGTCTATACCACTGTCGTGCTGGTCATTCTTGTCGTACTTGAGGTCAGCCACGGGGATGCTGACCATCGGAGGGACACTGGTGGCGAGTTGGATGCGTTTCTCCCACGCGTTGACGAGGGGAATGGGAGCGGGGATGGGCATGGTCATGGAGAACGGGCGGGAACCAGCCGCCACAGCAGTACCTGCAGTCACAGGAGAGTGCTACAGGCAACAAATCAGGCAGAGCATTCAACAAACTAATGCAGAAACTACTTTTTATAATTATGAAAATCTCTCATAATTCTGGTACAATTAAAGGCAACAAGTAACAGAATTGATTTAATAAATAATAGAAGACTGCGACCGAGATGCAAGGATTATGTGGAGAAATTTTGCAGGTTTAGGAGAAAGGTGGAAAACAAGAAATTTATGAGTGGATATGGCCGTGAAACACCAATGATGGAAAGATAAATAAAACAAGAATGAAGTACCAGCTTCATCCCAGACATTAGAGACAAAGGGGAGAGCAACCAACGAACATAAAACAAAAGTTTGTATATAAACTGGATTTCCATTCTGTTTTCACTGACAATGATCCAAACTGAACTTACTTCGAGGTCCCTGTCCTTCGACTGAGGTAGATGCCGCCGAGTTGGATGTAGCGGGAATGTTGTTTGCCATCTCGTTATCCCAGTTCTCGATGTTGGGCATGAACGACTTGCCTGGCTCCCTCTGCTGCTGCGTCTGAGGCTCTATTGCTGGCTGTCTCTGCTGCGTTGTGCTCACGACGACAGACGAGGGTCGGGGTGGAGCCTCTGCTGGTGCCTTCGTGTGCTGTTTGCCCTTCTCCTTCTGCTCTCGCTGCTTTGCCAGTCGTGGGGGCAGCTTGCTGTGGCGCTTCTGGTCTCCCGACGACGCACCACTGTGAGACTTCTGGGCCTGGCACAGCACAGCACACATGTTAGTCACTCACACCACAGAGAGCAAGGTTGAGACATGCATTCCTCAACACGCAGTAAGATGACACTGTTTGCTCAGGTCTCATATTGTAATCACAGAGAGTCAGGGGATTGACAGATTGTAACTATCATCATTGCAACAGTGTCATGTCTTTGAAAACTTCATAAGTCCTGTTAATTACAAGAATGTACAGCCATACACCTTTCATTCAGCACAGCACAAACTAAATCTAAGCACAGCACACATGTTAGTCACTCACACCACAGAGAGCAAGGTTGAGACATGCATTCCTCAACACGCAGTAAGATGACACTGTTTGCTCAGGTCTCATATTGTAATCACAGAGAGTCATGGGATTGACAGATTGTAACTATCATCATTGCAACAGTGTCATGTCTTTGAAAACTTCATAAGTCCTGTTAATTACAAGAATGTACAGCCGTACACCTTTCATTCAGCACAGCACAAACTAAATCTAAGCATTAATGTTATATGTCCAAATGTTCATCCTATGATGTATATTAACCCATTTTATCCAGAAGCTAGTGCAGACGAGTGGCAGCCAGTTCCTGACAATATCCAAGAAATAACTTTGTTAGCACCAGAAAATGACACCTTCGTTTAAAATGGACATAACAATTCTGTAGTAACACCCCTACGCGAAAGAACAAAATGGCAGTGTGGCGTCATTGAGCGGATTTATGCTAATTTATTAAATATCTTCTGTTAGTGATATCTATTTTTGTGTTTCATTTCTTATAACAAATAAATAAACCAACAAACTAAAGTAACGTATTTGGTAAACATTTCGATGTAAATTGATTTGTGAAGCAGTTACTGTCGTTGAAAGTAACGTGGCGCGAAGTGGGCACAAATAGGTGCCGTTGTCGGTTCACTCCAATTCAAAGCCTTCAAAGTACATTTTCATGGACAAATATCACATCAATTAGCATGCCCATGCATATTATATCGTCTATCTGCTTGTATGCCTCCTTGTTATCACCAGTATGAAGTAAATTAGCAGAGGTATCCTTCAAAAATTGTAGAAATTCGACAATATTTGTGACTTGTCCGCTGTCTTTGATTTCAATTTACATGGGGGTAGCCGACTTCTACATCAAATAACAAATGAACGGCACTGAGTTGATGATTCCTATGTCTTTTCTAATGACGACAAGATACAGACATCATTCAATGTTAATCAACCAATAGGGATCCATAACACTACAGCGCGGAGTTTCCGTGCCAAGTGCAGAATCATATCCCGGATACAAAGGGTAACTATATCTAGAATCGTATCCCGAATAAAATGGGTTAATAAGATGACTGTATCCTCACAATGAGTTTACATTATCCTAATTGTATATACTGTAAGCAATACCTTTTCGCGTGCAGCCTCCCTCTTCTTTAACTGTAGCTCAGCCTTCTTCTCCGACTCCTCGACTGCGGCTGCCGCCTTCTGTTTGCTCTTCATCATCTTCTTGGACAACACCTCGTGAAAGCCCTCATTGTTCTCAAACAAGAACGCAGGATCGTCAATGGACACCTCTGGCTGGTCGTCAATGACAACCACACCTGCAACATCCACAATGATGTCATCTGGCTTTCTTACCTCTGTTCTAATCTACATTGTTCTACTCTACACACGTAACCCCCCTCTCAATTACCAGGTAGAGATAGTAAAGACTAGGGTGTTTTCTGGCTAGGATATTTTCTGAAAAGTCACATGAAATTGCACATTTGCGAACTACATCCCACTATAATTGTAGAAGACGGTGAAGGAATAGGATATATATCGTTCAGTTAATTGTACATTACAGGGGGATGTAGATTGCAAATGAACTATTTCATATTAATGGTTTTAGCAAATTCAGGACTATGTTTTCTATCATTGCAATCAGTCATTCAAATGTTCTTTCACCATTTTGTATGCAATGATGTAAACAAGATAACCAATCAATGCCAAGCAGCAAGAAGAGGAGAAAGGCCAACAAGCCTTACCTGCAATGTTGTTAATGTCGATGTTTGCAAGAGCATCTTTCTTCTCCTTTTTGATTTTCTGCGCCTTTGCCACGTCATTCAACTCTGGCTTTTGAACTTTGCTTCTGCAAATAGTAATTAACATTGTATCAATAAACAGTTAAGAATATATGACAACTTTCTTGTTACACAACATTACTAATGTACCACAACGATCACATGCACAAACATCACGCGTCAATATTGTCACACGTTATTTTATCAAACAGTAAAAAATAACCATATCTGTTCTGGACAGTAAATAGGTTCAATATTATTTCATTGTTCAATACTGAAAGGCACCTTTCTAGAAACAAACTCAACTTACTTCTGGAGGCCACTGATTGCATTCTGGATGGCCGCGGGGTTCTCGGGCAGTACTCCATCAACCACATAGACAGCGTTCACGTTTTTTGCACCTGACTTATTCCGGTTGTTGGCACCCCCTCCGCCCCGGTGCCCCCCTGGCTGGCCACTACTGCCACCATTAGCTCGGCCAGAGTTGCCAGACCGTTCCTTCCCCTGCTGACCACCGCCACCATGGCCACCCCGCTCGACAGAGTTTGACTTGCGGTTGTCGTTCGAGTTGACGTGTCTGTTTTGTCGGTCGTTGCCTGGCCGCTGGCTCGAGAAGCTCTTCTTTGCCTCGCTCTTCTCGCGGTCGCGCCGTAGGTCGTCGCGTGAGTCGCATTTCTCCAACACGTCGCTGCTCTCAGACGCCGTCTCCCACTCCTCATTCGCAAAGTCCGACGAGTTCTGCTTGATCAACGGGGGATTGTTAGCGCTGGGGTTGGATGCACTGCTGCCACCCCTGACCCCCCGAGCTCTGCCTCCACGGCCACCCCGGCCTCGACTCGCAGCCCCCCTCGCAAACCTCGGCGGGGGTGGGTTCCTCTCATAGCGACGATCCTTGCTGAAACGACAATGTCAGGTAAGTCAACAAATGTAACACACCTACTATTTCTTTCACAAATCTTGTAAAATAAACAAACTTCCTTCCTACATTTTCTTACGACAACTCTTAAAAAAGCATTGTTTTGCTCAGATCTTAGTAATGTAATAATCACACGTAATCATAGGATTGACATATTATATATGGCTCATCACTGCCAACAACTTTTACCATAAATAATATCATTACCTAACAAATTTATTAGCATGCACCTGTAATTATACCAGACATTGGATTAGTAGTAATACAAGTATTTGGACGTGGCCAGCGGCCTTTTCGCAGAAGTAATCGTACAAGGCCGCAACCCATTCTCATTAGTGCTTACTTTGAAGACCTGTTCTCCTTATTTTCGTCTCGTCGGTCATCCATCCTCTCACTCATGAAACTGTTGCTCTTGTAGGGTGGTTTACCCGAGCCGTTTGATCGAGCGGGTGGTGCTGAGTGAAGTCTGCCATCTTTCCCTCCACGGTTCGAGCCACCTACACAAGCCATATCAGTTATGAACACCGAGACTGACCAGACCCATAAAAGAGTATGTATATACATGCATAGTAGAATAGAGAACTCAAAGTGAAAGCAACAGAAATAGCAAGTTAATATGTAGTAAAGCATAGAATATTTGAAGTTGATCTTCAAACATGTCGGTCAACAAAATAAATGATTATTCAAGAAAAAACAGTACGCTATGTTTTATATTATAAGTCTGTATTCTGAGGGACCAATGCACAGTTATGCTAGAAAAGATCAGAATCAGTCTCATGTATCGTAAAAACTACTGTGGTATTATCCACAGTTTACGTTCAAACAAATGTACGTCAGTCTATTCTCCATACCTCTGCCCCTGTGTCCAGACTCTCCCCTCTGTGGAGGCATGCCCATGCTGTTACTGCGGCCCGCCGCACCTCCCCGACTCTCGTCCTGCAAGCCATCGTCTGTCCTCGTCGGGTCACCCATCATTCTGTCACCAGGGGGCCCCGCTGGTCTGCGCTCGCCCCTGTACCCTTGCTGACCAATAACCTTGTCACTGTAGCTCGTGTGCTCTCTGTCACGACCACCGCGGTGGTTGCGAGAGCCGCCTTGTCGCGATGACGGTTTATTGCCCACCCTGCCCCTAGGGGCGCCGTCGTGCAACAATGGCACAACCTTCTCTGTGGAGCTCTCGCTCACGTATGCACTGTTCTCGTCGAGCGACACGTCACTGTCATCGCCATGTGTACGACGTCGTATATCCTCAAACTCATCAGCATCACTGTGGTCACTGTCGACGTCATTATGATTGTGCGTCTCCCAGCCACGCTGGGCCACTGGGCCTCGTTCATAGTGCGGCCGCTGCTCGTGGCCCGGGTGGTCTCTGCGACCACGGCCAGAACGTCCTCGGGTCGGCGGCAGTCCAAACCCGCCACTACTGGCACCACCACCTCGGCCTCGACCTTGCTGGCCACCGCGCACAAACTCTCGTCCGTTACCACTACCGGCACGTCCACGCCCCCCTCGCGCACTGCGGGAACGTTCCCTCTCATACCCGCCCTGCTCTCCACGTTTGCGAGTGGCAGGCAGGTCGTCGTCACACAATTTCTTGGGGGGTGGTCTATCACTTAACCGCTGCTTGTCCTTAGGTTCCCGTGGTTTGTTGCGCGGTTCGCGTGACTTCCCTCCGTCCCTCTTCATGTTCTCTCCAAGACTGCGGTCCTTACCGTGCTCCTCAAGCTTAGCCACCTCCACAACATCCGACTTTATCTCCCTGCAATGAAGTAAATCAAATCAGTGAGATGCCTTTGACATTAGGGATACGTCAAGAATATTCAGTTGACTGCGGGGTTAGCTCATAAGACATGAGTTCTGTTATTAGTAATGGAATTGTGTTGACAGAATTTATTTAATTATTAAGGGAAAAACTAAAAACTGAGATGGTACTGATGCAATCAGCTTATGAAGCCGACACTGACACGGACAACTGTATTTTTCTTCCAAATCGATATTAAAACTGTGAAAATATGTTGCATTTATATGTGGGGGGTCATCTGTTGTGCTGAGGATATTATGTCGTGAGACACTTACTGCTCCTTAGAGTTGGCTGTCTCCTCCGGTAGACTGTTGCAAGCCTTGGATATGTTCTCGCGACTCTGGCTCCTGTTGTCCTTCTGCGACTCCTAAGACATCAATCAGCTCTCAGGTCAGCGACATGTATGCTAGGTAAATAAGCAACTACATAGGAAAGTTAACAAGCCCGAAACATTGTTCACAATTTAAATAGTTCAACAGAGCAATGCTCAAATTGTAAATAAAACATTCAGATTATAAACACGCTCTATTGGTAATACTGTGGACTTTGACTGGGTTTAACCGCAAGGCCTTATGTCTGACACTTTCACTTGGTTCCCACATTAAAGACAACCGATTCAGCTAACTTCATGCTAATAATATCACCCCTGGCTGATTCCGGGTAACAGAACAGACAACCTTGCTTTAATCACAACTGTTCATTCTGAGCAGATATCAAATGGGTGAAACTGATGCACCCACCTTCCTTGAGGGTGCGTTCTGGGGCTTGCAGTCATGAGCTTTCTGTGCATTGACAGAGTCGTCCTTGGGCGAGTTTGTCTTGCGGTCATTAGAGCAGGCCGAGCTGTTAGAGATGGTGGAGTGACTGCGCTTGAGGGAGGTGTAGTTGCTGCGGGGCGGGGGGTTCTGCTGGGCCTGCTGGGCTGTGATGGGCATGGGGTACGAGTGCCAGTCACTGTTGCGACTCCCTCCTACGAACACAACAGATGCAGATATAATTCATTGAAGTTTTTACATATTTTTAATTAGTAATTACTTTATTATTCTATTAGTATGTTGTTATATTTATTTTAAAATAATAACTATTAGTTTAATTTAATATATATATATATATATACTTAGCTACTAGAGCATGTGGGATGTGTACGTTGAATATGTCGTGAAGTGCCACAAACAATTTTAGATCTGGCACTACATTATTACAAAGGTGGCCAAGTCTGGAATGAAAACAGAAAACACTACTATACCTATGGGAACAAACATAACCAAGAAAACATAAGATATAAAAACATTGTACAATGTTCCAGTCCTTGCTGCTATATGCAAATTTTTTTAAACAAAACAAGATAAAAAAACAGGATTTGTGTAATCTGACAAAACAACGGAAGAGTGTTAGTGAAGAGAAACATGACAGAACTCACTCGACTTGTTGCCGTCCTTGGCCATGCGCCCATAGTTCTGGTGCGGCGCCTGTGCGCTGTAGTTAGCACGTGCTGGGTACGATACGGCACTCTGTTGACTCCAGCATGGCTCCTTCGTCTCGAGGACTATCTTCTCGGCCAACTCCTCGACCTCCTCGTCCGAGCCCCAGTGTCGCTCCTTCTTGTCACTTCCCCGTGAACGGTCATCCGCATCTGCATCGTACCTCTTGCTCTCCTTCACCTTATCCATTGCCTCATCCGACTTGTGCTTGGGGAAGTGGTCAGCATCCTGCAAGTGCCAGTCTTTGCGTGACTTCTCACCGCTGCGGTGCGGGTCATCGCGAGCGCGGTCACGGAAAAAGTCTGTGTCACTGTGCCGCTCCGACACGGAGCCCTGACTGTCGGGGTAGCTGTCGTCCTTGCGACGGTCGTTCCTGTAGCCATCGTCGCGACTCGACTGGCGACGGTCGTCGTGGCCACCGTGGCTCGCGTTGCGGTACCGCGTATCCCGGTTGTCCCTGCCTTGGGGACCTCGCTTCTCCCTGCGGGACCAGAGGGTGCTAAATGAGGAAAGTCTCACCGAGGTATCTACATCACTATGGTAACAGAACATCCATTCGTATTTCGAAAAACTCAATTATTTTTACTAAAAACCAAGCAAGTAGAAAACACGTGGTGCCAATGGCAAGTTCTTTCATTGATCATTATCTATTTTATTTAGTCAAACTTACTGTCCCACACCGATTAGATGCAGATAATTTGTAACGCAATGCTTCAGTAAATTTAAATATCCCTACAACAGGTCAAACACAAGAACAGTGGAACCTCACTAGGGCATATTAATATCACCCTTGGGATGGGGTAAAAGTGACCTGAATAGCGATGTGACCGTATTAGTGAAACTTACTTCCTATACTTTGCCATTATGGAAATAATTTTTTATTTTATTTAGTCAAACTTACTGTCCCACACCGATTAGATGCAGATAATTTGTAACGCAATGCTTCAGTAAATTTAAATATCCCTACAACAGGTCAAACACAAGAACAGTGGAACCTCACTAGGGCATATTAATATCACCCTTGGGATGGGGTAAAAGTGACCTGAATAGCGATGTGACCGTATTAGTGAAACTTACTTCCTATACTTTGCCAAATAATTTTTAATTTTCCTAGGGTAACTGTGAGGTGACTATAGTGTACCGAGGATACCGGGAAGTGAGATAGGACTGTACAATGAGACAAGTTATACCTGCTGTCCTCCCTCTTTGTGTCCATATCCTTCCTCATGTCCTCCCGACTAGTGGCGGGGCGTTCCCTGCTAGCGGGGCGTTCCATGTCGCCCGTCTCCTCAGAGGGGTCTTTCTGGGCGGGGGCCTGGCGGTGCTCGTAGTCATGGGGCGACGCAGACATGGGACGCTCATTGTTGTGGGGCGCTTTGCCTTCTCTCTCGCCTCCATCACCCTTCTCAGGGTCATGTTCATCATCGTAGTCATACCCATCATAACGGCGTTGGTCATAACCACTGTAACAGTGAGTCACGAGACTTGGAATATAGTTAATTACAGACGTAAACTCTTGCTTTGATTCTGACAATTATTACTTAACAAATTTATTAGCATGCACCTGTAATTATACAAGACATTGGACTAGTAGTAAGGCATAACTTCTTAAAGCACTAAACTCTGGGAATCCAAGCTCAGCCATACATCAAAACCAAAGGTTCAGCAGTTGCTACAATCATTGTACAACTGCCTTATGCTTGTAAATTACAACTCTTTGTTCAATATAAACTAATGCAAACAATTTAAACTATGCTTAAAGCAACAACAAAAGTAAGGCATCCAATTTTATGACGCTTTTGGCTGTAAATTTCTATTACATATGAAGTACTGAATAAGAAGTGACTACTTGAAAGAACCACGGAAGGGAAGTATGATGCAGTCACTTGATTAGATGACCTACCGTTCGTACTCCCTGCGGTCGTAGTCTGGTGGGTATCCGTAGTAGCCGTGTGGGGGCAGTGGTGGCCCACCCCGCCTCATGTGCTCCTCCCACCCTGCGAAAACAAACAAACCAATGAGCCGTGTTCCTCAAACAGTTGCACCCACACAACAGTGACACGACGCACAGACAAGACCAGCCACACAGTGTTAGGAGGGACACGAGTGACGACACACGAGGAGGGCAGATGTTTACCTGGCATTGATCCATAGGGGGGCCGGTCATGCCAGCTGCGGGGGTCAAATAAGATATCTGGCCTCTGATCGCCGTCGTGGCTGTCGCCGCTGTGTGTGCGAACCCTCCTCAGTCGCGGCGGATGCATGGGCATGCCTTCAAGAGACACGCACGCAATCGTTACGTGGAGCAAACGGCCGCCTGACTACACTACACGACAGTGGGATGGCAGGCATGCATGCACGCAACACCGCATGACTGAGAGGCTACAAGAGATGAGCAGAACCACAGGCCCATGCATCCTGCGACCAGGGTGACAGCTACGGAGGGAGGAGCTGACAGCATGCAGGGAAGAGAGGACGCTACGTGGACGGTAAGATGTACACAGGAGAAATTAACGTCAGGCAGACGATGGAGACATCACTCACAGAGCATAAGAGCCAATGGGAAGATGTGCATGCACAGACCAACAGTACAGACACTGACAACTATGAGACAGTACGCGTACACCATACAACAGATTATAGCTCTCTAACAGCACTTGTATTACAAGAAGCAGCTAATAGAAGGAAACAAGTCCAACTCACCGCTGCCTGGTGGAATGTCCATGGGAGGCCTTCCGCCCGCCATTCGCATGTCCCATGGCATGGGCATGGGTGGGATGCCGGCCCATGGCTGTGGCCCGCCGTATGGTGGCCACGGGTACGGGCCCTGCCTCATGCTTGCAGCAGGACCAGCCTGCTGCTGCGAGGGTATGGGGCCACCCCCTTGGGGTGACAGGGGACGCTGCTGTTGTTGCTGCTGTTGTTGCTGCTTCTGCTGCTCTTGTTGGCGCTGTAGTCGTGGTGGAAGATTCTGCTTCCTCCCGACACCCTGCAAGACACAGCATTGACATCACAGGCACTGCTACGAATAACAAACACAAAAACTACTCAGGTCAATGTATTATTAGATCAATGTATTATTGACGGACACTGTCTGATGTCAAAATTTACTAATTATAAGCTTGTGCAATTGTCTCAGTGACAGTATCCCAATACTAACCTCAGCCAAGGTTCAGCAACGAAACCAACTTTACATGCACATCACTACAACTTTACATATACAACTGCCAGATGCCAACCTATTCCACATACTGCTCTCACCTCAACAACTTTTTTGTCACAAAAGATAAATGTCTGGGTCAGAGATTCAACGAAAAATACACCTCTGCATTTGTGATGGCCGTATGTGTTGTTAGTTTGTGAGAAGACGTACCGGTCCACTGCCGTACTTGGGGTCTCTGCGGCGATCCTTGTCGCTGCTGTCACTGGCCGTGCGACTGCGTCTGTGCTCCGTGTCAGACGTCTCTTCCTTCTCAACATCCTGACACGACAAAGAAGCATTTCGACGTCACGGCAACAACTCACTTGTTTACAACAAATACCACATGTGGATCATCTATGTATCTGCAGTTAGGTAAACTGGCTCAAAACAAAAATCTATAACTGCTTTAATTTTTAAACTAAATATTCAAAATAACATAAAATCACAACCCTGTTTCAGACGATCTAGAATGTTCCTCAACAGCACCTACAGATCATAACTACTTGTAACATACATATGTATATTATGTGTATGTATAGGAAGCACAATGATTTTTTCTGTCTACAAGGAATATCATATTTCTTAATAAAGTGATTCATTCATATCAAGATAAATGTTCACAATAATTTGCATGTATAGTTTTAGCAGTATACATGTTTTTATCATAATTCATTTTAGGCCTTTGTATTTCAACTAGTGTACAATATGATCATGGTGATTTAGAAATACTTATTTCATTACCAATAAATATGTTTTTTACTACAAAGTGCTGGCCAGCCTACCTTAGATTTGGCCTTGTCGTCGTCAGGCTTGAGTTTGTCGCCTGCGGACGGCGGTCGGTCTGTCTCCTGCTTCTCCTCTTCCCGCCTCATGAGGGCACGCTCCACCGCAGCAGACATCTGCTCACTCTGCTGCTGGCGTCTCTGTCTCCACATCTCCTCATCGTCTCCCTCCGCCAGACGCGTTCCAGCTGGCATCGCTGGACCATAACCACCCGGGGGCCGCTGTCAACATAAGAAAAACACTTATCGTGTTGTGGGCACGCACATCCTTTCTGCTTCATACAGCTTAGGCTTTTTGTAGGAAGATGCAAAGTACACATTTGCACATATAATAACTGATGGCTTCTTCCTTGCTTAGCACACGACACATTTGCACAGAACTAACCTGAAATCCAATCGGCAAAGAGAAAGTAAAATCACACCTGGCTTGGAGGTGGCATTCTAACACCAGGTGGCGCTGGATAGCCCATCGGAGCACCTCGGTGATCAAACGGCATCCGCCAGTGGCGTTGCTATAACACAAACAGGAGTGCAAGTAAAAAACAGCAAGAAGCTGGACAGTTTGGAAAAAATATAACTTACATTAGCAGCCAACTATACTGAAGACAAGCACTAAGTAGTGTCTCTGTACATCCGGTAGATCTCTTAATAATTAATCAGGAGAAATTTACATATACAAAAGTTCATCAGCAATCCATGGATGCATATATATGGCAAGTTTTCTCTGAATGTACAAACAGCGTGCAGCATCACAGTAACTCAGTATCACCACCATAGTTTCTACAAACGCAAGAGATATAACCTTATACCCAGTAAGTCGACAGCAATCCAAAGATAGACCATTCGCCATCTAGCAATTCAAAACACAAGCTTTCATTACATTATAACTAATTAAATTTGTCCAATCGCGACAGCTGTGCCAAGCTCTTGAGAAAGTACAGAATACATAAGGTATAGACGAATGACGTACATCCATTGGAACCGGTCTGCCGCCATATTGCCCTGGACCCCAGGCCTCCCGAAGAGGCATGCCTCTCTCCATCTGTAAGCACACACCACGTTACCAGTCTGTACACAGAGTTTGTGGCAGCAGTCATACATGATTCAGTTGTATTATCTCACAAACTGAAGAAAACATTGGTATTCAGTAAAACTACCAGTCGTCAAACTCAAGTAGAGAAGTTCTTCTCAGTAACAGATCACCATAGCGCTTCCAAAAATACTTCTTTCCGTGAGAACACATCACATCACTTCCAAATAGATTCTCCAGCACATATGCACATTTTCCAAAATAAATGCAATCAATTAAACACTGAGAATCAACATTTCATTATGTATAAAATAAAACGCCTGCTTTGTTTTATTACAGACAATGACACGATTCAGATATATACTAGGCAAGACATACCCGCTGCCTGTCAAAGTCGGGTCTCTCCCTCTCCTCTTCCTTGTCGGTGCTGCGAGCTTCGTCCGGAGCCTGTTCGTTACTAATGCTTCTCTCTGGAGCTCGTCGCCCGTCCCTCTCCCTCTCATGCCTGAACAACAACACAGTGAGAACTATAGAACTGAACCAAAATCAACACACAGTGCATTGGTATTTCTAATAATCCACATGAAATAAAGAAATGTTGAAACCCGTTGCTTTAACCATTTCAGTACTACAGCCCTGACCAGCTGTGACCACTGGATACTGCATTCCCAGTGAATATGCAAGATGATGGACTACCTCACTTCAAGTCAAGATTTGAGCAACAAAAATGCATTTTATGAATAGGAATGTTATATATTTTCGTAAAGTATGATAATCAGCGAATAAAATGAGCCAGATCATTTTATATTCTGTCGTCATGGTAACGAACAATCCAAGGTGGCCCCCAAGATTTCAACGTTTTTGTAGTTGCTGAACTCAGTTGTATACTAAGTTCGCCGACATCGTTATTATGTCGATCGTCAACATATGACAAGATTCTTCGATAAAACTATCAAATAATCTGTCCAAAACATACGGTGGTAAATCGCTAGTTGAAGTAATGCGGTCCGCCATTGTGGCCACTGCAGATTTTGATAATCCATCATTAAAAACCGTGAAAATCACCGTAAATTATTGAGCGATCATAAACAATGACCACTGCTGAATAGCAAATTTATTAGCCTTGACAACTGTACACAACAAGTTGCTCCACGTAATGGATTATTATGAATAAAAACGATTTTAATAGCAGACATCGTCAATGCCGGAAAACTGGCCTGTCGTACAGAAGCGTCACAGTGCGGCCGGAAAACCGGCCTGTCGTACTGAAATGGTTAAGATGGACATAGACATTAGGTCATTTCAACTGAAGGCCAACTACATTTAGGAAACCCTTACCCAGTCTTGCCGATTTATGCAATTTGACTAAACCACTTAGTTACATATATTTCAACATGTTCAATCTTTAATCTCAGCAGTGTTGCTCCATCAATATTCTCACTAACAGCAGAAAACAGGAGTCACTACGCTGTCGTTATACTTACTTGTTGTCGTTCGAAGGCAGAGACTCTTCATCATCGCTGAACACGAGCTTCTCACTGAAACAACATACAAAACTTGGTGAAACTATCTACAACAAATAGCACTGTCAATGGGTAGATCCTGGAGTGATAGTCCCATTGGTGATGGGCAGCCGATCCACTTCCACTTCTGCAGAGGCTCTAACCACTGGTTCCCACAGTCTATCTAGCTCATGTATGGCTCCTAAGAACTGCTAGCGTATGGCAGTGGCCACATCCCGGGCAATGGTCTCGTATGTATAGTATTATTATACAAATGTATAATAATCTGGCAGAAAACCATTTTCAGTATTTTTTTTCAAAAAACACCATTTCACCTGGGTGTCTGGCCTTAAAGCAACATCAAAGACTGTGCACTTGGACAACACCAGATGGTCGGAACAGAAATAAAATCGACTTTATACTGATACCAAAACGATGGAGGACATATGTGTTTAACCCTACAGGTGACTGCTGGGCCGAATTTGACCCGCGCGATCAGTGCAAAACTGGTCCCTGCCAAATTTCGGCCCGATTCAGTATCACTCTAAACAAAAAAATGTTTTCCATCACAAACAAATGACAGGGGAACGCGAGGTATCATTGGAAAGCTGAATTATTATTCTTCCTGTGGCATTTTTATCATGATTCAGTAATAGCTAATCACAACCAAGCTTTAAAATGCTGTAGCCAATTTTACTACGCTCTGCTTCAGGAATTTTCATTCCCATCCATATTGTCTAAACTGGGAAATGGAGGTACTGATGGAAAGCCCAACGATTGGTCTATCCAAATAAATTAGCATCAACGGTCAGCCAATCAGCGCATGGCTCTAAAACGTCTTCTTGTTGACGCTGATTTCATTCCATAACGACGACCTAGGAGACAATGGGAGAAGGACATAGAGGTATGGTTTGCCAGTCTCTCCACTCGACATCTGGCGAGTGGAGAGACTGGCAAACGAAAGAGCTGTCTTTAGACAATCCATCAAGGTTGCAACCTCCAGAAATGGATAAGTAAACGAAACCAACACTGTCAGAACTAGCTATAAATTGTGTCACAGTGAGGCTCAGCCAATGTATGTAATTACGAATGTACATTTGCAGTGCACAGCATCCACAGGCCCATTACTAGCGGACTAAAACCAGCGTTGTTGGCCAGCTAGGTGTTCTAGGGCAATGTGTTTGTTGGGTCAACCACAAGGAGCCCCAGTAAATGAAGGTAGATGGGAGCAAACTGTGATGGGAAGAACAAATATAGAGATTAACTGACGAAGATAGTGTGGATTTTACTTTGGAAAACAGAAGAAGGTGGTAGAAGACCAATATCAATACAGAGTATTGAGGTTTTGAATGGGCAAGATAGAACAATTAAGAGTATCGCAACAGATGGAGACGACCCAATGAGGGGGTGGAACAAATTAAATGATGTGGTCGACACCCTATATGGGATCAAGATGGAAGAAGAGGATACTAGTAAGACAGATTCAATCCACCAACCTGTAGTCAATCTCGCCTTGTGCCCGAGCCCAGCCCCCGTCTGGCATGTCAGTCTTGAGCAGCTTGTCAAACTCTTTTAGATCCTGGTCCTTCACAATCGATGGCCGCTGGAACATTGGGTCCTCCTTGCCTCCACCCATGGGGTGCTGTTGTGACTGAGGCGGCATTGGCATCGGCCCACGGAATCTGCAGCAGCAACAGCAGGCATCACACACATGGTCATCAACTCTTGGCTAAGTTACACTGCTGAATCATAGTATTCTTATCCACAAACGAAGAACGTGAACATACACAATGGCAAAACACAGTATTTCATTGGAGAATGTAACATTACATATACCAAGTAGTTTCAAATTCAATCAGTTCAAAAGAAAAACTTACCTTTCTGGGAAAGGAAACGGTGGCCTTGGCATTCCTGGATGGTAGTTTGGTGGGTACGCAGGAAAGCCAGCTCTGCCATACATCTGGAAAGAAGCACAACATAAATCAGGCCGATTCACATTTATAATACTGTAACAATATCCTACAAAAATGCTCATAATGTAACAAACTAGTAATAACGTACAAAGTGTTCGTTTGATATTACTACTCATCTTTTCAGCAAACATCAAAATTTGTTTTAAAAAATGTACAAAAGGGTAAGTTGTTATATATATATATAGAGCAGTATCCAGTCCTTCTCTGGGAAGCATTCAGCCATGCTGCAATTAATGCGCGAAGATTATTCATACACAAATATCCACCACTGTCTATAGCCAGGTATTCATTCATACAGCGGGTGAACTGAAGCAATGAAGAGTACACAAACTTGTCCATTGGAAGCCATAATTACAGATGTGCATGAGTACTCACATAGTGCGGTGGCATCATGCCTCTGTAGGGCGGCATCATGGGCCTGCCTGGTCCAACAGGGAAGGGTGGACCCTGGCCCGTTGGTCGCATCCCGGGCTGTGGCTGCTGCTGCTGTTCTGATGTGCCACTGCCGCCACCGGACATCGCTGATCCGTTCTGTGTAGCATCGCCCTCGGGCGCCTGTTGCTGAGCCGCAGCTCGTCCGCCACCTTCCCGCCAGCTTCCGACATCTGGCACACGACACAGCGCCACATTTAGAAACATTGTGCATCTTTTACTTTACGCACGCTATGCATGTTGTTCTTCACATTCTCTATTAGTTTTTTCATTGTGTACAGTAAGTTTCTGTGTATAGTACCTACTTTTTTATTCATTTAAAAAGTCCAGGTGCGTATTATACATTGTGCTAGTGCTAAGCAAATTGCTAAACAAGTTTTTCTTTGACTGGATATGAGCCGGAAATATATGCTCCATATGTAGCTTCTTAGGCAAAGTATAGAAAATGTGACCATTCATTTTATACAATTTATCATGCGCCGTCAGCATCTTGCATGCGTATTTCATAGAAGACTGTTTCGTGGTAATGCAGTTTGGCACAGACCTTGCCAGAATGCTCAAAAATCATATGACAGTAATGATATCTAGGGTTCCATAGTTCTACAAACGTCCGCTTAAGGTCATCCGAAGTTGTACAAGTATTAATGTGCATATTATACATGGAAACTTACGGTAATAAAATTAATGCATTAAATCTACTTACTCTGTGGTCTTAAACTTGGCCCTGGCCCATATTGTGATTCTTTGTTTTCTTCCTCTTTCTTTTGCTGGGGGGACTTTTCGTCGCCACCACCAGAAGCTAGTTGGGGAAATTCTTCTTGAAAGAATGGTGACTGTTGACCTACAAATCCTCCTACATGAAAACAACATTCCCTTCATAAAGCTGATACAACTCAAGAAAGAGACTCATTACTACCTATTGTTAAATAAAATAAAAAAATGGACATATTATTGAAATCATGGTTTATGAATGTATGCAGGTTTATCAGACAGGTTGGTTCAAATATATTTTTCATATTTCAGTTCAATTTCCCTTTTTTGTTACATTTCTTCATTAGATTCACTATCGCTAGACGATATCCATTTAACTGACATCTGTCTGATGTGGAGCACAGAAAGCTGCCGAAAAGTAATGAAACATTTTTTGAAATAAGAAAGAGAAACAGGTGTACGAACTTGCCAACAATCCCGGTAAATGATTTCCCAGACAGACCCACCCATCCTATAGTACAAACACAGCTCCCCGATCATGCCAACAGACCTGTATTTTTGTTGCCACTCGTGACGCTGCTCCATGATTTTCCTGCCCCGACGCTGTTGCCTGCTGCCCCTGTGACGCTGCTGTTGCTTGTGGCTGCTGCCAAACTGCTGCCACTGCTGCTCACCCCAGCTACTGTTGCCCCAGTAGCTGTGGTCACTGCCGGCCCACTTGTACTGGCCACTTTTGTACTGCCCGTTTGTGGTATCTGACTCTGAAACAACAAGGCGATTAAGCTAACCAACCTACTTAATGCGCTTGAAAAAAGTAATTTAAATTACACCAACCCAGATAATGAAAACAAATAGAAGAAATGCTTTCATAAAAATGCTTGCTTTGCAAAATTGTCATATGTTCTGTCTGAGGACAAAGCAAATTGCCAACATTCAGTTGCTACAAACGACCAAGGACAATCCATTTCTGAGGGCAGCATGTATAGAAGAAGGTAAAAAGCTATATACAGTCGCGCCTCGTTATAACGCGGTAGTCGGGGTCCACGAAATGAATCCGCGTTATAAACGAGGCGCGTTATAAACGAGGCGCGTTCCCATATCTGCCGTCAGGGGCGCTACGACGACGACCGACATCGCTGCTGCACGAAGCCAACCAAAGTGTGCACGTCGCGCAGTCTATACGCAGTTTATGAAGCTTATTAAACTGCCAGCCAATGTCAGTGTGTAGTCTGTTTAAATGTCGTACACTGTTGGACACTGTTGAACTGAATAAAATACATGAATTGTGTACCGTTTTTAAATAAACAACGGACCAACAAGCCACGGTCAACTGAACGATAATATGGTACCGTTGACGTAATATCTAAAATAAAGACCTGGCACTCAGCAGCCGAATACGCACATGATTTGAGAAACGCTGTGTTAGAGTTGATTAAGAATTTAAATCTATAAGTACGCTCACAATTGGCTTAACTTCGTCTTTCAATCAATATCAAAATACCAATTTAGAAAGCACATTTACCGTGCCGAACAATATTACGATTCACCAATTCATATGCGGTTGACGAATTAATATTTTGGCGCACCAGTACAGGCAGTAGCTTTGCGTTCATCGCAGCGAAAAGCTAATATTTGTTACGCAATGTTAGCTTATTGATCTTGCCTACTAAGCTGTATTAAAACGTATTTAACCCATTCTTAAGCAAGGCGTATTTGTGAATTTCAATTACACTTTACAAGCCGCCCGGCGCCGAAACCAGGCGAACTGGCGATCCGCGGAAGCCATGAGCATGACTAGCAGATTGGAAACGATTCGTTTGATGTCGGCGCAAAACAAACAATACTTCGCTCCACATTTACTGTTCCTAAAGTTAAAACTGACCATAATTATAGTCAAAGAAACTTTGATAGCATTAATTGGCAGTGCAGAATAAACAACGGCAACGTAGTGACGCGCCTCACACTTGATTCATTGCAGTTGTACGTCAACGTTAAATTTATTGTCCGCCAACTAGTCTTTCAACATAGGCATAGTTTGTCATAGCGCCCATTTCCCCCCTGGCGGCAGAAATTCGGGGTCCACGACCGACCGCGTTATAACCGAATCCGCGTTATAACGGGGCGCGTTATAACGAGGCGTGACTGTAAAGTGCTAGGAAGGTAGCGAATGCAGAGGTAAACCTAAGGTACAAGACTGAATGACTGTTTTATTGCAGAAAAAAGCATGGCCAATGATGCTCCATTTATTATCAGTCAAGCTACATGTGCACACAACATTTGAAAACAATCTATGCACCTTTCAGATGAATGATCATGAAAATAGTCAACAGAATAACTAACAAGATCTTGACCAAAGCGATACATTTGTACAGCTGACAAAAACTTGAATGTTGCAATTGAGCCAACAGAAACAATTTGCAGACTGAGCAAATAAATGGCTATAAATTACCTTCTGTGTTTGCCCTTGTGATTGTGTGGTAGCCTTCTGCGGCTGCGACTGTTGCGGCTGACTTCCAGCATTCTCTGCACTCTTCTCCTCCTTGTTGCCCCATCCTGGTTACAACCAGACACATCAGTAAATACTTCTGCTAAAGAGCGCAGGATACATACCATAGTTCAGTGCATTCAGGTTCCCTTTTGCAATGTAAAATATGACATTGTTTTATCTCTGGGAATTTGTCTCATCAGATATTCCAACTGGTCAAAGAGAAACACACAAAGAAATAACATGTTTCTTGAGTAGTAAGATGCCACTGCCAATTCAAGTTCTTTATTTAATATTTTGTCTATGCAAATTGTAATAAACCGTAAACCTCCTTTAACTAAATCTTATTTTGTATGTGGACAAATTATTAATTAAGAACACACCACATGTCCAAAATGTACAGGTTTTCCTATGTCAATTTGAATACAGGGTGGAAAGTACACTCAAAATGTGCCAACAATCCTAGGATCTAGGGGGTTGACTGTAGAATCTGTAGCATTACCTGATCCTCCTGTTGGTACCAAGTTAACGTTTGGATCGTTTCCGCTGTTCTCACTCTTCAGACTTGGTAAATGAGCGGGTGGTGGCATGCGCCGAACGCTTGCCACTTTTCCCAAGCTTTGTAGTCCATGTTGACGAGTAGAAACTGAAAAAACACAATATATCCAAAAATGCATTGGCAGTACTACTACTGCTAGGCGAATGTCAGAAGCATAATGACAACACAATACAGTGACAATTATCACAACAAATGTGTCTCTATGGATCACCTACAAAGTAATACTTGCATATCCTATCAATACACAAGAGAGGAGGGTGTTGTTTATTAAATAATTTT
This sequence comes from Paraescarpia echinospica, assembly GCA_020002185.1. Lineage (NCBI taxonomy): Eukaryota > Metazoa > Annelida > Polychaeta > Sabellida > Siboglinidae > Paraescarpia > Paraescarpia echinospica. The sequence continues at coordinate 41,413,674 of CM034540.1, read as the reverse complement.
GTTGCATTTACATAATTCGTAAATGCTCCTGTGTATGGACTATATCAACATTTACATCAAACAACTCAGTCATCTTTGCCGACGACATACTCATATGCGCTACAACACCGCAAGAACTACAAAAAATGCTGCAGGAGCTAGCTGATAAAAGTGAAAAACAAGGTCTGAAGATGAGCATTTCGAAAACAAAAGTGATGCTAGAAAATGACACAATATATATCAACACCACACAGATAGAGAACGTCGAAAGCTACGTCTGTCTGGGACAGAGATACTGTACCAGAGACAAAAACCAAGACAATTCAAAGAAGAATCACCGCCGTCTAGACCTGGGCAGGGCATATCAGCAGACTACGAGATAACCGGTGGACATCGCATTTCACAACCTGGAGACCTTACGAAGGGAAGTGATCTGGAGGAAGACTGGCGAGACAAACTAGACGAGTGCTGGAAGGGCGCCATCTGGCAGAGGATAGCGCAAAACAGGCAGATTTGGAAACGACACGCTGAGGCCTTTGCTCAACCAAGGGAGACTACGGCTGCACAATGATGAACCAAACAATAAAAATAAATATTACACTTTTTTGCTCAGTAAACATGTCATTTGCAATTTATACCTTAACCATTTCAGTACTACAGCCCTGACCAGCTGTGACCACTGAATACTGTATTCCCAGTGAATATGCAAGATAATGGACTACCTCACTTCAAGTCAAGATTTGAGCAACAAAACTGCATTTATGAATAGGAATGTTATATATTTTCGGAAAATATGATAATCTGCAAATAAAATGAGCCATATCATTTTATATTCTGTCGTCATGGTAACCAACAATCCAAGATGGCCACCAAGATTTCAACGTTTTTGCAGTTGCCGAACTCAGATGTATACTAAGTTCGCCGACATCATTATGTCGATTGTCAACATCCAATAAAGATTCTTCGCTAAAACCATCAAATAATCTTTCCAAAACAGACGGTGGTAAATCGCTAGTTGAAGTAATGCCGTCCGCCATTGTGGCAACCGCAGATTTTCATAATCCATCATTAAAAACTGCGAATATCACTAAACTATTATTGAGCAATAATAAACGATTACCACTGCTGAATAGCTAATTTATTCACCTTGACAACAGTATACAGCAAGTGGCTCCACGTAGTGGATTATTATGAATAAAACAATTTGAATAGCAGACGTCGTTAATGCCGGATAACCGGCCTGTCGTACTGAAGCGTCAGACAGTGCGGCCGGAAAACCGGCCTGTCGTACTGAAATGGTTAACTTTCCATGCATAAAAAATCACAAGGTGCTAAACAATGGCTTGATCAGCATTGACGCTAAAATGTTTAGGGATAAATATAATAATGTAGAAATTCTGTCAAATTTGAGCTAGGTGCATGTTATATATGAGAACATTTTACATACTGCAAATTATAGCAAGTAATAAATGAATACCTCCAGTACAAGAATTTCAAACACACCAACCTGTAGTCTTTTGTGGCGCTACGCTTGTTCCTCTGTAGATACTATTAATATTTATCGTTGTGAACTTGCCCTTCGCGTTCTTTTCACCCTTGTTGCCTATCCCCGAGAATGCGGACATTGTGCAAACAGGATCATTGACGTGTTTTCTAGGCTACCCTATGAACGGCCCGTGTAATCTGCAAGTAAACATTACCACATTACTTTTATTAGACAACAGTTCTCTTGCTATGGTTTCAATGTAAATAATTGTTGTGTCATATCATTGAAATATTTGTGTTAATATAATTAATGTTATTAGCAAAAGCATCGACTATCAGCATAATTAATTATCATGGTACAATATGCAGCATGTCTACGTTTAATATTTGTTATATAAAAACAGTGTTACTGGATCAAGAAATATTAGCAATTGTAACTGTACAAGAGTTTGATGAGTATTTCAAAATTTGCAGACAAGATCAAATTGTGCTTTTGGCTACAATTCACTCACATGTACAATTGTACATGCAACAAAACAGTAGGAAAATTGTATTTGTTTTCATCTAAAAATTTCTTTATATTATCCCCAAAGCTGGTTTCCTCTTGATAACTGCTCAGACAAGTGAAAGTGATGGCGGACAAGTAGATTTCAAAACTGACTTGGGACAAGTTAAAATTCTATCAATGTAATGAATTACATAGGTATACAACTGCATTGTACAACATGGTACTTTGGTCCAGAATAATATACAAACAAATTTGATATCAAGCTTACTAAGAACATCCACCTAAATTCTGCTATGAGGGTGCATCTGTACCATTGCAGTTTGAAACAGGAGTCGGAATTATATATGTACACCAGTATTCAAGAATATCGCTATACACAAACGTTCAGCATGGTACACAATACACCAATTCATATCACGGTAAGCTACGATATGTGATTGCAGTAGAGAAAAACTATCCATGTCATCTATGTGAAACAGATCAATGCTAACTACATCTGCCTGTGTATCATTAAACAAGCGAAATATAAAGTCTATTTTACCCATACACCTATGTCAAATTGTTACACAATTATTTTGTTTTCAATGCTTGCACAGATGTGATTGACACTTGTTTACGTCAGCACCAGCCTACTAGCAACCCGCTCCTATGTAGCTTTTCTACTTCCAACACTTGAGACCACTTTGGAGGGGTGGCACAAGTTTTTTTTACAGATACAACTTGCAACAGTTTGCCTGTGTCCAAGTTGCACTGATACAGGTGCCTGCATAAAGATAGTTTAATTGTTGCAAGTTGCACCGTGCAAAATACATGTGCAAGGACAGCATAATCCTTTAGATCATAGCTTGACTGTTGGCTGCCGACATCCTCTTTGACAGCAAAGATCTATGAATGCCCACATCGCGGTACCTTCCATCGGTAATGACATTTATATTAACAACAAATGTGCATTGTAGAAATATATCGTACAGATTTAAATAAATATAACTTGCAATTGGAAGATTTAAGGTTAACAAAAGAAGCTAAAGAACCAATGTAACTGATGTTTCATGAAAACAAACATTTCCCCTAAATAATATCAATATATGTACCTCTAGCTGAGTTACCCGGCGTTGCCCGGGGAAAAAGGACAGTCGTATGTACCCATCCCAAATATTTCCAGCCTATCCGCATTAATAAATGGTAACTGGTCACTGGCCTAGTTGTTAGGACAACCTTTTGCCAGAAATCTCAATCGCTCACCCATCTAACTGATGTAACCAGCATCAGCGGATGCTATGTTGAAATTTTAGCCTGATACACAGTGTGTTCCCGAAGCCCTGGCGGCCGGCGTGATCGTCGACAACAGCTAATCAGACCGCCGGCTACTGAATCAACCCCATATAATCATTTTCTCACGTTTTTGAGGCGAAAGAATTGCCCAATTTGACAAAATCCGCAAAAAACTAAGCCGGTCCAAATATTGACGACCCAAGCGCACCCGACCCAGTCCTCTAAACTGCGATTGAATTGGTCGCATATGCGACTGTTTTTTTCTGTTTGACGACTCACACATTATGTACGGTCGCCAGCACCGCGACAAGTCTGTAATAACAGATCATCCGTCGTCATGTGCTGTTTCATAAACAACGTGTTGTCATTTCTCAGAAACACCACAACCTATATTTTGGTGGATTTGACACAGGATTTTAAAAGGCGCAAGGCAAATTGCTACGAAGTGTCATGGCGCCCGTGGTACCTCGTGCCCCAACGTAAACGGGGGCGCGAGCGGAAGGCGCTAACATAATCCGTTTCGCGATCATTGTCTGGTTGTCCGATAAGCACATGGAAGACATGTTGCTAATTAAATGTAGTTGTCACATCGTTAGAACACACATAAATGTATATATTCCGGTTTCGAATACAAAATTCAAAGGAATAACAACAGCCTAGGTTATGCTGGCTCAAAGTGATATTATAGTCTGCGTTTCATAGGTCTCGCAAATTCCATTGGATGGCGACATAATAGTTGAACATAATTGTCAGTGAAACAGCATCAGTGATTGAATCATTCATAACTACATTTGTTAACTTATATATTCAGTGTTTCCCCTGGGTGAAATGATGGGCGAGGTGGTAGGGGTGGGGTACGTGAGCGCTGGAGGCGCGAAGCGTTGCTAGGGGGGTCCGGGGGCATGGTCCCCCGAGATTTTTTTAAAACTAGCTTTAAAATGGTGCATTCTGAGGTATGTTTTAACCTTTATTCTTGGATATAGAGGGGAAGATATAAAACAACAACACTACTTGTAAATGTAGTAATCATGATTGTTTCATCATGTTGAGGTGTGGTTTCCATTTTACCACTGCTACTCATACTTGGTTATGGTTATGTTTTCTTGCACTAACCCTAGGCCTTGTTACCTCGCTGACAGAGTCAATCAAAAAGTAAACGGTAAGTTCCTAAATAGCGCAGGACTGCTCAAAGCGCTTTACACTTTACTCCCTGGCAGACCTGTTCAGTCGAACACCATCTCAACTTCTCTGGGAAGCATCCTGTGGTATCATCTGAAGACTCTTTCATCATCACCTTTAAATTATTTTAATATCATAATATTATGGTAAATTGGTGGTTTATGTTCAAAAGATTATATTTTATTTGTTTGCTAGAATGCTATACAATTAAACAGTCATTTCTGGAATGCCACAAAAGTATGTTTCTATTAATCGCAAGAATGTTTCTCAAATTGTGAACTTTTAATAAAACAGTATAATTTGTTTAGTACATCCAATTACTGTGCAAACATATCATTGTCTAACCAAAGTTATTGATAACCCATTAGTATACACGGTTTTGGGTAGTAGGCATTTTTTATGAGAAGTGAAATTCGGTGGTTTATATTCGTAAGTATTTCACTCAAATCAACTTTCCCAAAAGTTTGTTTGCACAACTTTGTCGGAATATGTATTATATATTTAGCACAAAGATTTCTTACGAATCACATTCCTTATTTTGCTAAAACAAAACTGCATAGAACATTAGACTTGTTGAATAAACTTGTGAGCATTTCATTTGCGTCGAATCCGAACCCACTTTGTCATTGATTTTGCCGCTTGAGTTTTGCTTAACTTTGATACCTCATCCATCCATCACTCAAAATTATCCTAGGCATATTTACCTTTAAGAATATTGCGTCTTACGTCCATTTGAGGCGTAAATTGCACCCCGGTTTGTATCGACATACGCAGCTATATATATCTGTGCAGTAACGCACGGCCGCAGCGGCACAGACTAGTGCAAACCGGGTCGCTGACGCTATTTGAGCTTCAACAGGGTCCGGATTCGATACAAATGCTGACTAGTGAATAGGATTAGGATGCACGGTTTTTATTTGGGCTTCAAAAGAGTCCGGATTCGACCCAAGTGTCGACAAGTGACGTAGTGCCATCAGCCTGCACGGTTTTCACTCCCACCACCGTCATAAACCAAAACACAAGTTACCGTTTGGGCGCCATTTTACATGTCTAGTATGTCGAAACTCCGCAAGGTGTCACCATTGGAGACACTGGGGATCCCGCAGGAATATTCAGTGATTGGACAACTGACAAGTGATATCTTTTACGTTGTCCAATGACGGCTAAACGATGTTGCTACAAATCTGCGATTTTGCAGGAATATAAGTGACTTTGTGGTGTCATTACGCGCCGCTCGCCCACGCTGAATATACCATGAAAGAACAAAAAAAATGGGCGTATGAAATAGCTACGAGGCGGCAATTTTGGCATATTTAGGGTGAGGCGGCATAGAAAAACGGTGAGGCGGCCCGCCTCGCTTGTTATATACCAGGGGAAACACTGTATATTAAGTACTGCTGCATTAGAAACAACCAGTCATTTATGTTATTGTGTGACAGGAATTATTGTATTATCAAAATTGATTATGTACGGTTGTTACTGTGTTGCAAATATTGCACAAATAAAACTAATGTTGTTAGAAAAGTTAACTACACAGTAAAACATTATTATACAGATGCATACATCATAACATTGTAATATTTTAAATATTTGAGTCTATTTATTTCTCAGTTAACTTTGAAATAACATAACTTTTCTGAACAGAAGAACTTCTTTTTCACCTTAAACAGGAAATACGTCATTTGACACAGAATTTGTCTTTTTCTGAAACAGAATTTTGAAACGCAAAATCAATGTCCCTATACATACATGTATATTTACTGTTAATTATTGGTAATTTCAGGGATTCCACATATGACTATTATTAATTTGCCAGTGTACTGTGCACTAATGTATAATGCATAAAGTTAGTATCTGGCCACATATTCATACATGTTTTAGATTTATTTATATTTCAAACGGACATCTGTGGTTAATTTGGATTAAATTTGTATTGAAAACACAATTGCATACATACGCACACAATTACTTGGCTCCTATTTTTTTAATTTGGCTCCTAAAAAAATGTAGGTAGGAGCCAGTTGGCTCCTAGACAAAAACGTTAACTTAGAGGGCTGAGTTCCGACCACTGCCGGAGACGGTCAAAAGTACCGCCAACTGCATGTTACGAACAGCTTGCGTTGATTTCCACAGGCGCCTTCAGCTTTCAATTTAACAGCAAGGAGAGAAATCTTGCTTAGTATGTGTGAATTTTATGAATGGAAATGTGATTGACAGCTTGTGCAGACCTGCCAAGTGTTACGGTTTCGTCGTATTTGTTACACTTAGGCAGCTGTTAATACGGCATTACGGCTGGGCTGAAAAGAATACAGTAGTGACAACAAAATCAGACTAGCTTATTCATTATAAAGCATCACATATTCTGCAAAATATGTAACCTTCCCAAGCGCGGTGTGAAAAACAACCGCGGTCGGCAGTCCTGTTGCCAGTGTCAACACCCGTTAGTTTTCAATAATAGCCACTCGACGGCACCACTGTTATATTATCAATGGACAGTCAGTTCCTGTTCATCTAGATGTATAACAGGCTTGGGATGTGATGAATCTAGCAGCTGGCTGCATTATTAACCTTAATTTCACTTTCATAAAAGACTGGTTGTTACTTGTAGACTGCAAAATAATGAAGAGTAAATGAGATTTGAAAAAGAGTACCAAATTAATGTGTTGTCATTTAAATAATGAGCTTACCTGGGATACTGAGTGAGATTACATTCATAGCAAAATGGGTATACTTTTTGTTTACTGAAGCAACACTTAAAAATTAAATTAAATGATTAGAATGCACCAGAAGCCATAAAACAGCATCATTTTATATAAAAAAAATTCCGGGAAGCATGTCCGGACCCCCCTAGTGTTGGTGCGCCTACAGCACGCAGCATTCGTCCACACCACCCAGATTCAGTAGCTGGCTACTTAAATGTTAAAACCTGCTACTCAAAATATTAGGGAATACACTGGATATATGCAAAACTAACACAGGTTGGAGTGCACAAAAAACAGGGAATGAACTGTTTTATAATATAGATATGTTGTATTCCTACTTATCCAATATAATTGTTGACACTCACTTTTTATAATACACTAACTTGACGGGCAATAATTTTTACGCTAAACGACAAAATGACACGTAGCTCCATATGTAGGAAATATATGAAATGCGTAAGAATGCGCTACTTGTAAGCGTGCGGACATGACGAACAACAGGTAGACCTGGTGCATGTTAAGCGATGAGGATTTTCAAACGTCAATAACTTAAAAACTATTCCAAATGTATGCATACAACCAGCGACATATTTGTAGATGGCATAAATAATTATCTTTATGATATAAAAAAACATGAAATTCCGCGGCTGGAACTCCACATACAGCCTTTTGAAATATTGAGCCTCCCCAAGTTCTCCACCCCTGGGTGAATTTCGAAAATGTTTAAATCTACGAATCATTTCAATGGGCCCGCTAGATCACATGCAAAATTTCAGCCCCATACATGCAAAACTGACGGAGATGTGGGGGCACAAACAAACACAGAACGAACTGTTTTACAATACATATAGAAGACATTGCATAGGATCTGAAGGGTTAAGAGGCAACAACGGCTGGAATGAATAGCAAAGGCAGCACATGTAGTATGGCATTATTTGAAATCAAATTCACATGGGAATGGCTATGAGAAGATTTGTGACAAAAATGTTCACAATGATGATTCATGTGAAATTCCACAAGCACAAATCATGAGAACTTCAGCATATTGGTAACCAAGATCTTGCGGATATCCTGCATTTAAGACTAATGCCAAACGATGTACAGATAACACAATTATTTTTGAAATTAGCACACTATCTCTTTAAATGATTTAGCCCATCACACATCAGGTTCAGTGATGTTCGAACGTGTGAATCTGAACCTGCAATTGCCAATCTGAACTAAATGAGATATATTTATAAACAGATCAAACAATAAAAATGTTCGATATACAACATTAGCAATAATATTATTGTAATCATGTGTTGGTATATTAGACTAATTGGTACTGAAACTATGAACCATTTTCGTTAATTCGACCAGTGGCACTGCTCTGCACACCCAATGTTGACTTACACATGCTTTGTAACGCCACACACTGATATCGAGACAGATATTACAGACAACTCCAAAAAGAAACTGGTACTTGCTAGCTTGAAGCTATGCCCAACTCCAACTTCTCTGGCAATGTCAAGACATGTGTGCAAGTGCTAGCCATTGAGTTACTTCGAAATTGTTACATTAGTAACTAGGTTTAGGTACATAAAGTTAAGGCCACACATACATTGGTAAAGTTGGATACTGTATAATTAGGTTAATCTTAATTGAGCTCTTAATTACGAGTGAAACTGTAAGGAAAAGTGAAGCCATTACGATTCTCAATTCTGAAAATGTCGACGTTTATTGTACTGCCATTGCGATTGGGAAGTAATCGGAGCACAAAGATCCATAGTTTAGAATAATATACTATGTCGTAGAGGTTTTCGTAGATATTACGTCTTATAAAAAATAATAAAACATCACACAATTTCAGTAACGCAGACTGGCCAGCGTTGAACCCGTTTAGACACACAAAGCTTTCAGTAGACGGACAACCCGGATGAAGTTAATAACTGCACATATATACTGATTATGAAATAACACTTACTCCGGTCCGCTCTGGTGGGTGAAGAGAGAAGATCAATTTAGATCGTTGTAAAGATTCTCCGTTAACGGATGGTTTCGGATTTTAACGGATAGTTCTGTATCACGAACTACCTCCTTTTCTAATCCAAAATGGCGAACTACGACGTCTAGATCACAGAATATGCAAATGACCTTTAACGAGTGATGTCATTAGATCCCACAATTCCGTTCGGGTACGAGTTCAGACAGGTTCAGAAGCAGTAAGTGGGCGTGTGCACGTAATGTTTACATGTTAAGCTCCGCCCCCTCAGAAGGATTTTTACATGCGCTTGTTGAATCACCTTATCAAACTTATTTGTTGCATTTGGTCTTGGACAATTTTTTTCTTTGCGCAGTGATGTGTTAATACATTAGCCACGCAGGAATCAAACCGTTGTAATCGTTATGGTTTTCAGGATTTGTATAACTAGTTTTCATATATAGAACTTGTTATAATATAAAACGGTAGGCCTACACGAGTTAACCGTCCGAACTGTCAACATCGTCAGCATTTGCAAAATTTTAATTTACAAATACAAGTTTACGTACTTACCTTTTATGGAATATCTGAACAACAAATCGTTTTTTTATGAAGAAAAATAAGTATATTTTAGATATTTATTAGAGATCTCTTTTCGTGATTGAATGTTCTACTTTAATTTCTCAGTTACGTCCCATGAAACAGCCTCCATCTACCGCACGCTGGCGGATGGTCCGGCCCATTCGTTTCACCCCATGGAGACGGATATTGTTAGTTCCACTTCACAGAAATCCGCGTCAGTATTATTGATGTGGTATAGTTGACTACACTACCCCTGACGTATATTCTACGCAAAGTATGGAAATTTACTGAATCAGTTCTACTTTTTTCCTAGACTTAAGAAATCGACTCCGCCCATCAGAACAGAACATAACAGAATATAACGTTTATTTGACCCCCATACATGCGCATGTACACCTATTATGGTATTGATGTATTGAATGTAATCATATAGCTTATTCAATAGGGTCGGTGCCTCCTATTAAGACACAATTGTCGCTATCATAGGAGCCACCCTATTACGTCATGATTTATATGGTCCTTTTACAAGGTGTCTATCTCATGTATGTTTAATTAGGAGTGCTTGTTTGATGTGAGAATGTAAGTTTGGTTGTGTGCTGATCGTCTGAAACTAGCATCAAATGTATGGTGTTTATTGGTTTTGTTGACATGTGTAGCAATTTGATAGAGTGCATACATATATCATTATATTTGTGTAACAAGTATGTTTTTACATACAATGAGAAGCCTCGTTAACTGTGAATGTATATTTTGTCTTTGATTATATCGGGAGTGTCATTTATAGCATTTGGTAGGCTGTATTTGAGACATTTCATTGCAAATTCATGCTTAGTTCTAAAAGTATGTATATACTTGTTTTCACGAGTATTATAATTATGTATGTTTTCACTGTGGATAATTTGCCAGTTAAGTAAATAAGGAGGTAACATTTCATGAATGTATTTAAAGTATAATATTTTAATTCATGTAATTTTAATACGTCTTCTATTTTTAGTAGCTTAAGTTTTTTTTAAAGTGGTTCCGTGTGTGAGTAGTATTTATTTAAGCAAGGCTTTTTTATTTTTGTAATTATATTTCTTTGGTATCCCCAAACCATGATACAATAATTAATATGAGATAATATTAATGTATTATATAACAACACTTTTACATCTAAATGTGATACATGTTTTAATCTGTTTAATATGCCAATTGTTTTGGAGCACTTATTTGACATTTTCTCAGTGTGTGTTTTCCAGTTTAGGTTAGTGTCTAAGGTCAATCCTAGAAAGTTAAATTCATCTACTCTTTCAATATTTATATCATCTAGAGTCTGTACGACAGTGGAAAAAGAATGAAACCAACTGGGCTGGGCAACTTGGAGCAAAGTTGCCCAGCCCAGTTGGTTTCGTTCTTTTTCCACTGTGGTTCTCCATGTAGTTTTTGGCCGACCAACTTTTTTTGTTCCTTCCGGCATCCATGTCTGTGCTGTCAGGCAGTGGCTCAATTCAATTCAATAACTTTATTCCGGAATATTACATCCGTATAAAATATAGACTAGACTATGGCTAATAACTGTAAATATATAGCAACTTTCAACAGTGACGACATAGTGGTGATATGTATAATGTATCACTGTTCATAATACCCTGTAATATTGCATTTCCCTATTTAGCTACACACTTCATAAAATTATACACATTTGTTCTCTTCCAAAGTTTTGCAGGTGGGTAATCCTCATGATACAAACATACAACTCGCACTACAATCTCTAGGTTCCCTGCACAACAATCTAAAGACATTATTGTATGCTACACACTGTTTTCTAATTGATTCTGTTATGTAATTCCACCATAACTGACACATATGTAATGAAATACAATATGATCTGAACAGAGTACACTTTACAGCTACTGTACATATATAGAATTTTCGGATTAAGGCATTATCCTGAGCATAGATTCGTTTGTACTGCCTAGCCATATCGTTATTGTCACTGAGATCTTCCGTGATAATATGCCCAAGATATTTACATTTGCTAACTCTTGGTAATATTTCACCATGCAATACAAAGCTTGGGAGGTGAATATCCTTGAACACTTTTTACAGCAAAAATCATAAAATTACTTTTGGCACTATTATATTTGATATTGTGTTCTATTCCATATTCTGAACAGACAGCTAACAACATTGATAAACCCATAGATGAGGGAGCCAAGAGCACTAAATTATCCGCATACATCAATTAACGACATGCCTATTATACATCCAGCATTAACATTGTTTTGTTTTTTACTGAGATCATCCATGTAAACACAAAAAAAGATACAGAGAAAGAATTCCTCCTTGGCGTACCCCATTACTAACAGAAAAGCAGACATGATATTCTTCCAACGTGCATTTTTTATTAGTACACCAAAATACAGCTAAAATTATAACTATGTACATGGATGCACCATGTTTTACAAGTTTCTCAAACAGAACATAATGATTTACACAATCAAATGCTTTGGAAGCATCCAAAAACATGAATATACATTACTGTTCAGGCTACGACACTTTAGTACAGCCTCTTTGAAGGCATATATACACATATCTGTACTGTGTTCAGCCTTGAAGCCAAACTGATTATTACATGTAGTTAAGCTGTAGGCAATACGGTTATAAAAAAAAATTCTCAAAAACTTTGGACACTATACTGGCTAGAGCAATAGGTATGTAATTACTCTTGCTGCATATGCTAGCACTTTTGTTTTTAACAATGGGCACAAGTACAACAGATATCACAGATTCAGGTAAAATACCTTGAACAAATAGACTATCGGTAGTAAAACACACAGACAACAGTGGAATTATTATGTAACTGCAGTGTTTCAGATGCTCTGAACATATACCATCAAAGCCATAACTCTTGTTGTCTTTTAGGTCTTGTATGGCATGGATAATCTCAGAGTGTGACACCTCTATGTCCATCTCATATTCAACATTTTTACAAATGCCATCCTTCTTTCTCAGCACGTGCCCGATCCAATTCCACCTTCTTCTCTGTACTTCTGTGCTGATCTTCTCTTCTGGTGTTATATTCTCAATGTCTTTGTTCGAAATTACTACTGGCCATCTAATTTTTAAAATTGTCAAGTTTTTTGGTGTCACTTTTGTTTTGACTTTCCATGTTTTATATCCATACAACAACACTGATTTGAACAGAGTATTGTATAATCTGAGTTTAGTTCTTAATGTGTATACATTTGAGCTCCGTATCTGCTTGAGTTTCATAAATGATGCCCTTGCTTTTCGTATTCTGTTGATAATATCATCACCCCCTCCTCCTTGCTTGCTGACGTTTGCGGCCAGGTATGTATACTTCTCTACTTCATTCAGTTGTTGGTCATCAATCCGTATTCTGCCGTTGTGTTTGCTGTTCATCCTCAGTACTTCAGTTTTCTTTTTATTGATTTTTAGGCCGTTTTGTTATGCAAATGCATTCATCTTTGTTGCCTTTGCTTGCATGTGTCTGTAACTTGATCACATAAGTGCAATGTCATCTGTGAAGTCCAAGTCTTCAAGTTTTGACATGAATCTCCATCTTAACCCTGTGTTCCTTTCTTCTGTTGTTTTCCTCATTATCCAGTCGACTACCAACAGGAAAAAAATCTGGATATTACGTCTCCTTGCGTAACTCCACAGTTTTTATCTTGAACCACTCAGATTGTTCACCTTCATCTAACACTGCACATTCACTGTCCTCTTACAAAATCTGGACCATTCTTATTATCTTGTGTGGGATTTCCTAGCTTGCTGCTGTAATGTTATCTTTGCCTCCAGCTTTCCCATTCTTTAGCTTCATCAGTGCTGCTCTAATCTCTGTTTTTGTTATAGAGTCTGTGCTGATTTCATCTATGATGGATCTAGTTCAATATCTATCATGCGGTCATCGGGCATAGGTCTATTAAGGACTTCTTCAGTGCTCCTTCCATCTTGCCCGCCTGGTCAGTTATTAGGTTTCCAGATTTGTTTTTTACTGCATTTGATGTCTTGTGTTTGTTTCATTACTAAGTGTCTTTGTGATGTTGTAGAGTTCTTTCATCCTTCCATTCCCGACTGCTTTCTCTGCTTCTGGGGCCAGGTTGTCTACCCACATTCTTTTGTCTTGTCTCATGCTTTTCTTTACATCTTTGTCTTTTTGTTGATACTTATCCTTGTAGCTCTGCTTTATCCTTTCTGACTTTGCTTGTTCTATGTTGTTCTTTAGTCGTTTCCTGTCTTCTACCAGCTCCCATGATCCTTTGCTGATCCATGGTTTTTGTCCTCTTTTTTTGTAACCCAGTACTTCTTCAGCTGTTTCTTTGTAGCGCCACCTCGAATTCTTGCCATTTTCTCTCAACAATGTCATTATCTGTTTCATCGTAGTCTTGTAGTATGTTATATCTGTTCCATAGCTTCAACGAGAATTGCATTTTTATGGTTGGTTGTTGAATTGTGTCGAACTTCTTTCTGTTCTCACTGGTCTTTTGCTTCCTCTTTAGTTTCAGCCTGATCTTCGAGTGCACTAACTGGTGGTCACTCACAATGTCTGCTCTGGTGTCCATAACTGATGTTCTGTGCTGCCTGCTCACAAACACATAGTCAATTTGGTTTTTGGCTCGCCCTCCTGGAGATGTCCACGTCTGCTTATGGATGAGTCGGTGTGGAAATATGGTACCTGTTACCACGTGGTTGTTTAATCCACAGAAGTCAATTAGTCTTTCTCCATTTTCATTTCTTTCATAAATTCCATGGCTTTCCATTATGTCTTCATGGCCCTCATTGTCTTCTCCAACTTTGGCATTTAGGTCCCCCATTACTATGAACATGTCATGTTTATGTACATTGCCCACAACTGACTGCAACTGTTCATAGAACTGGTTTTTCTCATCATCACTTGTTTCATTTGTTGGCGCATATGTTTTGTATGATTGATAGTTTCATGTATCTTGAAAATAATCTAACATATATATAATCCTATCACTGATAGGTTTCCACTCTAGTAATGCTTGCTCTGCTTTCTTTCTTATCATTACTGCCACTCCATGTCTGGGTAGGTTGTCTTCTCTCCCAGAGAAAATAACACTCTCTGCAGTGTTCAACTTGACTTTCCCGTGTCCTGTCCATCTGCATTTGCTAATGCCTATGACATCAATTTCGTATTTATCCAATTCTTTTGCAAGTTGTGCTGATTTTTCTATTGAATACAGGTCCTGTGTTGCGTTCTTACGTTCCAACATCCTACATATACAGTTTCCTTTGGTCTGGTCAGCGACACTGTCGGCTGCCGAACGTCCGATTGGCTTTGATCCGGAAGTGTCATACTTTCTATGTACCTGACGTCCTCAGGTATATGGAGCATTGCCTCGTCATAACCGTTTCCAGCATGTGCTGGCAAAATCACACATTCAGTTTCCGTTGCAATTATTAAACTGGGGGGGTTGTTGGCCCTCTGCAGTAGGTTTAATTTTTGAGTTTTCCTTCCCCCAGTCAGAGCCTCGTTTGTCCACAACCGCAAGGTAATGGTTTCCCAGGGGGAACCACAAGGAGGTGAGGTTGACCTGGGTGTTCTATGGCTTACCGGCAGGCTACTGTTTTCACCCACAGAGAGCTAGCCGGCCCCAATGCCACTGGCTGTGGCACTGGGCTCTTGAACACCCCTTTCCCCATTCTCAAGAACAGCTGAGCAATATTGTGTATTCTTTAGAATTGTGGTGACTTTCATTGAAGATCTTTTAACGACTGTTGTGTATTGCATTTTTTTCCTGTCTGGTGGCAGTGCAATTTCCTGCTTGGATTAATAAAATATATTTGATTTGAAATAATTACTTTTACTTCCCAAGTATAAGGTTCTTTCTAATCTACATGTAATAGCGAAAACCCAAACAGCCGAATCTGTATAGGTAACTTCAGTTTTTCGCAAGGTGATCAGCCAGGGGGGTCAAGACTGATGCAATTAGCAGTGCTCCCTGGCATGCAACAAGGGGACATTCTGTTGTCTTGTAGACTGACTTCACACTGTGAGACAGTAAGAAGTAAGCATGAGTATTGTTTAAAATTTTTATTCAAAAGAAACATCATGGAAAACATATTTTAGAAATTAAACAATACTAGCCGTAGCAAACCAGTCATGCTCTTACGCGTTTCGCAACTGACACAGCAGTAGCAGAACAGTTATATTCTGCCACACAATTGAGAAAATGTAACAGACAATCTCTAAGAACTGTGCTACCATATAGATGTGACGTCTACTGCTGTTATTATTTAGGAGCTTACACCCACCTATAGGGCAACAAAACAAGGCCAACAATTGTCACTATTACATTTTTTGTAACTTAAACTTCTTCCCGTGAGCACTTAATTTGTTCTTTTGCCAATTGTGGCATTGCAGCACTTGCTAGTTTTAATATCACTCTAGTGGTACCACCTGGATAATGACTGGCAATTTACTTTAAAAAGTAAAAACACTAAAAATAATTACCATGAGTTTTTTAATACTTTTTATATTAGTAGATCAGATGCCAGTGGTCCCAGGAACAGAATGAATACAGAAAGAGGTGAGTGGACATCGGCACCTGAGAAGAGATGCACTTACTGTTCTCCAAAGTTGGCATTTTAATATATAGATTAGAAGTATCCAGTGCTGGTACAAGTACTCCAATAAAGTAACTAAGTAAAAGTAAAAGTAGCTAAAAAAACTACTTAAGTAAAAGTATACCTCCAAGAAAGTACTTAAGTAAAAGTAAAAAAGTACTTGTATTGAAAAGTACTTAATTAAAAAAGTAAAAAATATCCGGCTGTCAGATTATTCTAGTATGTGTCCATTATCCAAAATGGACACATACACCAAGCAAAGTTTTTTTAAGGTAAATACTGATATCACTACTACATAATAATAAACATTATTTACTCACGATAATCAACGGATAAAAAAATAAATGCAATATTATACATCAGGAGAGAATAATGCAAACTGAATTAAACTGCATTACAACCGTTAACAGACCCGTATGGCATATGGTATGTTGTGCACTACCTTTTCAATGAGCCAGACTAGTTTTCAACAAACACCAAGTCTTTGCCATTGTCACCTCAATCTGTCTGAGACAAATGCATCAGGATGTTTTACAAGCTTCTGGGAGTCATAAGGTCAGCAGTGTGCAGGTAGCCACAAACTAAAGTTGGTATTATAAGATGAAGTGCTGGTCAACCATTACTCAGCAATTAATCAGTGAATGAATGGGAAGCCAATGAGGCCTGTCCCATTAGCCTTGTGTGAAAAGGGGTTTTGGCTGAGGACTAAGCTTCAAATGACCATTGAATCCCTTTGGACAGATTATGGAAGTAGAAAGTAAAAAGTACAGATAAATGTACTTCAGTACAAGGAAAAGGTAATCTCTAAAAATGTATTTAATTACAAGTACATTTAAAAAAAATCTACTTTTATATACCAGCACTGGAAGTATCATAGCTAACCTCCAAGATATTCTACATGTCTGAAACAAACAAACACGTTTGGTGCATTATTAAGTCAGACACTGCTCAACTTAGGTGAAGTGACATTAGACTTAAAGATCTTTCCTGAAATACTTGTTGATCATCATTCCTGACATGTATTGCCAACAAATCAAACGTATTTAGTATTGACTAAAACATGCTAATTAATTTGTGCAAATATGTTGTTCTGTAGGAAATGGCCTAAGAAACTAATACATTATAGTGGACTTGGTTCAGTTCTAATTTAACAAAACACTATAAGCTACAAAGCTTTCACACTTATGCAAGTTACCCAATCAAACAATCCAAGTAAATTCCTTTGCTGATTTTAACAGACAATTAATAGTACTCTTTTATATATACTGCACAATGAACATACACAATTAAAAATATTCATATGCTAAAGATATATTTGAACACCAGATTTGTGAAGGGATAAATCATGTGAAGAGAGTTTAAAAGCAGCAAATCTTACATTCACATATATGTAGTAAGCATGTAATCAGACTATCGCACCATTGTAATTACTGGTGTAATGTTTACAGGACTGGCTGTAATAATATCTTAGGTACTGTACTACAGTGTGTAGCTATAACGTTATTTTAATTGGCCTACGTAACCAATGATGATTAACATTATATTTTATGTACAGTATAAATACTGTTATATAATTATTTTGTGTTCAGCAAACCACTTCACTGGCACCTAGACATCACTTAGATCAACATGTCTAGTTGAAATGTAACTACTTTAGTGACGTTACCAGAAAAATAATAACTTTGTAATTGTAATAAAATTAAAGGGAAACAAAAATGCTATGCACCTAAAACAGTTTATACAATCTAACCATTTATAACTACAATCGACATTTTCACATGACTGGTTAACTCGGAAAAGGAGAAGATTCTAATAAAATTATGTATCATGGATGCTGACATCTTGCCCATGCTGCAATAAATTGACCAATAAATGCTGAGCTGTGATGTTATGATGTGCCAGGATCCTAGTTTTGCACATCATTTATATAAATATGCCAGTTCAATTACTGGTTTCTCATATTCCATTCGATTCAGAAGCTGAGTTACATTTTATATGCAAGAATGACTATCATAATATCATACAATACAACATACTTACGAAGCATTTTGACAAGCTACAGCGACAAAGCAAATTCGGCGATTCATTATATCGTAAACGGCTTTACTGGATATGGGAGTATGATAATAATTCATAATAATAGATCAAACAACTTACATAATTAAAAGTGGCTTAATCAGCTCAGAACATATCAGTACAAAGCTAATAAATGGTTGATCGCAATATATGGGTGCTCTGAGTGTTGTAAACTATACTAATATTCCCTGTTTGGCAACTCGGTAATTGGGAAGAGTACAAACTTGTGACATCAACCTTTTTATGAAAATGGCGCTGTCCATACAAGTTAATTGTTGTGTCTTCAACAAGGTTTTGCTAGTAAACTACTGATATAATATTCTTAACTAAAGTTGCAGATGGTTAGTTTTTATTAACACGTTTAGATGCATAGACCCAAACAATTGCCTTTTTAGGGTACACTATACAGTAATTATAATATTGGTTTAGTCACAGTAATTATGTATGTAACTTGTACATTTTATATCAATCCTACAAGCAGCATTCTTTTCTTTAAAAACAAGTGTGCACTTGTTGAAATCGTGCACATCACCTAGTGTGTGTGTGTGTGCGGTGTCCTAGTACTGACGTGGAAATGCATGCCGGCGTTAGCACAGTTCCTATTCCCACAAATTCAGTGCCATGCCCACATGATCAGTGCCATGTCCACGTGGTCAGTGCCACGCCCACATGATCGGTGCCATGCCCACATGCTCAGTGCCACACCCACATGGTCAGTGCCACACCCACATGGTCAGTGCCACGCCCACATGTTCAGTGCCACACCCACATGGTCAGTGCCACACCCACGTTTTCAGTGCCACACCCACATGGTCAGTGCCACAACCACATGCTCAGTGCCACGCCCACATGCTCAGTGCCACACCCTCATGGTCAGTGCCACACCCACAAGCTCAGTGTCACACCCACATGGTCAGTGCCACACCCACATGGTCAGTGCCACACCCTCATGGTCAGTGCCACACCCTCATGGTCAGTGGTCAGTGCCATGGTCAGTGCCCACCACTCAGTGTCACACCCACATGGTCAGTGCCACACCCACATGGTCAGTGCCACACCCACATGGTCAGTGCCACACCCACATGGTCAGTGCCACACCCACATGGTCAGTGCCACACACACATGCTCAGTGCCACACCCACATGGTCAGTGCCACACCCACATGGTCAGTGCCACACCCACATGGTCAGTGCCACACCCACATGGTCAGTGCCACACCCACAAGCTCAGTGTCACACCCACATGGTCAGTGCCACACCCACATGGTCAGTGCCACACCCACATGGTCAGTGCCACACCCACATGGTCAGTGCCACACCCACATGGTCAGTGCCACACCCACATGGTCAGTGCCACACCCACATGGTCAGTGCCACACCCACATGGTCAGTGCCACACCCACATGGTCAGTGCCACACACACATGCTCAGTGCCACACCCACATGGTCAGTGCCACACCCACATGGTCAGTGTCACACCTACATGGTCAGTGCCACGCCCACATGCTCAGTGCCACACACTCATGGTCAGTGCCACACCCACAAGCTCAGTGTCACACCTACATGGTCAGTGCCACACCCACATGGTCAGTGCCACACACACATGCTCAGTGCCACGCCTACATGGTCAGTGCCACACCCACATGGTCAGTGCCACACCCACATGCTCAGTGCCACGCCTACATGGTCAGTGCCACACCCACATGCTCAGTGCCACACCCACATGGTCAGCGCCACACACACATGCTCAGTGCCACACCCACATGGTCAGTGCCACACCCACATGCTCAGTGCCATGCCTACATGGTCAATGCCACACCCACATGCTCAGTGCCACACCCACATGGTCAGTGCCACACCCACATTGTCAGTGCCACACCCACGTGGACAGTGCCACACCTACACTGCCAGTACCAGATCAGTCATCAATGAGCACATTGTGTACCTGGCAATGGAGATACAATTACCATACTCTCAGAAGCTGCACCACTAGTGTTTGTCCCTTGACACAGATGTCAGCCACAGAGAAAAGCTAGTCTAGTCAGCCTAACCGGGGTCAGCTTGTATTAGAGTGACCAGAACCATGTCCACTGTTATTATTACTACGTTGTGAACTCTTGAGCTCTTCTTTCAAGACAGGCGGGACATCGAGGAGATCGATGCAGTCTTGAGGGACAAGCTTCTTCACCACCTGTAGACATCTCTCTCGCAGTGAATACACTGAAACAACACATGGTTCATTTAACACTCAACGACTCTTGACATAGGTTCAAATACAAGGAAAATATTATATTGTGAATATCTCATGGAGTGGTTGCACAAATTCACAAAATTCAAAAATATTTTAAGTATTACGTAAGGGGGAATTGTTCGGTCATCAATACATATCATGGGAAAATAAGTTGCAACTTTGGCAATATACTATTCTAGGGGTAGTTTAATACTGTTACCACCATGACTTTGAACTTCTTCCCTCTGGCAGGTGCAATAGAAGTATTAAGACAAGGACCACTAGACTTAAAAATTGTTTTTATCCGCAGGCTGTGAGTCACTTGAACCGCGAGATGCCATGATACTGTTTTCAGTTGGTTTAGATTTTATGTCGCCATGCAAAATTATTTATTTATTATTTTTTTTAGTTATTTATTGATTTTTAATCATTTATTTATTAACTTGACTACATGTATGTACATACCTTTTAACTGTCAGCTTAGTTTTTATATCGTCAGCTAATTTATTTATACATTTATTTATTTAACTACATGTATACTTTTTAACTTTTTAGGTAATGGTCAGACAGTATTAATATTATGTTATCAAGTTCACTTTATGTCAATAGTTGTACAACTGTCTTAAAATATGTTGGCAGTTGGCCTTGGTTTAAATTTATACTAGTTTTAGCATAGTTTCATAATGTTTCTGATTGTATATTTTGCATGTGCATGATGGGGGGTAGGGAAAACAAGCATGCATGTATGTTGACACCACAACGCCAAGAATTCCTCGTACATTTTAAATGCTACTTGGTAATAAATAGTCTGAGTCTGAGACTCGAGAGGATGATTCCGGAACGGACAAGACTGCTTTAATAGTAATACAAATAAATTACCAGTATTGCTGCAACATTATTACTACTGATAAATGTCAATTACACACGAAAAACACTCCACCATTGACACATTTAATCCTTTAGACCTTAAGTCATTTTATGAAATGTGCTCTGAATCCTTGCAGCACAAAATCACCAAGACAAGGGCGCATCTAGTTTTTTGCATTTAACTTTTTTGTACTTCGTTTCCGATCATCGGAAGTTGTACTTATCTTAAAGATAATTGAATTCCGCACAAGATGGTAATAAATATACTAATCATCTTTTAAATTAAATGTGTGAAACGCGATACGCTGTTCTGGGTGTGTTTGCATAGAATGCAATGCATATCTACGAACTCTTGTCAGTAGATATTTTCAAACAGCGCTCATTCAAAAACTTACAATACAAAGCCATATTGAAAATACCCCTAGTGCACAGCAGATACACTAAGGAATCCAGAAACACCAGTTACACAAGTATCGAGACGATGACGCCACCTCCATGCGTTATCAAATTTAAAAAAAGTTTCTGGCCGTTTGCAGCCATTCAAGGAAACGGGCATCTGGCCGCTTTTGGCCATTCAAGGTCTACACTCTAAAGGGTTAACACTTTTAGATCTCAGTCATAAAACTAGAATTTATAATTAAATGTATTTGTAGTAACTAAATATATGTTTGCACACAAATTAAATACACGAGGTGATACGATTTGTCAAAATTAGAACACAACAATTTTCAGTTTGAAAAATGCTCAGAGATTCTATTCAAATCAAAATACAATATCCCATTGACAAGGTGTGACAAGCTAACTTGAATTCAATACAGGTTGCAGCTCCTGCTCTAACAAATAATAATTGCAATTGTCTGTCTGCACGGTCTAGGCCCGTTATAGCTACTTCCTGTTATAGCTACAGTTTTTCCCCGTTATAGCTACTCGTTAAGTTTGGCAGTCAAACTAGTCCCGTTATAGCTACTTCTTTAATTATACAATTCTAGAGGGGGCATCAAGGGGGAGCATTAACTATTTCAGATTGCATTGAGATTTATGCATAAAAAGTATCCTACTCTATGAATGTAGGACACATTTTAAAAGTCACCGGAAAGTCATAAATTTAACTATCGGTTATTTGAAATGGAAAATATAACACAAAACACATGTGCACAACAGTTTTTATTAAGACAACTAAATTAATTGTACAGAATACAGAATTGCGTTTATCAAAAAGTCATAACAGTCATCAATAACGTGTTTTGTCAACCATTCTAGTTTCAAGAAGTGTCTGTTGATCACTCTAGTTTCAACAAATGTCCAATCGCATGCAGAAAGCTTAACAATGACCTGTCTCCCGATGCATACTCTTGCTTGAACACAGCTAAGCGCTGATCCACAATGCGGTATTTCTTTTTCTTCTGTGGTGGCGGGATGGCAGCGTCATTTTGGGCAACTTTGAGCTCCATTGCTGCCTGCTCTGTCTTCACAGCTTCCACGAACTGGAAGATGTTGGGATGGTGTTTCCCCACCACCTTCATGAACTTTGAGTTCCACCCTTCAACATGGTTGTTGGTTCGTTTGTTGCTTTCTGTCTGGACGTTCCACATATCCATGGGGATCTTTGAATCATCACCTAGCCACATCTCCACAAAATAATCATTAAAAGTTATTAGTTGTGGAAATTCCTCAGTGGGGCACTCTTCCATCAAAGCCATCCACCCCTCATGGACATCGGCTGGACGGAGATGTGCTAGTGCTGCAACAGAACGTGCACGCTCACGCACAACACTCTCCTTCTGTGCATACTGCACAGACAGACCAACATTCAGTAGCTTCCTCCATAAACACTGATTGAAATGGAAGTTGCACCCAGACAACCAGGGTACAATTCACTGACAACACTGATGGGAGCTGGCTCGTAGTCCAGTCTCAGCTTGGGAGGGTTGAACTCCAGTCCAAGATCCTCACATTTCAAATTGATCTTCTGGAACAAGTCTCTGTATGTTTCCTTGCGTTTGTCCGGAAGCTGAGCATATATCACAGGCACTGTCTCCGTGTTGTTTCCAGATCCGAGACTGACATGGAGGGTGTACAGTTGGTGGAACAGCTTAGGCGCTGTCTTAAAAGTGCCGTCACCTTGCATGTCAGTCGACTCACAAAGCAGACGAAGATTGTCATCTGTGGCAAATCCTATTATTCTATTCTGCTGTTGACTGTTAAACTCAAGGAAATGTCTACCATTCAGTGTCTTCGTATAGCCTCCTTCCAGTATGATGTCTTCTCGTTGGGTTGGTAGGTTTGGCACAAGCAGATGCCTTTGGTAGTAAAGGCCATGTTTTACAGAATGGAAACGTGGAATGTTTGTAACAAAGTTCAAACCATTCGACGTCAGCTTTGCTGCCACAGCATTGTAGATTTGCTGGACTGGGTTGTGGGGTTCATCTCTAGCACGTTTCCTCATGGAAGCAATGGC
The DNA here is from genome assembly GCA_020002185.1 of Paraescarpia echinospica. Lineage (NCBI taxonomy): Eukaryota > Metazoa > Annelida > Polychaeta > Sabellida > Siboglinidae > Paraescarpia > Paraescarpia echinospica. The sequence continues at coordinate 41,389,777 of CM034540.1, read as the reverse complement.
CTTCATCACCTCACATTGTGCAATGTCTGGTGGGTGGTCATGCTCGCCACTCCATTTGACGAACTCACCAGTAACGTCAGTTGTCAGCGTGGTCTTGCACTTGACGTCGTATCTGGTGCATACCCAGTATTTGTTCCCATTTGTCCCAGTGCGTCTACAACGGAACCTGTAGCCTCGGTTCAAGGCAGAAGGCTTATCGTATTTGGTTGTTGCATATTCTATCAGGTCCATCTTGTATACATAGATGCAGGTGCACTATTCTATGTGATACTAAACACATAATGAATCATGAAGACAATGTCTCAGTTCAGCTAACCACCAGCCAAAGAAGCCATCACTGTAACTTGCTAACTGCATTGGGATTGGAATTAATGTCATTTGGGTAACAGTGGGTGCTTGTCCACCAACTATATCAACACACACAGCTGGTGAAGGCACTACAGAGGATAACTGGTTGATCAGATGTCACAGTGTCTCAATCCAGTCTAAAAAAGTTAATGCTCCCCCTCCTGCCCCATCCATAAATGGAGAATTAAAAAGTAGCTATAACGGGACTAGTTCAAATGTCAAACTTAATGAGTAGCTATAACGGGAATAAGAAGTAACTATAATGGGAAGTAGCTATATCGGGACGTAGCTATAATGGGAAGACATCACACCAAGTACCCAGCAGTAGTAATTAGTGATTTAATCAGCCAATCCTGCATTGTTTCATTGAACAGATATTTTCTAAAACAATAGAATTACCAGCATAATTGGTCTTTTCACATAGTGTGAATAACAACTTGAGCAGTCATTGTCTGTATATTCTTTGCAGATCTCTTGCAGTTACCAGTTTGCCAAACACCCCATACCATGATTAATATTCAGTTAGACATAGAATGCACTGTAATGTCAAAAGCTCAAAGCAAGCCTGATTTTTGTTGTTACATTGTTGCAACAAATATCATAGTATACCAATATTGTAAAAAAATTACCATCACAGAACAGATCCTGTGTACTCCCTTTCAAAATTGGAATACATTGCAGGGCTTGACATTAACTCCCATAATGCATTTGTCCAGTAGAACAAGTACTAATTCATGTTTACTTGTCCCAACAGAAATTTACTTGTCCCACCAAAAAATTGCTTTAAACATAAAACTCCAGTGTTATTGCCATAACTGGCTCTGGGGTTGTACCTTCAAAATTACAAATGTTGTTACAGGATTACTAAGTTACTAAACACAACTTGGCAGGCAGTATAACATAGTTAGTATAATCTTAAGAACATTATATTAATTAAAAAATAAAAAACTAGGAACAGACCGCCTCCTTGTAACTAATTAAAAAGCAAAGCTAAACGTGTCGTGGCATTTTACTGAACACAATTTTATATCAACTACATACAACGTTCTGAATTATCATCTCTGCTAATAATACAAAATATTGTTTGTAATAAATTCCAGATACAGTTATGTAACTGGACCTAGCCAATTGATTGCTTTTATGAAATTAAACACGTTTACTTTGAATGTATGTATGTTCATACAGTATTCACACAGGGAACACTCTCCTCTTTATATATTCTGATGACAACTATTATGTTGAATTTTGCATAGGCACACATTATTTCAATTTAAACTTTAAACAAATAAAAAAACTAGCTAGTTAGTTGAGAGTTGCCCCTTTCTGTAACTGGTTGCCCAAGTCACCAAGTAAAATAAGGGTGGACAGTACAGGGGTGGCTGCACCGAACTTTGTACCTATAGCTTTAGACTTTAGTGCCTTTAGGCAGTCATCATTCACTTGCTACAATTTATCAATATTTTGCCAGCAGTAGACAGTAAGGGGTTAAAGTGGCATCATGCACAATTTGTTTGATGGCTAATGCCCATTATATATCAACACAAGGACCCAAATGTCAGTCGCCCACAGGCAGGACAATCATTAATGGACAAAGTTCTAAATTGCACACTGCAACTAAAGCAATTTATCTAGTCGCAGTAAGATTATACCGGCAAATGCACTGAGGTAGTAGCAACTTCAAGCCCTGTTAATATTGTGACTCAATCAACTTGTCCCAAGTGTCCTGTACAATGTACTTGTCCAACATTGGTAATTACTTATTCCGGACAAGCGGACAAATCTTAATGTCGAGCCCTGCATTGCATATATGGTATTACCCTTACCATGTCTGATCAAGATTTCAAAAAGAGCACTCTACATTACTTTTTATAAAGTTAATTATAAAAGGAGATACATTTTCCCAGCAGGTATCTATCTAAATTGGTATAGGCATGAGCTATCAGGTAGAATATTTCTCCCTTTGAATGAGAAAATGCGAGAGTCTATCATGCAGAATTTGCACTTTTTAAGACTATTACGAACATTATTAAAATGCATAAGCACAAAGAATAACAATCTTTTTTATCTCATGAATGATTCTCATCTGTATATATATCACTAAAGAAACTTGACACAAACTATTATGCTGTTTCTGTGATGAAAACCATATCATGTGACAGTGTGACATCGGTCGCTTATTGTTTATGGACAATATTGCTGATAAACTTACTCACGGGTGATAAATTATCTGCATCATATTTCTTCTGCTTTTTTATGGCAACATGAAGATAACATGTCACAGAATACTGTACATGTAAACAGTAAAGTGTGTGTCAGTTTTAAATCTAGAATTACACGAGTGCCAATGATTCTTGTTGCCGTAGCTGAATTGCTAGGTAAGATTTTAGGTGACAGCACTTTCACACGTTAGGGATTTTTTCATAAGTTCATAAAATCAAAAAAGTTGTTTAACATTGGTTCAACCCCCCCACCACCATCAATATGTGGTGTGGGACTTGTGAATTTTATGATCTAAAATTGTTATTGGCATCAATTTGCATAAGCATGTTTCACTCTTTATATGGCACCACTGTAGCAATTTATTTTCCCCATGAAACGTGGCGGTGACAAAATCCCCCACATGCAGGGGCTAAGCCAGAAACCAGTCTGCCTGTCTTCAAGACTGGCAGATGACTGGACAAGACTGTAATTACAACTGATAAGATTAGTGGAATTTAAAGGGGGCCAGCTGGCCACTAGATTAACTAATAGTTCCAATGCCAGGGGCCTACATTAATGACTATAATTTGCACAACTGGTAGTAAAACACACTGAATGGATCAGTATTAATTAAATGAATGCTCAAATGACACGGGTTTGTCACTAAAAAAACTAAACAGGTCAATAATGGCTGTGATTGACGTGACTGGCCTCCACACAAGCCGTTCGAATGACAAAGCCTAAAAGGCACATTTTTTATTAATTCAAGACTGACAAAAGGTATTTCTGGCTAAGGGCCTGCCCACATGCAATACTTAACATTTTGGGACTCTGCGAACTGATGCGATTAAACCTTAGAATTACATCACAGTCAGGTTAGTATTTATAAAAAGGCAAACAATTGGCATAAGAGTGGAAATATTCAATTTTTTCTGTCACACTGACCACCCTTACCTGGTAAGGAGATGAAGACAAGTCTCCTCCTGGGAGGCCAACCGTCCTTCTCCCGATCCCATGCCTCTGGTAGGTACACAGCCTGGGACTGCACCACAAGTGTGTCCCCGCTGTCCCTGTCCTGAAATGTCCACGGGTGTCCCACAAACGTGTTTACATCCACATAACAACCCGCACTGAGAGTCTTGTAATGCGTGCTCCGTCCGTCATAGTCAATCCATGTGACATTCACACAGCGCATAGTCCGATTGACAAAGCGTAGGAAGGAGGGGACTCGAGACTGCCCTGAACGCTGGCCACGTGCTGGGTTGCGTAGTTTCCATAGCGGTTGGTTATTTTCACTCTCGTTCGCTCCTGTCATTCTGGATAGGTTGGCTGATGCTGCAATTGTAAACAGGTATAACCCTTTAGACACTTTTAATGACATGCATCCTGATTCCCCACAGCAGTTGTACCAATTCAACACAATAAAAAACGTAATAAGGACAAGGCAAGTACAACATTATGATTATCAAAGTATCATTTATGTTCTTTTCCATTAACATATTTTCTCCTGGACATGCATGTTCAATGCATTTATGAATAACTGCAAATGAATAGAGTGCAAACACAGATATAAATTGTTATACAGCTATACTATCTAACAAAACATGTAGACACTTCAGAAATGTTCTGTGGGCCACAGCCTCATTTTTCAAGTACTAAGGATAAGGTCTAGACTAAGCCAAAGGCAAGGCCAAGGGTTAAAATACCAGTGTTACATAACGTTACGTAACGACGCAATAATTGCTCCAGACTCAGGACAAGTTAAGACACCTGCAGACCCACCGTCTCATACAATCTACAATTCGTAATGCCTGACTGCCCATAGCAACCCCACACTTACATTTTTTAATAGATCTATGTTTAAAAAACAATATATAATCCTTATATTGTCTTATTGATAAGCATACATTATGCAACACCAACGCCACGGCAACGTCCAACCAACAATTTCCAAATTGATACCACCAGAGTACTAAACGTGTGACACCGTAGTATTGATCAGAATCCGCCTTGAACCCACCTCAGTCAACAACGAACAGTCTGCCGGATCAAAGCCGACGACACTATGCGAGACGGTGGGTTTATGTAGGCCCGAGTTCAATTCTCATCAGGTGAAGTCTGACGACCGAGCTGGTTGTGTAACGCCGAAGCGAGCGCCCAGTCGGCGCGTTCCTCATACATTTTGCGATTCGTTGCTTACGTAAAACATTCAAAATAATGTTCACTATGACCAGAAATGCAAGAATTTCCTTTCTACGTTAATTGGGAAAATATGTATTGCCGCTAACTACCAATTTCCAAGCAATTTACACGATACGTCGCATCAACCACACTGACATTCGATGCATCCGTGAACCGATTATTGTCCAATCACAAAATAGATGTACCGTGTGCCCCAGAACAGGACGCGTTGTAAACATCCGGAATAAACATTTGGAAACTGACGGCTTTTCATCTTGGTGGTATCTGTATTTGTATTCTGACTGGCAAAATGTCCTATGGACACATCACGCCAGTGCGCATGGTGCCTCTTTTGGATTAATGTTTTACATGTTGGGCTAGACTAATCTGGAATGAGTTCAATGATGTACTTGATACAATGCTTGGAGGTAGAAAATTCCACTTTTTTATTGTGACTGAGAAAAAGCTGTTTCCAAATATGTTTGCTGAGTGCCTGATTTGTACTAACTATTTATTATGTTTACGTGAGCATCTGGTATTGCGTTTGATGTATTGATCTAGTAGGATATCTATGAGGTTATGTTCCATTTTTTATAACATGCTGAGTCTGGGTTTTTCTTCTTGATTGGACGGTGTACAACTGGAGGTCTTTAAGGAGTTGTGTTACCGTTCCTGGCTCTCCAGAATAGTTGTTCTTGCAAAATCTCTGGGTTCTTTCTATGAGTTTGATATTTCTTAGGCAATGTGAATCCCATGATGCTGACGCATATTCAAGTATAGGGCGGACAAGGGTTATGTAGGCTATGGACTAATTGATATGGGTTGGGCATTTATTTAAATTTCTTATAATAATTCCTAATGTCTGTGGTATCAAAACAATAATGATAAAATATCTTTATTCAGGATAGCCCAGCTAAATGCAGTGCAAATTAAAATATATACTGGATTTATCAGTTCTGTTGTGCTCCTTCCACACCATGTTGAGAGACTATCTATTATTTTTTATTCTCTGGCATCCTCTGGATCTTTTTCCTTCTACCTTTCCTGTTGTTACTACATGTTCTAACTTTTTCTTTCTCATGACATTGTCTATAAATCGTGCTTGTTGTGTTCTAACTTTGTTGATGATCTTTCTTTTTGATTTGGCTGTCCTAATGATGACTTCATTGCTTTGTTTTGCAGTCCATGGCACTCGCAGCATTCTTCTTAAGAACCACATTTCAGTGGCTTCTATGGTTTTTTGTGAACTTTTGGTTATTGTCCAGGATTCACATCCATATAGCAGTATGGGTTCTATGTAGCATTGCAGTACATGTTTTCTTACTTCGATTGATATATTTTTGTTTGTTAAAATGTTTTTCATGTTGTGAAAAGCTGTTTTGGCTTGTGCAATTTGTCTCTTGATCTCATCGTTGCATCGACCGTCGGATGTTATTAGTGATCCCAAATAGTTAAACATTCGGACTTGCTTCAAAACAGTGCCATATGCTACCATGTTGCATGTTGGAGTGTAATTTTTCTTTGAGATGACCATGGTTTCTGTTTTCTTTTTGTTCAGAGACATACATTTTTTCTCACTTTCCCTTATTACTGTATCTAGCATCTGTTGTAGATCTACTTCATTCTCTGCAATCAGTACCGTGTCGTCTGCATATCATAAATGATTCACGTTGTATCCCCCTATTTGAATACCTGGCATATCTTCTAATGTACGTAAGATGATCTCACTGTATAGTGAAAAGAGATCGGGTAATAGGAGAAACCCTTGTCTTATACGTTTTATTTCTTGAAATTTGCTAATGTCATTTTCTATTCGTATTTAACAAGATTTAACAAGATTGCCACCCATAGAATTAACTCTAGGTGGCAGGTGGACAAGGAAGCCCTTTGGCTTATTGAGAGTCCAATCCTTTTATCTATGTGTATCCCGCCCTTCTGAGGTATGTGTCGATTTTATTTTAAAACATATTCACGCTACTAGCACCCACACAATCAGCAGATAATCTGTTCCATTCATTTACAGTCCTTTGTGAAAATGAGAACTTTCTTAAATATAATCTACACTGCTCCTTTGCTAATGTAACTTCATGTCCTCTAGTCCTTCTGTCTTTCTTAACAGAGAAAAAAATATTTCTATCAATATTTTCATAACCATTCATTATTTTAAACACTTCTATCTGATCTCCTCTCAATCTCCTGGTCTCTAGTGTTGTTAAGCCACATGTTTTTAAGCGTATTTTGTAACTAAGATCCCTCAGTTTTGGTATAATTTTAGTTGCTCTCCTCTGTACTCTTTCTAGCATATCTATGTCCTTCCTGCGATATGGCCTCCACGCTTGAATACAATATTCTAAATGAGGCCTAACTATTGTTTTGTACTGCGGTATTATTAGCTCTTTTTCTTTATTCGTTATGTTTCGCCTAATTAATCCAATTCGTTATGTTTCTCCTAATTAATCCAAGGATTATGTTTCGCCTAATTAATCCAAGGATTTGATTTCCCTTTGAAGCTGCAATTCCGCACTGCTCTGATATTTCCAATCAATCAATGTTCAAACTCTCCAGCATTGATATTATTTCTTCATGACGAACTCTGTCAAATGCCTTTGTGTAATCATTAAAACATACATACAGATCTTTCTGCACTTCCAAAGCTCTCTTAACCAGTGTTCGTAGGATGTATATTGCATTACTTGTACCTTTATCTTTTACAAATCCACATTGTTCTTCAGCAATTTCCGGCTTTATTTTGTTTCTCATCCTGGTCATAATAATTTTAAGCAACATCTTGGTGAAGTGACTCATGAGACTAATTGTACGGTGTAGTTCACATTCAATTGCGTCTTTTTTTGGTATTGCTATAAAAATTGATCTTGATAAATCAGTTGGGATTCTTCCGCTGTCATGTATTTTGTTCAAAAAGTCTGTTACTATATCAATACCAAATTCATCTAAACACTCAGTCATTTCAATGGTAATATTATCTGGTCCAGCAGCTTTCCCCTTTTTAGTCCTTTGGCCGAAGATCCAAGGGACTATTGCCATCACTCTGCGTCTGCCGTCCGCCGTTAGCTGCCGTATCTCAGAAACCGTTCAGCAACTCTTTCTCTAATTTTGCATAAACATATCTTAGGGCACTGGCACTATGCACGAGGAATCTGTATTTGATTGAATCATTCTAAGGGCACTTAAGGGGCCCCCAAAATGCAAAAGTTTTACATTATCTAGTGATGTGATTTTGAGAAGGGCCCTTGAGACCACCCCCAACAGTAGATTTTGTTTAATGTGCCACAAAGTCAACACCATGTCTAAACTCTGCAGCCTAGTGCTACTGTTCCATTCAGACCTTGACTAATCTTTAATTGGTCACAGAGCCCAGGCAGAGTAGACACACTTGAGCCCTGTTAGACTGAACAGTTGCCTAACTCTTTTTATCTTCAAAACTATTGATTTTCTATAATTGCAAGTTGTGTTTATTTTGATGTTCATTTAATTATTATAAAATGGTGTGACTGTGGTGTCTATTGGTCAAAGATGTATTGTCTGTAGAAACCTGTAGGTGACAAACATAGAAAATTAATATTCTGGAAAACTCTAGAGTGAAATATCCTACACTTTATTGATATCAAATACATTCTACTGTTCTGTTTATGCTTGCCATGCCTTGTGTAGACATGGTACTGAGTAAATCAGTTGTATCAATATAGACTAATAATTACAGATTCACAATAAAGTTGACACCTGAAACAACCAAATGTCAACCATTAGAAGAGTTGACATAGTTCCGCTATACACAAGCAAGAAATCTGTATTTGATTGAATCATTCTAGTGTCATCAACATATAGTAGAACATACATTTTCTACATCATCATCCCTAAGGTTGTTGTAAATTTCACCAGCTGCCATGTCAAGTCCGTTATAATTGTGATTAACAGTATTCAAAATGATTCAGGTAAATAGCAAATAACAAAGGACACAAATTTTCTCCTTGCCATACCTATACATCACAGGAGAAGAAGGCTGACACAGCCTGGCCCTGATTTATACATGATTTAGCATTTTTGTACATGTTGTATACAACTTTCAACACAATACCATTAATACCGCATGAAATTATCTTAGACCACAGGGAGGACCGGTCTACTAAATCAAATGCTTTCTTATAATCGATGAAGGCACAATAAAGCCTTTTGCGTCGAGACAAATACAATTCAACCAATACCCCTATTTGAACACTGCCTGTTCTACACCTATTACATTCGCTATGTTTAGGTATGTGGTCAGTCTGGTGTTCTGAACAATCACTAAGGATTAATGAACACTTGTGTAGAATGTCACCCACTTGGCAGGTTTAATTGATCTATTCAGCAATGAGGACACTGCTTAGGCCTCACTCTGGACACTGTCATTCACAGTGTTGTGTATTGTCTTAGTTGGTGCATTGAGCTAATCTACCTGACCATGAATCAGTGGTGGCTCTGGTTGTGTATTACACCCAGCTGTGGAGTTAAGATTCTCTGCCTGCTATCGTTTGATGGAAACTGTGATTAATGTGTAATTGGTCACCAGCAGTAGCTTGTGTCAACAGACAGCATTAAGCCAGTAGACCCCTGTTAAACTGGACAGTTGCCTGTAGGTTTTAAACTGTCAAACAGTGAGTCTACCTTTTGCTCTCAAATTATCTGTCCTCTTAGTTTTACACATGAAGATAATCTGGCATAACTTGATAAGTCTTTGTAGCAGCACATTTGTACTTCCAGTGTATCATTGCAACATAACATACATATTGCATACTGTGTGCCACATTTGAATGTTGTGCATGTAATATTTCCATGCAGTCCATTTGCATATATAATGTAAAACTTGAACAGCCGTTTTCTTCATTTTCACTTTTTGATCCCTACCATGTTCAGTGCGCCATAACTTTGCCAATTTTTGTAGCAGTCATATTTTTGAAACCGTGTAAAGCACCCTACCAAACCTTTACAAGGATGTAAGAAAACAATGTTACAATTTTTTTGACTTATCACTCATTTGGTCAGCCGGGGACACATATAGACGTATTAGTCCAAAGGACTTCAGGGCCACTTGGCCCATTTTTCATTGATCTTATGGCTTTTCGAACCTCGTCCTTCAATATAGGAAGACCATCAAAGTTCTTCTTAATTGATGGTTTTTCACCCCTTTCATCATCGTACAGTTCACCAATATATTCTGACCATCTCTCGAGTATTTTGTCTTTGTCCATTATTATGTTTCCTTCTTTAGATTTCAGGCAACCTGTAGCTGAGCATGTTCTTTTCCCTGTGATTTGTCATGTTTTAGCATGCATGGATTTTATGTCGTGCTTATACTTCTCTTCAATTTCTTTGCATTGTTCATTAAGCCATTTCTCTTTCGCTAGATTACATTTGGCCGTTATATCCTTGTTCATTGCTACATATGCATCATGATTTTGCTTAATTTTCCTCCTTTCGTCCATCAACTTTAGAATATCGTCAGTCATCCAATTTTTCTTTGCTTTTCTGCACTGCCTAGGAACAGTTTCTTGTGCAGCCTGTGTGATTGATTCCTTCATTTGTTCCCATTGGTCGTCCACATCTTGAATGTCATTCAGAACATTGAAACTGTTTTGTACTGCTACATTGAATTTCTCTTTGATCGCTGAATCTGATTTTAGTACATTCATATCCAGTTTAATGTTCATTGTTGCTCTTTTCCTTTTCTTCAGTTTCAGTTGGAACTGGCACATGGTCGGAATCGCAGTGTGCTCCGGGATAGGTCTTTGCCACCAGTAAGGCATTTGTAAATCTTTTACTGACCAGGATATAATCAATTTGGATCCGTGTTCGGTCTCCTGGACTTTGCCAAGTCCAAAGTCTTCTTGGGTGTTGTTGGAACCAGGTGTTTCCTACAATCACGTCATGAGATTTTGCCCACTCTATTAGTTTATCTCCTCTCTTATTTCTGCTCCCTAGGCCATATGGTCCAGCTATGTCTTTGCAACTTTCCCCACCAACTTTAGCATTAAAGTTTCCCATAACTATTACAATCTCCTGTGATTTGTAATGTGATTTTGCCAATTCAAGATCATTATAAAATGTCTCGTGCTCTTCATCAGATTTGTCTGCGGTTGGTGCATACGCTTGTGTGATGTTAAAGTTAAATGGTTTGTCACCGAGTTTCACCAAGAGGATGCGATCCGATATGGTCCAGTATCCAAGTAAGCATTTTGCTCTTTCTTCATCCAACAGAATTCCAACTCCTCTTTCATGTTTATCGCCTCCTGAGTAAATTATTGTGTAATTATCTCGATCCTGCCCCTGTCCATCTAACTTCACACATTCCCATTATATTTATCCACAATCTTGTCGCTTCTTGTTTGATGTTATCTAGTTTTCCTTTCTAATATAGAATTCTTACGTTCCATGTAGCAATATTCAAAATCTTTCTGTTGCGCACAGTAGCTGGATGACGATCTGGTGTCATCTGTCGCACATGACTATCCCTACCGAGCAAGGTGGTCCTGTCAGAACAACTGTTCACGCTGTTAACGTTATTTTCTATGGTTTTGTGGGTCATGATTGTCTTGGGAAAGATACAGCAGTGGTTTCCCATTGCCTTCTGCCCCGGTTTTTAATTTGGTTTACTCCAAAGAACAGTAGCAGGGCCCACCAGTGTGTGGACACGTCCTGACCCTCACAAATCATGTTCCATCTATGGGGCAAATAGCAAAGCATAAGATATAATATAACAATTAAATTAACTGAAGTAAAATAATAAGCCAATTTGTACGTCAATGTTATAAGAACTTAAAGAAGGGGTATATATATACATTTATGAAACATATGAAAAAGATTAACAATTATATTATTCACAGTATTGTAAATAGTGACATGATCTATTCGTCTCTGCTGTAGAAAAAAATGGATTAAACAATTATTTTGTCTACGGTAATATTCTTTGTTATGATACTAATTATTCATGATATGGCTGCTAGGACATGTACACATTTGTGTTGAGTAGCTTTGTGTCTTCTTTTTTCTCTTTCTCGTGTTGGTGTTATTACATGTATAACAATGGAACTTTCCTTATATTAAGGACTGAATCTGAAATAAACTTATCTTATTTTAAGTCTAAGATACATGATGTAATGGAGAGGTAGCCATTCCTCAGCTTAGTTTGTACAATTACTCTATATATCAAACGTTACACGTTTATCTTTGAACTCTTTATAGGTTTTGCAGGTTTGGACAGTATTAATGAGATTGTTGAAGAGCACTGCCCCTTCATAGCAGAACAGGTTCTTGGCTACATTACAGTTGACTCGTGGTACAAACAGATTAGAGTAAGCATTTCTGGTTGAATAGGAATGGAAGTCTTTAGCACACATAAATTTGCCCTTGCGGTATGAATGGAGTACGCCCAGCAGGCATTTGCCCACCATTAAAGTTTTGTGTAATTTTACATTGTTTTGGCAGGTAAATAAACCAAGTGAGCTGTGGATGTCAGATATGTGGGTTCGCCGCCTGCAGCATAGAATGACTCTCCCCGCTTTGTTCTGTAGTTTCTGAATTCTTTACAAGTTACTTAGAGGTCCCTTACACCATATGATGTGCCCATAATGTATGATGGGGACGATCGTAGTTTTGAAGAGTCTTTGCTGTGGTTGCGGAGATGAAAAGTCGAATACGTGACTGTACACCTATATGCTGTGAGATTGTCTTACTGATTCAGTCTACATGGTGGTTCCAGTTTAGAATAGGATCAAACCAAAGGCCCAAATACTTAAAGCAACCGACCTGTTCCAGACATTCCCCTCCAATTTTGATTTGAAGTCCCCCTTCTTACTTGCTGTGTTCTGTTATCAAAATAACTCTTAAACCAACAAAGCTCTATTTCACTGATTACCAATGGCAGAGAGTTTCTGAAACAAAATGTTCGGGTCTACAGTATCGAATGCTTTCTTTAGGTCCAGGAATATGGCACCTGTGTGGTTACCATGCTGCTTTCTGTCATATAGGTAAGCAGAGACGTGGTTGTGGAGTACTTTGGTCGAAAGCCTGATTGAGACCGATTCAGGATATTGTGTTTTAAGATGTGAGCATACAGTTGGTCAAGAATCAGTCTTTCAAAAACCTTCATGCACAGAGGAAGTACAGATATTGGCCTGTATAGTTAGAGGTATTCTGGCGATCCCCCACTTTAAAGACTGTACTCACAACTGCCTGCTTCCACTCCCTCGGGATTGTTCCTGTCAACAGTGAGAAATTAAAGATGGTCGCCAGGGGGAAAGAGAGTTCCCTTTCTGCCACTTTAAGAGATCTAGCCATAATTCCATCAGTGCCATGCGTTTTTGAGGTGTCGAGTCCTGAACATAATTTGGACACCTCAGATGCAGTTATTGCCTTAAATTTAAAAGGCTGGAGGCATGTAGTCGGGATGCATGGGGGATCTGCCTGGTTGGTAAACTGTTTAGCGAAATCACTGCCAACGCTCGTAAAGAAGGAGTTGAACGCATTTGCAATTCCCAAAGAATCGGACACCTCCTCGTCCCTAGCCATTCTAGACGTGGTAGATGCAGACTTGGGAAGCAAGTTCTTTAGATTAGCCCATAGTGATTTTGTTTTTAGCACTATCTCTGATGACGGTATCATAGTAGACTTTTTAGCACGTTTTAAACGGGTACGGGTCTTGTTTCGTTGGACTCAGTATATCTGATAGACATTAGCAGATTCTGATCGTACTGCAACTCGTCTCAGGTGATCACATTTGTTCATTTGTTCACGTAAGTCAACAGTAATCCAAGGAATATCCTGACCTCGCACCCTGGATTCTCTCAGCACAAATAATTTAAAGATGTCCCAAGCAGAGTCTATTGTTTGAGCATTCAATAAATTACCAAATGGACAGTTCGTACAGTCATGTTGATATTTTGTCTCATCAAAGATTTTTCCAGTTCCTAGTTTTCACATACTTAGGGGGTAGTCTACTAGGTTTACTTTTTTAACACGATACAAACAGCTGAGGCGGGGGTGCGACAGGGTAACAATGAAAGGCTCAAAGCGTATGCTGTGCGTACTTCGATCGGGGGGGGATTGTGCTATGCGTGTAAGGGGATACTACATCATGCGTGTACACGCAGTCATTACACACTGACATAGTGGTCATTTAGTGTACGTACATACAACGAATGTCGTTTCGCACGATTTTTATGAGTAAGCTTACCTAATTCAGAAGATGGTTTTTCAACTGGTTTCATATTCATTTCGCAAAAAGAATGAACGTGTCCAGTTTGAGGAGTGCGTGTGTCACGGGAAGGGTGGGATTGGTCCTAACACGTGGCGGAAACTATGCCTATGCGGATTCAGGGGGCCTGGGGTGACGTGATCGACGTTTTGAATGTGCCCCCGTTAAATGCACCACCAGATGTTCTGTCATCCGATCCGACAGCGTGATGGCGGAGTGGTGATGAAGCTCCGTCGATTTTCTTTCTTCAACAGAACCATAGGTGGATCTAGGGGACCTGGGGGAACATGCCCCTCATAGAGCTGTTGAATGTGTCACCCCCGCAGACCTTTGGAAATTGTGAACGTCGCCGCGAAACATGTTCAACAGCACCCGTCCCACCGTCTTCCTATGTCAGGAGCCGACTATAGAGGAGTCGTGCTGAAGATCCAGCTCAGCCCACCCAATATGAATTTGGTTCGGCCACCAGAGTTTTTGGCAAGCCTCAACGGGGGTGCAATTGGAGATCCCCCCATATAGATGGACTACCTTCTCTGGATCCGCCCCTGCTATGTGGGAGATTTAGTTCACATATATCGGTATAGGATAGGTTGGCGCCTCTTCTACACCCGATGGAACGGATCCAATTTTCCTGTTTCCGACCATGTAAGGCCCCAAGTGCCCGCGTTGTACTGTAAAACTGGACGCACAAATACGTTATACAACGCAATCGGAATTGTAAAATTGACGTGTTGTCTTCGCAGTCAAAAGAACCACATTTCAATTAAATTAGACTTGAAAATAGTAATAAAAGTTATAAAAAGGCTTAAAACATACGTTAAATCATCTCTCAAATCACAACTTGTCAAGTCATCTCAGATCACAAATCATCTCGAGCTACCTCGGTGTCAAACTGGCAGAGAAGACTGGCAAAGATATCCAGAGGGAACGAAGGACAGCTACTAATTCGTTAGTCTAACTGACGAGGGAACAACATTATTTAGAGTGTGATTCAGTTTGCACTGAGGAATGGAATGCAGAGACCGCAGCATTTTCCAGCGATACAGGTCTTTAACGTCTTCGAGCAGGGATCCAAGTTTTTTGGTCGTCCTCAGTTCTGGTGGCTTCACCAGGGGCGGACCAGAGAGGATCTCCGGGGAGGGGGCAAACCTCAAATTGCACCATCCCCTTTAGGCTCGCAAAACACACTGGAGGCCGAACCAAATTCATATTGGATAAGCTGTGAGTCGGACCTTCACTGTTGTGGAAAATTTTCGCGGCGACGTTTATAATTTCAAAACGTCTAGGCGAGACGTAACGGGGGCACATTTAAAAGGTCAATGGGACACGCCACTCTAGCGCAGGCATAGCGCGGCCAAATTCCAAAGGTCAAGGGATCACGTGCCCTGAGGCCCCCCGTTGACAGTTGATGATCCCGATCGTTTTGTCGACATTGACATACAGGTAGTTATGGTCAGCTGAGATGAGGTCCACGTCGTTAGCATAACAGATTATTACCTCGCTGGGTAGGTTCCAGTCGATCGGCGGTCGGCACGGAAAGCATCTACGCATCCGAAGGGCTGCTCGACTTGTAGGTATATGAGGAGTAGCACCTGCTACAATGAAACCCCTTGTGGGGTGTCGGTTGTCGTGCTGAATGGGGCAGAGAGAGCGTCTTCCATAAGCGGATCCAGGGGGACTGCCCCCTGGACCTTTGAAATTTGGCGTGTCCCATATACATTTTTGAATGTGCCCCCGTTATATGTCCCCATAGACTTTTGGAATGCGTGTGTGTGTGTGCGTGTGTGCGTGTGTGTGTGTGTGTGTGTGTGTGTGTGTGATACAGAGAGGGGGGACGGAGAGAGAAAGAGGGCGAGGGAAAGAGAATGAGAGAGAGAGGGGGGGGGGAGAGAGATTAATTGAAATTGAGACAGTTCTCAGCAGGCGTCAATGAGTTTCCGATCACAATCACAGATTATTAAAAATGTTCAGTTTTCTCGTCGACGAGCATATGAGTGTCTTGTTCGGCGTTTACGGAGTCTGACAATTGCATCAGCGACGGACTTGTTATTTGTCGGCCGATCAGAGCCTCGCCTCGCGTGTAACCGACGGAAGTTTCGTTTTTATTCCGGTCACAGCGAACGCTTCTTGGTCGACGTTGACGAAGACTGCGTTCGAATACGGTCGGCCGGCAACAGCGATCCCGCCGGCGAACGGGACGGACACGTGAGGCACCTGAAATGCAACGATAACCGATAATTAGTTAATCGTCATTCATTTGGTTATTCTATCATTATTTGTTTAATACATTTAGGGGCCTAAATAAGAAAAAAACTATCTAAACTGACTATACTGATTTAAGACCTTGGCATCATCCATGGTCGACTACTGACCGACGGAGGCCTACATAAGACATTGGTATTAGTACAGGTAATCTACATCTCGGAATGTGGGTGTCCATGGAGTACTGCGTCAACGGTTGCACTACACACTGCGCTGCAGTGTCCCTTTGCCACATATCTTGCATTACAATTAAACACGGCGTAAGTGAATCTTTACTCTAAGTGTAATTTGATATGCAAGATGTTGGGCCACGAGCACGTCACGTAACTCCCCGGTTGGTTGCGACGCGGTTGAGAAACGCGGTGGCTGGCATCGAAGGAGTAGTACGTAACGAATCAGCCGGTGTATTGGTCTGGAAGAAAGTTCCGGTCTCAGAGTAAGTTCCGGTTCCGTATTGCGAATGCGATTGTACATGTCAAAGGTAGCGCCTATTTTTGGCCAGCTTAAAACGGTGTTTGCCGAAAGAATGTGACCCAATTATGTTATAGTTTACGTTAATGATACGGTTACTTTTGTAATTCTTAGTAGACATAACAAAACCTCATAATTAGCATAACTTGTAATTATTTGCAAACAAATTGTGTTTTATTTTGATGTCATTGTCTCAGAGCGTTGACGTTGTTGTATCTTACGACTTCGTCACACAGAGCTGCAGTTTTCAGCGCTGTTTATACGCACAGCGGGTTTTGTAGTAAACACAAATCTCCGCATTTTAAATGACATGACACATACTTATCTCCGTCAGTTTGGCATGTACGAAGCTGATTTTTTTTTTAATAATCTAGCAGGCCCATTGGGGGTGGTTCGTAGATTTACATTTTTTTTAAATCGTCGGGGGTGGGGATCTTGGGGGGTAACAATTTATAAATGACACATATCTCTGTTAATTTGACATGTATGAAGCTGAAATTGTGTGTGATCTGGGGTGTCCATTGGGGTAGTTTGTACATATAGGTTGTTTCGAAATTCATCCAGGGGGTGGGGGTCTCGGGGAGGTCACAATTTTTAAATGGCACTTATCTCTGTCATTTTGTCATGTGTGGAGTTGAACTTTTGTGGTTGATCTAGCAAGCCCATAGATAGTTTGTAAATCTAGATATTTTCAAAAAAAATTCAAAATGTGGGTCACAATTTTAAAATGGCACTTATCTGGGCCAGTCATGCCTGTATGGGGCAGACATTTTTATGCAATCTAGCGTACCCATTGGGATTGTTCGTAGTTTTATATCTTTTTCTAAATTTGTTCGGGGTGGCGGTCTGGGATCACAATTTTAAAATAGCACTTATCTCCATCAGTTTTGGAAATATGAGGCTGACATTTTGTGTGCAGTCTAGAAGTCCCAATGAGGCGCTTCAATGTTCGTACGGAGGGTGGGGATCTTGGGGGTCACCATTTCCAAACAGTTTTTCCCAACGCAACTCCGAGTAACTCAACAATTCTTTAATAATACATTTATGGAAACGGGTTATGCATTCACGACTTACATAAGTAAACCTTTATTATCATGTCAACGTGTATAATTATGTGTGACATAACAGTTCAAATAGTATTATTAAATGAAATATAAAATGCAAAAAAATTATTTATTTACACAAATCAAAACTAGCCCTTTTTATAATACTGTGATGTTTCATCAGACAAGTGATCAAATCTAATTATTAAAAAATAAAACTATTTTACAAATAATTATTAACTCGTAGATAACATTAGCCTTTCTGGTCACACTATGGGCAATCTAATGTAATGTAAATTAAACTGAGGAGATCCTTATGAAACTAAAACTGTGATTGTTATTATGTTAAACAAAGTAACACAAAACAACAGGAATACACTAAAATGATTGGCATACATTTACAAAGAACCAAACCACGTAGCCCGTTATATAATGCTGCACTCGCTTGCAATACAACATTGCTACAAATAAAGTATATCATAATATTTAATCACCCAAGTAATATAAAATTCAATTATTCAGAAATAAAACCATTGTCACAAGTAATCATTAATTCATATATAGCATGACTGTAATAATAAAAAATAAGATATTTATATAGCGCCATAATCACAGTGCTCTACGGCGCTTTACAATACAATCTAATACCAAACCTGTATAGTTAGATCATTAAAATATTAAGTTAAATATCATAAAAACAATACAACTAAGAATCGTACATTGAATTAAAATACAATTTAAATATAAGGGCATTACACCTAAAACATATACTGAATTAACTCATTTAAATAATAAATTACAATAAGAACCATCAAATAATAGGATGAGGTGGGATTAAAATAGTAAGATGACAAATTAAAGTATATATTAAGTGACTGCATGTGACATTACTGTGTCTCGTAATGCAGGAACTTTGCTAAAACCGCCATTACTGTGTCTCGTATTGCAGGAACTCTGCTAATACCGCCATTACTGTGTCACGTATTGCAGGAACTCTGCTAATACCGCCATTACTGTGTCTCGTACTGCAGGAACTCTGCTAATACCGCCATTACTGTGTCACGTATTGCAGGAACTCTGCTAATACCACCATTACTGTATCTCGTATTGCAGGAACTCTGCTAATACCGCCATTAGTGTGTCTCGTATTGCAGGAACTCTGCTAATACCGCCATTACTGTGTCAAGTATTGTAGGAACTCTGCTAATACCGCCATTACTGTGTCTCGTACTGCAGGAACTCTGCTAATACCGCCATTACTGTGTCTCGTACTGCAGGAACTCTGCTAATACCGCCATTACTGTGTCGCGTACTGCAGGAACTCTGCTAATACCGCCATTACTGTGTCTCGTATTGCAGGAACTCTGCTAATACCGCCATTACTGTGTCTCGTATTGCAGGAACTCTGCTAATACCGCCATTATTGTGTCTCGTACTGCAGGAACTCTGCTAATACCGCCATTACTGAGTCTCGTACTGCAGGAACTCTGCTAATGCCGTCATTACTGTGTCACATAATGCAGGAACTCTGCTAATACCACCATTACTGTGTCATGTATTGCAGGTACTCTGCTAATACTGCCTTTCTGAAAGCATCGACATGGCACTGGTGTATCTTGTGAGGTGGTACTCCAACGCTGATGGCCTTTGCATACTGGAATACAGATACACATTAATGTTAACATTTCCTTACATGAATAATACACTCATCTGAAATCATATCATCCGTTAATAACATACATAGATACAGGTCTCAATTTTCCTTTGCTATTTCTGTGAACTATATTTTACACAAACCAACTTGGTACTTGATAGTGTGATAACATGCTCATTGCATTGCGAAAAACTGTTCAAATATATAACATAGCAGATGTCAGGAATATGCCAGGAAACAAACTACTCTGTCTCTGTGTGTATAGTATAATGTGTGTGGAGCGCAGTAGCACAACAGTAAGAGCTCCGGACTCTCTACTGAGATAAAGCAGGTTCGAATCATATTGCTTCAGTTCACTCAGCTGTATGACTGAGTACCTGGCTATAGACAGTGGTGGATATTTGTGTACGAATAGTCTTCATGCATTAATCGCAGCGTGGCTGAATACTTCCAAGAGAAGTCGAGATGGTGTTCGATTGAACAGGTCTGCCAGGGAGTAAAGTGTAAAATGCATCGAGCGGACTGGATACTGTGCTATATAAGAACTTACATTATTTAACGTATAATTATCTTACTTGTTAAACTATATGGATGCCAAGACACCACATTATGGTATTTATAAAATATAGCACAACACAATAATTAAATACCGAGTATAAAATATTGTTCTATGATCAATCACTTTTATTACAACAAAGTAACTCGATATACTATGAAGATTCCTTCACATAAAACAATTTGGCATGCTTGCATACCTAAACTTATTTAGTGCAGGAAACATCAAAGAATATTGAGAGTAGGCATGGGAAACTAACTTTGAAAATTAATTAAAATACATAAACTCAGATATTTTCCAGTTAAATTAATTAATATCATAAGTTTATCAGGTCAGTTAAATTAACCTCCCAATTTTTTTAATAAAATAAACAAATAACTTTCATTTAATTAACATTCAATTTAAACTAACTTCAATTAAATTAGAAATCAACATGAACTCACCTGACGATTAATTTTAATACAAGACAAAAAGAACACATTATCCGCTAAAGAGGCTAACTGGAACTAATGTCTGTAACAGGCCAAGCAAGCTAATAAAGCAAATTGACATTGTACAAACTTATCTAAAACTTGAAAGTACAATATGAGAATTTTAGTTAAATACTGTATAGCTGGATTGTGTTCACTTTCACATTTTTAACCCAGCCCTGAAGTGCCTGATCACCCACTGGACATTCACAGTTCACCCAGCTCAGTCACTGACTGTCCCTGGCTGGAGATTTGCAAACAATTGCCTGAACCTAACTAATTGCTTTCATGTCAGTTGGGCTGCTACTAGTGAGCATGTAGAATTTACATCTAATGACAATAGGCCTGTGAAAATCACCTGAGGCATAACATTGACTTAGAATCAAGCTTGCATATTATGCATGTGGGTACTTTTCATCTTACAGCTTGAACCTGGAGCACCAAACTTTTAGGAATTAATATACGACCCCCACAATAGGGTCGTTTCAAGATACTCCATATATTTATATATGGGAGAGATCACCAGTACATATCATGTACTTATATTTTCAGAAAGCTTTCGACAAAGTGCCACATCAAAGATTACTACTTAAACTATAGGTCCATGGCATAGGAAATGGTATAATTAACTGGCTGATTGACAGAAGACAACGGATAGTAGTTGATGGGGAGGATTCAAACTGGAAATCAGTTTTGAGTGGGGTACCACTGGAATCAGTACTGGGACCTATATTATTCTTACTATATATCAATGATTTGGACGATGATATAACAAGAAATGTGTTGAAATTTTCAGATGATACAAAAGTGTTCAGAAGGATTAAAAGTTATGTAGATAGACAGCATCTACAAGATGATCTTGACAAGTTCAGAAGGATTAAAAGTTATGTAGATAGATAGCATCTACAAGATGATCTTGACAAGTTGATCAAATGGTCTGAAAAGGGGCAAATGTGGTTCAATTTTTTGAAATGTAAATGCCTCCACACAGGACATGGGAACAAAGATGTACAATATACAATGGGGGGTACTGTACTAAGTACAACTGTAAAAGAAAAGGACTTTGGGTTAACCATTAGTGCTGAGATGAAGGTTTGCAGGATTAATTAGGTGAAATATAGTGTATAAGAAAAAACTGATAAATTGTACAAAACAATAGTTAGGCCTCAATTAGAATATTGCATACAAGCGTGGAGGTCATATCGCAGGAAGGACATATATATGCTACAGAGTACAGAGGAGAGCGACTAAAATGATACAAAAACTGAGGGATCTTAGTTATGAAATACACCTAAAAGAAGATGTTTTAACAACACTAGAGACCAGAAGATTGAGAGGAGATGAGATAGAAGTGTTTAAAATATTGAATGGTTATGAAAATATTGATAGAAATACTTTTTTTTCAATTAGGAAGGATAGAAGTACTAGAGGACATGAAGTTATATTAGTAAAGGAGGAGTGTAGATTAGGTATAAGAAAGTTCTAATTTTCACAAAGGACTGTAAATTAATAGAACAGATTATCTGCTGATTGTTTGGGTGTTTAAAAATAAAATCGACACACCTCAGAAGGGCGGGATGCAGAAGGGTTGGATAAAAAGGGTTGGGCTCTCAATAATCCAAAAGGCTTCCTTGTCCACCTGCCATCTAGAGTTAATTCTCTAGGTGGCAATCTTGTTAGGTGGACAAGGAAGGTATGGGGTAAATCAGTTGTTTGGATCTTTTTTCAATGGACTATATCTGATGCTTCAACTGTTGCATCATTGAAAGTCATTTTAATTAAATATCAACAAAATCATACTCGCAGATGCAATGTATCGGTCAATAAGCCCATGCCAGGGGTAATTGTGCACAAAGGTTTGTGCATTTACCTGTCGGATTTGAACCACCAACAGATACCGAGACATCAGCATCTACAGATGTACTCTTAATTTAAAATAAACAATGTTAAAAAGGAAACCACTGTTTGAAGTTTCAATTAAAAAGAAAACACAACTTAATAAGGGCCATTTATAAAATTTGCAGATGCTTCAAAATAGTATTGTTCACTTGTTACAATTTATCAGTAAAGCTCACTACATAAATGATGGATGAAATTACCAACACAAGTTACCTGATGCTGCACTGCCATAGCCTAGGGCAGTAGGGGTCTACATTCTAGTGATAAGGGCCTGAGCAAACTATGCAGAGAATGTCATAATTCACTTGAAACAATTTAGCACTACAAAGTCTACCAAGTCAGTATGATAAAATTAATTAGTAAATTCCTTACCGTCATGTAACAGTATTCCCACACACTGTCAATAAGCTTACGTGTCACTGTGGCTACTTCTGAGAAAGGAAATATCACTTTATTCATACACAAATACAGTACAGTACAGTGTGACAATAACAATGTAAGTACCTGTGCTAAATGCAATACTGATAGCGAGTGCTTGTCCATGATTTATTAATCTATTTCATTCATTAATTGCACTATATATGGTCAAATACATTGGTATTTAGATTGGTATACATTTTTAGTGGTAGGCCCCTAGGCTGGCCTATACATTTTTAGGTAAAACGATTGTTTAATAGCGTTAATAATTTTAGCTGAAAGAATATTCACAAAACAGAATTCACAATTAACCGATTTCAAGTAGCACTTATTGTGGGGCCAGTGTATTAAGGTTTGGCTCCCATGGGCATGGAATGTAAATTTTATGTGACACAAAGTAGTAACAAACTAGCAGTACATTTGGTCATCTAAGACTGAAGCCATTTGACATCTCAGGTTGAGTGCAATTTGTATTAATATTTGCCAAAAAATAACCACCAACCTGTAATGTCTGTCATAGGTGTCTGTTTTGTCAAAGGAATATTTATTTATGGTTCAGGAAATCAAGAGGCACAACCCACAGAAAGATAAGAATAATAACCATTCTATGTAATAAACGGTGGGTCTGCAAAGCAGCTGTGGTAATAGCCACGTCATTGCGTCCAACCATCGTTTCATAGTTATACTTCTGTCAAAAACATAGGCCCCTATTCTGACACCTATATCATTTAAGAGACCCATATTAATAGAATGGCTTATGGCATAGTATACTATAATCTAGGCTACATACTATTAACCTGGCCCTCGGGCTGGACAGTCTACTCACCGCCTACTTGATATTTGCCATGCTGCGTAGCTTTCAAGACAGCATTGCGCATACGCTTTTCACACACCAAGTGCTTTTTGGTGACTAGGTAATGCCTTATGCATGCCATGTACCGTCGGTACTCATCTCCTATTTTCTCCCGCTGCATCACAGGTATTTTCTCAACAAAAGATATGTCAACTAGCTGATGCTAACTAAGTCAGATGTGCCTGTAGACGGGGTCAGCACACTGATAGTTTTCCCATTGGCGACCATGTTAACGTTTTGTCTGATTGTAAGAAAACGTGACCTGGAAACTGTATTAAACTTCTCACCTGCCGTTGTCATCATCTCATTGACATGCTGGTCGAGTTTAGTCAAAATCTAATATTTCTAGCTCTTACAAAATGCCTGTATGTATGACAACCGTCAATATTTACAAATGGATGCAGGCAGTAATCCGGCTAAAGTGTCAACTAGCCAAGTTGCTGCCAAATACCCTTCCGCTTAGTAAAATCAGCTAAAAAGACACCATTTTACTGTCAACAGCTTCTACAATCACATCTAGAAATCTGACTACTCAAATGCACTTATGTCAGAGCAAGTGAATATTGTAAAAAAATCATTTCTCAAAAATATACTGCACTTTTTTTCGTCTGTAACCAAGCTGGAAGTCTAACAGTGTCCTAACCCCAAACAGTGGTCACACGCAGATGTACGATCCTGTTCAGCAACGTAGGGGGCAAATAGGTCGGTGGAGTAACGGTCGCTACAGCAAACGAAACATGATTAATTATGTAACTCAGTCACCGAGTGCGTCGAGCAAGGGTCAAAGTTGATCGGTCACCTGAGGTCACGTTGCTCTCCGCGATGTAACTCAGTCGCCGCATACTTCTGGCACGGGGTCAAAGTTCATCGATCACCTGAGGTCACGTTGCTCACCGTTGGTCGATTTTGATGTACTGCGCTTGCGCGAGCATGCGCAATACGCAAAACGGAACCGGAACTTACTCTCAGATCGGAACCTCCTTCCAGACCAGTACACCGGTAGCGATATCGGTGTGTGCGTAGGCTGCACCCTCCTATCGTCAGCGTGCGAGATGTTCCGCATCGTAGCCAGTTATTGGTGTTGCTCGTTGCCGCTACAGAACGATCTACGCTTCGCTGTACACAACAACAACTACCAGAAGGCGCGTTAGCGTCTATTGCAATCAGACGATTGAAACAGTCCACTAGTTTT
Source organism: Paraescarpia echinospica (assembly GCA_020002185.1). NCBI lineage: Eukaryota > Metazoa > Annelida > Polychaeta > Sabellida > Siboglinidae > Paraescarpia > Paraescarpia echinospica. The sequence continues at coordinate 41,364,982 of CM034540.1, read as the reverse complement.
TCAGCTGCACATCTTTAGCCGGTCACCTTAAGAAGTGTATTACTGCCAGGCGATAGAGATGTCACTATCCTTCAAAATACTGCCGGGTCGTTTCGGTTCCATGGTAAACAGTACACGACATTCGATTGTATATAGCCAAGATGGCGGATCACCTCGACGACTGGATACCAAATAAGGGCAATGACGTACGACTAATGGACTCGATGAGGAATTTACGTTATTCGTTAAGTAACGTTTGCGGCGAGCGGTCGGCAGGGAAGCATGCAGGCACACGTTCACTCACTCAGTCGTACTAGTCTAATGATAAGTCAGGTTATACGTTTTCACAGTTTATTATATGCGGAAAACCCTACCAATACAAGAATACTACCCAGTTATAAAGGTCAGAACGATAGATTCAGACGGCGGCGGCTTATACAGCAACCGAATTGTAACCGATATATCCTAAAAGTCCGAACAATAGGTTCAGACGGCGGCGGCTATTACAGCAACCGAATTTGTAACCGATATATTCTAAATGTCAGAACAATAGGTTCAGACGGCGGCGGCTATTACAGCAACCGAATTGTAATCGATATATTCTAAATGTCAGAACAATAGGTTCAGACGGCGGCGGCTATTACAGCAACCGAATTATAACCGATATATTCTAAATGTCAGAACAATAGGTTCAGACGGCGGCGGCTATTACAGCAACCGAATTGTAACCGATATATTCTAAATGTCAAAACAATAGGTTCAGACGGCGGCGGGTGTTACAGCAACCGAATTGTAACCGATATATTCTAAATGTCAGAACGATAAGTTCAATTCTCTACAGTTATAACGTGACGTGCGATGTATTATTGTGAACGCGGGTATGGGTCTTTCGGCACAAATCTTCATTTTTCCTCGTGGGTCCTTTTCTCCTGTAGCTGTATAATATAGGCTTTCTTTTTCGTTTTTGGCGTTCGCTCAGACTGGGACTCAGATTGCTCGTAAGAAGGTCGCTGTTGCAGAAGGCTAACGATATTTTTCGTTACTGGTGCTTCTGTAAGCCAAGTTGTCTTCCTCTTTTTTGGTGTGTTGTAAGTCTTGCAGGAGGTCTTCGACTATTATTGGAGCAGTGCCAAAAGGACACATGTTGGTTTCTCCATGTGTAATTTAGAGTGCATATTATGGTGCCTGAGTCTGCAGTGTCCAGTCCTCAGTCCCGCCATTACTGTCTGGTCTTCTTTGGACAGCTGGTAAATGTTGCCATCGCTGTTGTAGCTGGGTTGGTGTTTCAGGCATCTCATACTCTCTTTGTGATACACGATGGTTTTTGCTTTTTGTTAATTATATATTCCAAACTCATGCCACTGAGGTCGTCGAGTCGACGGGAATGTTGCCGAATTTACACAATTCAGTTCTAAACTATAGTTATCAATGGTCAAACAAAGACAATTTCCTTTTCCTGTTATGTTAACGTATGTTTGAAGACACCATTTTAACAGTGGATGCAGGGTGTCTCAGCGGTTCCAAGACACTTGTGGGCTCTGGAAGGGGAGTCGTAAACACCCATCTATCTGTAGAAAACATTACGGTGAATAACAATGCATGTCTGCACATCATATTTGATAGACATAGTCATTGTCCACGACAGCATAGCTTACGAAGTGTCAGGATTTCGTCTAGGATAATAGATGTACCCAAAGTAGCTAATCGAGACAAGCATGTTATCACTACCCTGGGAAAAGTCAGTAATATTTAGAATATATGGCAGGCTGTTGGAATGGAAATAGCAATCTCCCGTTTATGAACGACAGCTTCATAATGCTATCGCACCATCTGAAGATACAGAAACGTCCTATGGAACCTGCCCATCCGCGTCCTCGACCAGCTGGTGGTGAGTTTACATGGCCGGTTTGGTGTTCCTTAGTTGTAGATCACAAATGCATTGCATCTGGTGCCAGCTGTAAAAAGGTTCGTAATTAAATCTAAGGACAATATCGACTTTGAGGAAGTTCGATCAACTGTAGAAGATATGAAGTTACCGGGAGTTTGGGGCCGGATATGAGTCTCTTGTTTGTTTGGAGAGTGACCAGCCTGAACAAATAATACGGATTCTCCCCATTGCACACGAACATCTAAGATATCAACACGCACAGGCACACGCAAACACACACATACACGCCCGCAAACACACGCACGCACACATGTTCGCACACACACACATACACACACACACACACACACACACACACACACCCACACGCAAGTTGGTTAGACTTATGAATGTTCAAGAAAACATTGGTATAACTCCCCAGAACCACCTACGAATTCCACGTTCTCAAATGGGACACGCAACATAAATCATTCACGCTCCGGGCCTGTTTATAGCTTACATTTCTTGTTTCATCGTAATTATTGTGGATCGTCAATTATCTAAAAAAAAGTTGTTTTGCTCAACACTGACCCCCGGATATGTGTCATCTGTTTGCCTGCATCGCAGTACAGCGTGTGTATAGGTTGTAACAGCGGATGTCGACTGTTGCCAATGTATTGCGATCGTCATTCGCTGCCTACGTTCGTTCTCATACGTGTGATTTAATGAGAAACTGTTGTCGCGGGCGAGGAAGCCGATTGTCAGTGGACGCGTACAAGTTACCTAATTAAACGTACAATGTCCGATTCTCATTTATTAATATTTATTTATATAGTGTTCTTAATACTTGCCGCAGAATGACCACGTTGAAGGTAGATCGTAACTTGCGTTTAAATAGCCCGTGGCAGTTTTCGCAATTTGAAAGTTCTATCCGCGAAATGTTAAAATTTTTAACAAAACAAGTGAATTCTAAATACGCTCTAGTGGAAATATAGTCGAGGCCGGACTAGTTAACTGCAAGATCCTTCCAGTTTTCCCACACTGAAGACAACCAATTCAGCGAACTCCCGGAATGCGCTTAACCATCAAAGGGCCTTACGGTAACCTAGTCAGCATCCGCAATATTGCGTTTAAATTCAGGATTGGCGGGGTCAATATTTGGACTTGAACTTATGTACAATTTTTTAGTGTAGTGTACTGTGAATTGCACTGAAGTGTCAAGTACTTTTACTTACTAACATATCAAGTGCATTCCCAGTACATTGCTTGTTTCTTAAGAATGTAAAGTCAAACTTCTCTACTGTTTTGCCATTCGATGTACAACATTGAATGCCCGTCCTTATTTTATATATGGAACTAGAACATCTTTATTTGACAGATAACAAATACAAAACATGTAACAGCGTTTTCATAAAGAAGACACTTCTGCCGGGAGACTCTCACTAAGGCTTACAAATGTGCCGCTGACGTGAGAGCCACCCACCCATTAGTACTGCTCCCCCGTGGTGTACCGTGGTGTACCATGGTGTACAAACCATATTTAAGTTAAAGGTATACAAGTGCTTAAAGAGATCGAAAGACAGTATAATCTACAATTAATATTATATAGTTTCAAAATAGTTAGGGCGTGAATAATACTGTCTTATTATTGATCATTATGGCTGACATGTAGGCTGTACTTGAACTTGTACTCGCACTTGGTCTACTGTACTTGAACTTGTACTCGCACTTGGTATACTGTACTTGAACTTGTACTCGCACTTGGTCTACTGTACTTGAACTTGTACTCGCACTTGGTCTACTGTACTTGAACTTGTAATCGCACTTGGTCTACTGTACTTGAACTTGTACTCGCACTTGGTCTACTGTACTTGAACTTGTACTCGCACTTGGTCTACTGTAATTGAACTTGTACTCGCACTTGGTCTACTGTACTTGAACTTGTACTCGCACTTGGTCTACTGTACTTGAACTTGTACTCGCACTTGGTCTACTGTACTTGAACTTGTACTCGCACTTGGTCTACTCGTACTTGGAATTGTTCTTTACAAGTTTATGTTTCTATGTAATTCTTCTTGTATTTGATCAACTGTACTTGTACGTGTAATTGCACTGAATGAAATATACTTGACCCTGATTTAGAATCTGAATAAATATTTTGTTTACAATGTGACAATTTTGACGTAAAGATATTAAAATATGTCTCAGGTTTATTAAACGCAATTTGGCAGACACAGTGCCTTCATCATATTTATTGAAGGAAACCCAATTAAGAACATTGTATACAAAATGAGGACCAAAGAGCCTCGGTTTCCTGGTGTCTGTATACGCTAAGGCCTAGAAACGGGTGCGCCCTAAGAATATATTCTCAACATTACCCGATGAGTGGCAGCACTATTGTTCTCTAACTGCCTTCAACGCTACAATTTTGCATGGTTGTTGGATGCATGTAAAATAGAAGAACCGACTCCCTTGTGTCATATTATAAAATCACACGGCTCGAGCAGTGTTTGTTCCCTATGACCGACGAATGCTACGCTCTGGGTGCCAGAGGACAATAGTCAGTTTTTTCTAGCCTCAGCCTTCCCAAGCCCTTAAAGGAACTAAAAATAAGGCATTACCTAAAATCCTTTTTCCATGTGTACACAAAGTTTAACATTGTATGTAACATTTGACAACATTAAAAAATACGGAAAAATACATTTGTAGCATAAATTCGATCTTAAACCCGTCTGTGAAGCGACTCCCGCGGAAAATAAAATTGTAATGAGCTAGGCGATCACGTGGTATCATGCTGTCACTCATTACTCAAACTCGCATCAGGCCGACCCTTTCCATGCATTCAGAGCATGTTTACAAGTATAGCTTTTGGGTCGAAACGAGCGTCAGAATGAGTTATTGTGCAATATTCTGATGTAATACAAACACTAGTCATCATAGAGGAACAAGCAGTTATCTTACGGTTCCACATGAATCGAATTTTATTCAAAAAAATAAATGCGATTGCGCCTACAACTAGTACAACTTCAAGTCGACTAGGTTTCGCCGAGCTTGGTCTCGTTTTCAGAATAATTATATCGAATGCAACCAACGGGAGATAATCTACACCAATAAACATACATAACAAACATATAACGTATCCAGCTACAGAAAGTAACGTATATAATATCATAATATCACTAGAATATCGATATATGAAGGAATTGTACAATTTATTATAACAACTTAAATCAGTCGGCGAGTTTCCGTTGGTGCCGCTAGCTCAGTTGGTAGGGCGACGCCTGTTCAATCATGACAGCATGCAAACCATTGATTTTCTTTACACTTTTTTTTTAAATGTTTTCACGAACTAATATAAACAAAATAATTTTGTACTATAATGCACTGTTTGTAAATAATTTTTTATTTTTGTAATAATTATTTATTCGCCACAAAAATGAAAATATGGTCATTATATATAACAATGTTTAATTTTTTTTTTTTAAAGACAGATCACAATTTGTTTTCACATATATAATTACAATATATTACCGTACAATGTTTGTACAATTAATAAATTATATATCCATTACATTATATTTGTTTGGATAAATAAAATTTAGAAACATCGTTATAATTTATAGTGACCATACTTTCATTTTTGTGGCGAATAAATAATTACTACAAAAATAAAAAATATATTTACAAACAGTGCATCATAGTATACAAAATGATTTGGTTTATATTAGTTCGTGAAAACATAAACAAAAAAGTGTAAAGAAAATAAATGGTTTGCATGCTGTCAGGATTGAACCGGCGTCGCCCGATTATAAATCAAATGACAAGAAACCAACGCGCCTATCAACTGACCTAGCGGCACCAGCGGAAATTTACAGACTGATTTAAGTTGTTATGATAAATTGTACAACTCCTTCATATATCGATATTCTAGTGATATTATGAGATTATACACGTTATTTTCTGTAGCTGGATACAATATCTGTTTGCTATGTATGTTTATTGGCGTAGATTATCTCCCGTTGGTTGCATTCGATATAATTATTCTGAAAACGAGCCCAAGCTCGGCGAAACCTAGTCGACTTGTAAGCGCAATCGCATTCATTGTTTTGAATAAAATCGGATTCATGTGGAACCGTAAGATAACTGTTTGTTCCTCTATGACGATTAGTGTTTGTATTACGTCGGAATATTGCACAATAACTCACTCTGACGCTCGTTTCGACCCAAAAGCTATACTTGTAAACATGCTCTGAATGCAAGGAAAGGGTCGGCCTGATGCGAGTTTGAGTCATAAGTGACGTCACATCTCGGCATCCCGAAAAGCTCGCCAAAACTATGCATATTCGAAAATGTCCGGATGCACAGCATAAAATGTGTTTTTATTTTGTTTGGCTTGGTGGACATGGAAATATATAGCAGGATGTAATGTAATATGAATTCAAGCAATAGGTGTTTTTATTCCCTTTAAACAGCCATTATTTTTTTGTTCTGTCGGGGTAACGCAGGCATCTACCTACCGCAAGCACCTTATGTAGAATCTGCTGTTCAAATTATTACCATCCTCCTTATTGTAAGGCCTGCAATTTATGCAAACAGTAGGCTCTACACTATTACAATCTCAGTGTTACGCATAAGTAATATGGAGACATACTTAGTCTTAGCAATCACTAAAACATGGTAGAGTCTATGCGTAGTTGTCGACCGCTCTGTCTGCAAATGCGGTATAGGGCCTATGTTGGAGGTTAGTATGGCATGTTTTGTATTTCCTGGTGCAGTGATAGGCGAGCCAACCATATATATATACGTGTCGTGACATCATCGGCCAACGCGTTAATAGCGGTGGGGCAATACGCCTACCTAGGCCTATTGCCCCATTTCGTAGTAGGCTAAGTACCCCATCGGCGCATTTTTTTGTTGCAACAGTACGCCACAAAATCCACTTGAGGGTGATTTGCATTTGGTGTTACTAATTATGCTCGTAATATGAGTTGAGTGACATATACTCATTTTTAAAACCACAGCACTATTTTGAACACGTTTATCGACACAATATGACTGATAATTTTGTTTACATGAAAACAGCGAAAAACAGAAAAAGTCGATTATTAGTAGTTCAGAAACGTTTTACTGTTTTCGTATGGGGGCAGAGCAAGGTAAAGATTTTTGTAAATCGTCGAACAAGGAATCGCTTTCACGTTTCATGTCGCGAAAACGTGGGGTAGGCCTCAAGTGGGAAAATCCCCTGTCCTACCGTAATCCCCATTATAATTAATCTTGACAAGTGATGAAGCTGTGACGGAGAAAATGGGTAACTTTACTCCAACTCTAGCAGTGAAGAAATTTGAAATACAAGGACAACACAACGATAACAATAATACTTTTTGAATTAAGGGTGACAGACAGAAACATTCTTCCAAAAACTCCTCCAAAATACCATAATCCCACATCCACTGTGGCTGAATGCATTTGCATGCACTACGAGAATACTGGCACAGCGGAAGGAAGCAACATTAATGAAGCCATATGCCAGATGCACTACGTAGAAAATGGCAGGTGTAAAACACCGAGAAGATTATGTTCCATATCTATGACAAGGCGTCGATCAATGGTCATATACAGTTGTGCTGGGTGTGACTGGAGGCAGGCCAGGGGAGGGGCCGGTGATAAGGAGTGGGAGGACTAATTAAAAAGAAGAGGATATATATATAGTTTTCGTTATTAGGTAGCGCAGTATTCTAAGAGAATAGATAAGCGAAGAGTGGAAGAGCTGAAGGAGGATGTTGGTGTGAAAAAAAGTTTCAAGAAGAAGTTGGTGAGAAATCGGTTGAACTGGGCAGGACATGTGGAGCGAATGGGAGAAGAACGGATGACAAAGAAAGCAGATGCCCGGAGAGTGGAGGAAAAAAGAAGACGAGGGCGACCGAGACTGAGGTGGGAGGATTGCGTAAAGAGAGACGTGGAGGGATGGAAAGGGGAATGGAGGAAAATAACAAAAGACCGAGGAGAATGGAGAAGGGTGGTAGATAAAGTAGTGCAAGCGCAATGAGGAGGAAGACAAAGAAAATAAAATGTCGACGTGTCCAAGCCAGCCTTACCCCAGAAGACAGGGAATGACGAGGAGAATAACATATCAAGTCCGTGTGACAGTTCGTTCTACGTGCCTTACATTTCACCCCTGGCAGACCTGTTAATTATAAGACCAATATAACGCAGTATCCAGTCCGTGTTACTGTTCAACATGTTTTACACTCCTCTTGGCGTACCTGTTAATTTATGTATCCAGTACGTCGCGACTTGCCTACGTCACAAACAAACATTTGCGCGTGACTTTCGTCAAGCTTTGCCAACAACCTTGATAACGGTTATATACGTGAATCAGGGACGTAGCTAGGGGGAGGGGGGCAGTTGCCTCCCCCAGAAAAATAAATGTGACCTTTTAGTTTAAAAATGCCCTTTTTGTGTAGCCTTCATTACTGACATAATTGCTGTTTTTGTGATTCCATGCCCACATATTGGTCGAAGTGCCTTATTTACAGAAACTGGCCCACACTGTATCTCCCGAAAACCTTGATCGTGCCCAAACTTGAGGTGTGGATAAGGGACAGAATGAATAGTACGGATAGCAAGCACAGCAATACTGCCTTTGAGTGATACCCCGTACTTTAAGTGCTCTTTTCCCGATATGAGAAAGGGCACCTTTTCTTAAAAGGGCAATTTCGTCCTGTTAGTTTCGGCCGTCTTCTAGAAGGTTCACAACTGATTGTGTGGTGGCCCAGAAGATGTTCAGTTTTCTTGGGTCCGTGACCAAGAACCTCCAAGCCAAACAGTGCAATATGGGCGAAGCATACGCGGACATTTCGTTGACGAATAAATGCATCCGGGGCTGCAGGACTATCCCATCACTGTGTGATGAAATTTGGCGCGGTGTTGGGTTGGTGGACAACTCAACAGGTATTGAGATTCGTAAACCCAGAACGGCACAGCGTCAGCGCTATCGTGCCACTAGTGGAGACCCGGATCAATCAACAGCTATCAACTATCGCATCAATATGTTTTACCCATTTACTGATCACGTCTTTGACGAGTTGGCTGAACGATTTTCGACTGACCACCATTGATTCACTGCAGCTCAAGGCTAGATGACACAGGAGTAACTGCTAGAGTACTACTGTAGGTATCTCAGTTCGGCTGAACAAAACGAGGTTCTTGTGGAAATCGCAAAGTGGTGAAAAAGGTGCGATGACTCTCAAATTCCACGACCGTCGTATTCACGTGAACTGATACATTTGCCGTCATCAGTAAGATCGTAAACATCTTCCCCGCTACACCAGTTGGAAGAGTTGCTTGCGGGCGGTCCTTTTCTACTTGGCGACGTCTCAAGTGGTGGAGTCAGTCAACAATGACAGAAACACGGCTCAATGGCCTCGGAATGTTATAGTTCCATACAAAATGAAACTATCATTCAACAGATATGATTAGCCGCTCGGGCGATGATAATAATTGTTTGTTTTATTATCATACATCCTTCACCACTCGGATGAAAAAACACCCGGAGCAGCAGTACTGCATTGCCTAATAGGGTAATATGGAAAACTAACTAATCATTCTCATTATTACCAACTCTTCTTCCATAACGTCCAATATCTTAAATTTATTTTAACAGTACATATGGCTGCACCGAGTTTCATACAGTTCGTCATAATATTTCTACTTTTAACTAAGTTGTCTGTTTTATAGGGTGTGGTGGCGTGCATGTGTGTATGTAATACACACACATACACATATTATATATATATATATATATATACATATTATATATAATATATATATACATATATATTATATCCACTGGATCTGCGGTCGATATATGTATATATATATATATATATATATATATATATGTATAATATATATATATATATATATAATCGTATATTACACACTCTCACGCGTGTATGTATGTAATATATATATATATATATATGTATGTATGTATATATATATATATTATATATATTACATACACACACACACACACACACACACACACACACACACACACACACACACACACACACACACACACACACACACACACACACACATATATTATATATTACACACACGCATGCACGCACATACCATACACACATACACACACACACACACATACACACACACACACACACCCACACACACACACACACGCACGCACGCACGCACGCACGCACACACACACACACACATATATGCATGCCGTATATACCATGGCTTAACTGTTTCAAACCACCAATGTATTTTATTCTGGTAAACTACATTTTCATAATGATCGAAGGAAATGTAGTCCCCCAACTTTCTTTTGGGGGACTTCCGGTGGTGAATTGATTTGAATTTGGTGCAGCAAACTTGCGAAAATATAAGGATATTTGATCAAGATAAGTGATATTACTGAGCGTATAGTATACATAACGTAATTATATATATATATATATATTAAGCAATATTTTTTTTTTAAAGTTAGCTAGAGGGAGTAATCTAGGATAGATTAAAATTAAGCGATTTGCGAGCAATAATTGGGGACGTTAATGTAATCGGAACGTTGTTTACAAAGTAGGTCACTAGCGAAGTTAGCGTACCGTGAACGACAATAGAATAGCGTTATTTGAGATAATCGGTGTAGTTAGATGAGTAATTAAAACCTGAAATAACAATCTTTTAAAGTGTATAATAGTACACAGGAAACAGTCTTTGTAAAGACTACCTTGTATCTAAGCCTAACTTGAATACATTGTCATCGACATCGTAACTAGGCAAGGCACGGTGTGTCACTGTGTGTTAACAAATATAACTAACTATAACCTAAACAATCTGGTGTAAATTGTACACAGAAAAGTCTTTTCAAAGACTACATAAAAACTACTTTGAACATAAATAAATTCTGATATGGCACCTTGCAAGCGGCAACTCAGGGCAAAACGACAGCTAGTTTGCAACGACTGCCAGAGCTGGGTGGATTTTGCGTTGTCTGGCTGTCCAAAATCATGGGCAGAGACCAAAGATGACGGATTCACATTTCGGTGTATGGGATGTTTGAGGGTGGAATGTCTGATGAAGGAGGTGTGTAAGTTGACGGATATAGTGAAGGAGATGGAGGCGAGACTCAACATAGAAATAGATGGAGCAGAGAGGGATGACGCGGAGAGAGTTGAGAATTCTACAACACAGAAGGAGCAGAGTTGTGACACGGAGACTGAAGAAACAAGACATTGAGAAAACAGAGGGACGGAGAAAAAGTGTTCGGCAGAGGAAAAGAAAACGGGCCAGTGGGGATAGATCAGCAGGTAGTCAGACTGTAGAGAACGAGGAGAGACACGACAGCGATACAGGTGGTGAAGAGGTAGATACCACAGAGGCAGTTGGTAAGACTGTGAGACAGAAGACTGATGGAAGAAGACAGAGTGTTCAGCAAAAAACAGAAAACATGACAGGCGTGAAGGTGACATGGGAGAAAGTGACCGTAGTGAAGGAGGTAGCCGGGGAAAAGGGACGGGAGAGGAGAGAAGAAAATGTGATGGGAGGAAAGAAGAAGGGACGAAAGGAAGTGAGAGTAAATGTGCTAGAAGAGAAGATGACAGGAGGAAAGGGGACAAGAGAAAACGCGACAGGAAAGAAGGGAATGGAAGAGAATGTGACAGGAGAGAAGACGACAAGAGGAAAAGACAACAACCAGACATATGCAAACCGGAGGAGCTACTCCGAGGCAGTGATTGAGGGGGCAAGGAGAAAAGAGAGAGTGTTTATGGGCGATTCAATTCTGAGAAAAACAGACAAGACTATATGCGAGGGGAAGGACGTTGTTGTATGTCTACCGGGGGCTAGGATAGAGCATGTGACCGAAAGGGTAGAGAAGGTATTGGGGCATGGCAAGGGAGGGTCTATACTAGTACACGTTGGGACAAACAATGCAGACAAGGAGGGAACAACTGGGATAGTTCAGAAGTACAGACATCTAGTGAAGAAGCTAAAGAAGACAAGAGTGGAACAGGTTATTCTCTCAGGAATTTTGCCAGTAATGGGAGGAAGGGGGACAAGATACAGAAACTGTAAGAGGATGGCGATCAACGCACTAGTTGAGCAGATGTGTGAGGAAGAGGGCGTGGGATTCATAGATTTATGGGGGTACTTTGTTGGGAGAGAAGATATGTACATGAGAGATGGCCTCCATCTAAGTGGAAAGGGGGCAGCAGTATTCTCAGAGAATCTGCTGCGATCTGTTGACAGTGGGACAGGTTGCATCTATTTAAACTAAATTCGCAGGGGGGACTCGCAGAGAAGCCTGAAACTGGAGGCATAGATAAAGGCAGCAAAAATAATTCAGCAAAGAACAGTCTGGAAAACTGTTCTGAAGCTGGGTATAAATGTGTTTGTTTAAATGCAAGGAGTATAGTAAACAAAAGAAATGAACTAAACATTATGGTAGAAGATATTGACCCTCACATAATAGGTATAACCGAATCATGGGCAACCACCGATATATCAGATGCCGAATTGGGACTGACAGGATATGTAATGTTTAGGAAAGATAGAATAGGAAGAAGGGGAGGTGGAGTTATTTTATATATTAAAGAATCTATCCAGGCTTATGAAATAAAATTAGACAGAGAAGCAGATTGCGAAGAAGCTGTTTGGTGTAACATAGTTACAGGAATCTCAACGTTAACGGTTGGATTAGTTTATCGAAGTCCAAACATAAGCATAGAAGAGAATGAAAAAATACAAAACGCTATAAGGGAAGTGAGCAAACGGGACTGTGTTATTATGGGGGATTTTAACCATGGGCATATAAAATGGAAATCTCTACAGAGTATGGGTAGTGAGGACCACAAGTTTTTAGTTTTAGTACAAGATAGTTTCCTTTCTCAACATGTGCTAGAACCAACCAGGGGAGAGAATGTGTTAGACTTAGTTTTGTCCTCACAGAATGAATTAGTTGACAATGTTAAATTATGTGAGCCTCTGGGAAGTAGTGATCACAACCAGATACATTTTACCATCAAAGTAAAATCAGAAAGAAATAATAAAAAGCAGTTCAGGAGAAATTTCCACAAAGGAAGATATAAGGAAATGAGGAAATATTTAGCAAAGATAGACTGGAATAATACACTGAAGAATAAGACAGCAACAGAATGCTGGAATATCTTAAAGAATGAAATAGAGTGCATCGTAGATAAATTTGTTCCCTTCAAAAAACAAGGGAAACGGACCAGAAAAAAATACTTATCGAAAGAAGCCATTAGAAAAATTTAGTATAAACAAATGATGTGGAAGTCATATAGACGTACTGGAAATGACGAAAACTACAACATTTATAAAGAAGCACTAAACCAAGCTACAGGTGAAATTAGAAATTCAAAGAGAAGCTATGAACATAAATTAGCTTGTAATATAAAACATGACAGCAAGAGTTTGTATGCGTATGTTCGAAGCAAACAGAAAGTTCAGGATAAGGTCGGTCCTCTAGAAGATAGTGCTGGAAATATAATATCAGAAGGATTCTTAATGGCAGAAGACCTAAATGAGTATTTTAGTTCAGTGTTTACCAGAGAAGAGACTGGTTCACTGCCAGTACCAGAGGCTAAGTTCAAGGGGGCAGAATCAGACTATTTAAGACAGTTAATTGTAACCCCAGAAATGGTAGCTAAGAAAATTAGGGCTATGAAGGAAAATAAATCACCTGGAGTGGATGGTATTCCACCCAAACTACTAGTGGAAATTGTAGAAAAAATTAGCATACCGCTTGCAACAGTTTTCAACTTGTCATTAGAAGAGGGAGTGGTTCCTTTAGAATGGAAAGAAGCAAACATTATACCGTTATTTAAAAAAGGTTCGAGAAACAAGTCAAATAATTATAGACCAGTTAGTTTAACATCGGTGATTTGTAAATTATTAGAAAGACTAATTAAAGATCACATGGTGGATTTTCTTGTTAAACATAACTTGATAAACCCATCTCAACATGGGTTTCTAAAAGCGAGGTCATGCTTAACAAATATGTTATGTTTTTTGGAAGATATCACTATGTGGGTAAATGATGGATCACCAGTAGATATCATCTACTTAGATTTTCAAAAAGCTTTCGACAAAGTGCCACATCATATATTACTGCTTAAACTAAAAGCCCATGGCATAGGAAATGGTATAATTAACTGGATAGAAAAATGGCTGATTGACAGAAGACAACGGGTAGTTGTTGATGGGGAGGCTTCAAACTGGAAATCAGTTTTGAGTGGGGTTCCACAGGGATCAGTACTGGGACCTATATTATTCTTAATATATATAAACGATTTGGACGATGATATAGCTAGCAAGGTGTTGAAATTTGCAGATGATACAAAAGTGTTTAGAAGGATTAGAAGTGATGGGGATAGACAGCATTTACAAGATGATCTTGACAGGTTAATCAAATGGTCTGAAAAGTGGCAAATGTTGTTCAATTTTGGGAAATGTAAATGCCTTCACACAGGACATGGGAACGAATATGTAGAATATACAATGGGGGGAACTGTACTAAGTACTACTGTAAAAGAAAAAGACTTAGGGCTGACAATTAGTGCTGACATGAAGGTTTCAGAGCAGTGTGGAATCGCAGCTTCAAAGGGAAATCAAATCCTTGGATTGATTAGGCGAAATATAGCATATAAAGAAAAAGAACTAATAATACCACTGTACAAAACAATAGTTAGGCCTCATTTATAATATTGTATACAAGCATGGAGGCCATACCGCAAGAAGGACATAGATATGCTAGAAAGAGTACAGAGGAGAGCGACTAAAATGATACAAAAACTGAGGGATCTTAGTTATGAAAAATGCCTAAAAGAATGTGGTTTAACAACACTAGAGACCAGGAGACTGAGAGGAGATCAGATAGAAGTGTTTAAAATATTGAATGGTTATGAAAATATTGATAGAAATATGTTTTTTTCAGTTAAGAAAGATAGAAAGACTAGAGAACATGAAGTTACATTAGTAAAGGAGCAGTGTAGATTAGACGTGAGAAAGTTCTCATTTTCACAAAGGACTGTGAATGAATGGAACAGATTATCTGATGATTGTGTGGGTGCTAGTAGTGTGAATATGTTTAAAAATAAAATCGACACATACCTCAGAAGGGCTGGATATATGTAGATAAAAGGGTTGGACTCTCGATAAGCCAAAGGGCTTCCTTGTCCACCTGCCATCTAGAGTTAATTCTCTGGATGGCAATCTAGTTAAATTATTATTTACATTAATTACACACTCACTCGCCAGACCAGGAAGCAGCTTCGGCCGCAGATCCAGTGGTCAAGACGTTAGCTCTACCTAAAGACCACCATTATGTGAGTCCATAACACATTGCCCATTGACCCGTTGTAGGGCGTTTTATATCCACTGCCATAGACACCAGACACACACGCACGCACGCACGCACACACACACACACACACACACACACACACACACACACACACACACACACACACACACACACACACACACACACCCGACACAAGGGACAAAGTGTCTCCCCAGAAAGAACAGGGAACATAACATGAAGTGAACGAAGTAGTATGCCCACGTTTCGAAACGTCCTTAGGTGGAATCGAACCATCGTCCATATGAATAAAAGTCAGGCGCTCTCGCTAGACCATTCCGCCCAAATATTAATATATAATGAAGTGTTTAACCATGGCATTTCGCCATGGTGTAGCATATAGATGAATGTCAAACATGGTCAAAGATGTAGCAGTTAAAAAATAAATTAAAGGGAAATAAAAGGAGTAGGCTTTGGTGACGTTTGGCTTTCTATCACAATGGCGCTGTCCGTGCAATTTAAATGATGTGTCTTTAACAAGGTTTTTTTCTAGTAAACTGCTGGTATAATAGTCTTGATTGCTGTTGCTAATGGCTAGTTTCTATTAATTATTTTAGATGAATAGGGCTAAAAATGTGTCTTTTGTTTAACTTTAAGATCAACACGCCTTACCACGAAAAGAGAAAAGTAAACCCGCAGATGGGCAGGTCACGCCGCGGACAAGACAACCGGTGAGCCATCAGAACACCCGAATGACAAACCAGGAAAGAAATACGAGCACGACGTAGGCTAATGAGAAACTAGTGGGATGAATCCACGAATAACGCAGTGCTTTCGACAAGAGAAGCAAAATACCGAGAAAGATGGAATTGTCTAGCGAAGGACAACAACCTGCAGCAGATGGACAGTACGTGCGTACGTGGGGAAAGGTAGCGAAGTGCGAAAACCAACTACTTTCGTGATACGACGGTTAACGTGAACTAAACGCGACATGGTGTTACTTTTTAAAGTGATGAACTAATTATGCTGACGTGCTGATTCAATGTAGTCATTCTAGTCGCGTATTCGAGTTGACCGATAAATGGATCACATGCCTCTTACGACAGTGAATCAATATACAACTCGTCCGTGAATAAATGTCGCAATGCACGGGTCAGATAGCGGACAACTTGTTTGTTTGTTCAGTTGTCGTCTTGGTAGCGAGTGAAAGTGAGTAACAACGTCAACCGCTCATATACACAACACTTCCGTTTTAATTCAAACGTTATGCCCATGATTTATTAGATGCAGCTTAATATATGATTTTATGCGGATTGTAACGTCATCGACCAGATCAACACAACAAAATGTTTATCATGTTAATATCGGTAATTCCTCCACATAATTGCACCGCTAAATATCGCAGGTTGCGACCACAGAATGCAAACTCACTGTGCCCTGGATGAAAATAGTGTTTGCGTTACCGCGTGCACGAAATGTCAGAGATAGGAGTGGTCAATTGCCTTTGTCCACGCCAGGAACAAAGTGAAAGCACGCTAAAAGCACTAAACCATCTATTATAAGCTAGATACATTTGCCGTACAAAAGAAAACCAGTGGTGTCATTGAATTTGAGATTGCATTAATTGTGTCAACCAAATAAAAAATTCAACTTCAAATAAATAGTTTCCAGATAGGCAGATATACGTTTCCGTACACAAAGACGCAAAATATTAGTGGACAGGTAAAAATACACAGGTAACATTAAAATCAAAGTAAGTTATATGTTTCTGCCGGAGTCATACATACAACGTGTGTGTGTGTGTGTGTGTGTGTGTGAGAGAGAGAGAGAGAGAGAGAGAGAGAGAGAGAGAGAGAGAGAGACACCTTCCCATAATTCAAACACTGCTGCAATTTGTGTTATCTTAATTGGCTTTCCGAGGGAAATATATTGGTTGGAACCAGAGGAACGACACACGGCAATGGGGACTGAGGCGTTTGGAACTACCACAGGTCGACCCCTGTTGCCGACACGAGGTGAGATAGTGAACGTGTTGAAGAATCAGAAACCAGCGAACACTTCACATGATGTAATTTGTGGTCAAAGATGACGGAACCAGTTAGTTTCCGATCCACGACTATCTGTCAAAATGGCGTATTCATATTGACCGCCGGTGTTAAGTTCAAACTTAAAAAAACTGTATATCAAATCCTTACGACGCGGCT